>CM049312.1:45387955-45835455 GCA_026874595.1 Sipunculus nudus | reverse complement strand
CCCGTGGTGACAAGTGTGCTCAATCAGACGTATCCTGGCGCAAGGCCGGACTATCAACAAGTAAACGCAACAAACACAGAGCGGGGGCGCAGTGTTAGCGGTCCAGTTAAATCGTACAGCGAAGTAGCGGTAAATGTCCCAGTGTCTCGCCAGGTGGCTGCGACGCGATGTGAAGAAGACAATTCAATTTCGGACACACCTGTTGTGGTCAACACTGGGAATGTCCCAGACGTACAAGCTGAACCGCCAATGGAAATAGAGGCACCGTCCAATTCATATGAAGATCATGCCACCGATTGTTACCATGACGAAAGCAGCACAGGTGGATGTGGAACCCCAGAACGAGGTGCTGATGAACGGCAGAGAAACAATGGTCCTACGACTGAAAGTAATCGGATAAATTTTGTGGTTAGCTCACGCCCAAATTATAATGAGTGGGATCCTCCTGAATGCGAGTTTTACATTGGCAGAATAAGAAAGTCTGTGAATCGACAGAGGGCACTCATATATATTGTTGCAGGTGGCATTGAGGTGACTGACTTTCGCATACTCAGGTCCAGAAACGGTGATTTTAATTGTGGTTACTTACGGGTGCCACGTGACTTCTTTAGCAGTGTAATGAGTGACCGTTTCTGGCCAGAAGGTGTTTATGCAAGGCGTTTGAGGCCAAGGGTTAAAATGAAATAAATTAATTTCTGTTATATTATATGTTTATGTAACCCGCATCTTCTACATTCTATAATATGACAAAAAAGAGTAAGCCATTCTGTATCTCAAACTTTAATGTAAGGGGTATTATGCCTAGTACTGTGTACTTGTCAAACATTCTTGACAAGTATTCTGTTGATGTATGTTGTATATCGGAGCTGTTCCCTGATAATATGTGCTTTCTCAATTCCATACATTTCAACTATGATGGCTATGGCGTTTCTGATAAATCGTTAGACCCATATGTGTCTCACCGACGCGGTAAAGGAGGTGTTGCCATCCTGTGGAAGTGTGAACTTAGTAAATTCATCAGTCGCATTAATGACATAAATGACGATCGTATCCTTAGGGTATTACTGCGGCTTCCGGGGTCACTTCCCTTTATCTTATTGAATGTATAAATGCCAAGTTCTAGTAATTCATACTCATTGTACACTGAATATGTTGAGAAACTTTATAGCATTGTGCATGAATATGGTCACGGGTATAATTTTATAATAATGGGTGACCTCAATTGTGAGCTAAGCGGTCCGAGTTATAGTTGCGCATTACAATTGAGGGGAGATTTAATGCAGAAGTTTATGCTTGATAATGATCTAATATCTCTTTGTGTGCAGTCAACTCGCACAGGGCCTGCTTACACTTTCGACCCTTACGATGACGGTTCCCATAGACACCGAGCACCTTTTATTTATGTATAAAACATCACTGTTTCTAAAAGATGTATTGCCAGTAATATGCGAACTATGGCCTACTGAACTGAAGTTTCTGATCTCAAGTTGAGAACATCCTTCAGGACACTCACCTTACTGTAAACAGGATGGTAAATTATGTGCTTTAATGAAATGACATTATTTTCATGTTCTTCTTCTCACCGACTTTGTTTCTGCACTGCAATCTATTGTGTTTGTATTTTTGATGTAATACCTTTGTATCTCTTCGATATCGGAGGAATTAAATGATTACACATTCTGACCACATTCACCTGATGATCGGGTCGCACCCCGTGAAACAGACTGTTGTGAATTAACAGTGTTGTTTTTCTCCATATATATATATGTTTATACATATTATCGTATGAATCTGCTTTTGATTATTCTACAGGTCATGAACCATGGAATGAAAGACTGGACGCCGTATATTCAGAGTCTCCTTGAAGACAATCGGATTATGGACATATATGTGTCTAATTTCGACCATGCAAAATATATTTCATCGAGCAGTGAGTTTATGCTCGGTAAAAGGACAATTGCTGATTTATTCAATATCATGATGTCAAATGCACATAATATAACCTTGAACTTGACCCCGCACCATCAAGTCACGATTTTGACCAATCAGGAATCTGCTCTTTCCGGCTGTGGAATGTACACTGGTTCAACAGGATCTGTCCCCATTATTTTTAGCGCTCAGATGTCTCGTGAGCACGTGATTATTGCCACTGGGGAACGAGATTATGATGATGGTCAGTGTGAAGTCGAAGTGTCATATTTACGCAGTCATTTTGTTAATCTTGAATTTTGAGTTTTTACTATGAAATATTATTATAGGATTTTATTTAGATGGACCAGAATGTCTGGAACTCTTTACTTTACTACTAATATGAATGCAATTTTATTGTACAATTTTTTGCAACTTTATCCATATGTTTAATACATATTCGGAAAATTTTACAAACTGTTGTTAGAACTGTATGTGGTGTTGTTAGAACTGTTTGTAGTGTTGTTAGAACTGTTTGTAGTGTTGTAAGAACTGTTTGTAGTGTTGTTAGAACTGTTTGTAGTGTTGTTAGATATGTTTGTAGTGTTGTTAGAACTGTTTGTAGTGTTGTTAGATCTGTTTGTAATGTTTTTAGAACTGTTTGTAGTGTTGTTAGAACTGTTTGTAGTGTTGTTAGAACTGTTTGTAGTGTCTTAGATCTGTTTTTAGTGTTGTTACAACTGTGTGTTGTGTTGTAACAACTGTTTGTAGTGTTGTAAGATCTGTTTGTAGTGTTGTTATAACTGTTTGCAGTGTTGTTAGAACTGTTTGTAGTGTTGTTAGATCTGTGTGTAGTGTTATTGTTTTATTTTTTTTAAGGTGCGCACTGCGGAAAGTCCTAAGCCACACATGCACTGTGTATTTCTTTATCCGCTGCTTATTTTAAATGATTGTGTACATCTGTGCATTTTATCAATTTTTATAACGCTAAAGTGTATTACAAGTTTTGGGGAAAACGAATTTTAGTCTGTACAAGTAATTGCCAACATTTTCTCTTAATGTTATATGGAAATATTAAAGAACAGCTTTAATTCGTTGGAATAATGTATCTCTAAAAAATGTTATTTTTATCTTGATGATCATCATATGTTTACGTGTGTGGTTATCCGAAATAATCACTATACACTGTGTATAGAAGGCGTGCCTGAAGCTTACCATCAGTTAGACAAAGAAACTGATTGAAATGTTGCTTTTATTTTACCCGTTAGGCTTAATGCTGCTAATGTTCTTCCTTTAGCTTCACACTGTATCTGTTACAGTGCTGTTATTGACCATGGATCATTATAGTCAACGATTTTTAATAAACTTGACACTTTACTGGCCCCCCTACTGATGACAATGTGAATTAAAAAAGTCTGGTCGAATAATATTATCAAGCGGCTATAGACGGGTCCGTGTCACCTGGACGCTGTTCAGATGGACGCTATAAAAATGGACGCCGACAGCTGGACGCTATGAAAATGGACGCTGATCAGCTGGACGCTATCCATTTAGACGCTATCCTAACACTATGAGAATCATACAGGGATAATCATACAAAATAAAGCAATATTAATCCACCAACTCAACCCATTGTTATTGGTTCTTAATATTATGCACTTTTGTCAAATTTGGAACCACATGTATCGGCCTATTTCGACCGTCTGTGATGACGTACCATCAATGGACGACCAAATAGGAAAGTGAAACTGAATTTACTGTGTCAGTAAAGATTTTTCTGCAAATGTGTGTTTTGTGTATTTTTTAAACCAACCAAACGTTCATCACGCAATGATTTATAGTTTCCAAGGGCGATTGAACTGCAACCGGTCCGATCGGTACCGCATTTTCAAGCTTGATATTTATGACAATAAGAACAATTTCGTAGGAGATAGAACTACTTAAAATGGGTAACAATTATTGCTTTTTTCTTCGTTACAACAATTTTAATGCTTGGTAGAAATAGGCCTACAAAGCTTTCCAGCGACTTGACGTTGTAGAAGTTTAAGGTATAGGGAAACACAATATGACGAGAATAACCATACATGTGTATATACATTGTATATTGTTATGTGATTTTGTCAATATGTGATTTTTTTTCTATGACTTATCCTTCAAAGACAATCTGATGTTTTTAGACACCAGTGCATATACAAGATAAAAGTTTTAAATAATATTGTAAACTACACACATTGCTGTTTCCCGGAGCTTATAGATATATATACTGATATATATGAAATCAAATAATTAGAATTAAATGTAAAATTTGTAAAAGCAGTCAAATATTCTAAACCGGATATGGATCAGTGATCTTATGATGTTGTTTAAACCATAAATGAGTCCTGGGTACAATGTCAGTTGGAGCTTGGTTACCCGATTGATCATTTAATTAACGGGATAACACGGTAATGAGGTGGGTTTTCTTTGATGTTGACTAATTAATCCTATCATGTACATGATTTCATTGCTTCAGGTTCTTTAATTTTAACTATACATTGTATATTGAGGAATGATATAATAATTTACAATGGAAAATATAATAAACATATTACCTTTATATAATTGAAACTACACATGACCATTATTTAAAATTTTATTTGTTGGATAAATGAAACAAAAGACCCTCATTCGCACGAAATATGCACAAACACACAATGTAATCTAAACCATAACATGGTTGTTATTAAATTAGGTCCCCGTTTTATTGAAACATTTAATAAAAATGAGAACTATTTCCATGAATTGTCATCAGGCGTCTTTCTGAAAAGGTGAATTCAGACGATGGAGTCTAAAATACGATAACGTCTAGATATGATCAGCGTTCATTTTGATTCGCACGATATGAAAAGGCCCTCATTCGCACGCAATACGCACAAACACACAATATAATCTAAATCATAACATGGTTATTATTAAATTGGTTCTCCTTTTATGGAAACATTTAATAAAAAATGAGATTAATTTTCATGACTTATCATTAGGCGTCTTCTGAAGGGTAGATGCAGACGATGGCGTCTATAATACGATAACGTTTATATGATCAGCGTTCATTTTCATTCGCACTATATATATAAAATATGATTTAAAATCATATTGTTTAACTAAATTAGGTCGAAGATATAAGGAAACAATATACGATGGCGTCTATAATACGATGGTCTCAAAGACATTTTTGTTAACGTTCATCTTCAATCACACGATATACACACTTAAAGGAAATATATAAAATATAAAAATGCGGCTATATGGCTTGTATTAAGGCGTCTTAATAAAGAGTATATGGGCTTATAATACGAAAGCGTCTATATGAACAGCGTCCATTTTCATAGCGTTCAAATGAACAGCGTCCAGGTGATACAGTGGCGTCTATCTAAACAGCGTCCATCTGAGATGATCCCCTATAGACACATCCGATCCTGACGTCACAGAAACTAGGTCACTGACCACGTGGTGCGCTGTAATGCGATACATGGTCATTTATTTACACTACAATACCTGTCGGAGTTACGCTTCATTTTTTCACCCTGTTTGGTGTCCTTTTCATATGCTATCCAGTCCTTAATACCCCAAAGACAAAATTAAACAGTTTCAGCCACTAGTGTTGTTCCATTCGTGTGACATGCAAAGCCAAATGTAATCACTCCGTCAGCAGGAGCCACGTCAGACATCCTCTTCTGGAGGAGGACCACCCTGCAGCCTGTTTTAACTGATAGTCGTTTCTGTCGCAAAGGGAGTATAGCCTTCACTTTGGCAGATCATTTCACACTACAAATCGCATTTTAAGGCCTAATGGTTTTTTTTTCATAATATAACATCTTTATATGAAACTAAATTTGCCATTAGATCTGTCTTTCAGAGAACTAATTTGAGAATATCCATGGAAGCTTTATCTGACGTTAGAATTTATTTCTAATCTCCCTAATTTGAGTCTCATGATCTGTAACAAATATACCCCCTTGCACTGAATGTTCATTTTTATACATGTTTTTATCCTAAATTTTCACATGTAATTACTAGGGACCCATGGGTTGCTACGCTCAGCTGAATTTGATTGTAAGGATATTTATGAGCTTTTTCAAAATGTGATTCTGGTGGCCTAACAAAGACCTTTTGACCAAATATATGAGAAGTTACTATCCTTGAACGTACAGCATTTAGATTATCTTAACAATCTTTGATAAATATGATGTTGACCGCAGACTAGGAAGCCATATATGCCATGTGTGAAAGATGGAAAGTTTCGGATGAAAGGTTTGAGCAATAAGCGCAAGATGGAAGGTTTGGGATGAAAAGCTTGGCTTAAAATGCAGCCAAAATCTTTTTGAATTGATGGGTCATGTGACTTTGACCTTTGAACTAAAGACCCAAAAATCAAAATGTCTTGCGTTAGTGGTGGCCCATACACAAGTCAAGTTTGAAATCTATATGTCAATCCAACCTTCACCAGGTATAATGCTTCATTGCAGGAGTATGACTCCATTAGTACATGTTAACCATGCAAATGAACAAAGCAAGTACTAAACTATTTCAACAAGAAGCAATAACACAGACATCACTGCTTAAATAGTGGAATGGGTGCACATTCCTTTTCATATCATTGTTGACGGTTCGATGGACAACGGGCGACGGACGATGCCACACCATCGCATAAGCTCACAGGTTAGCTAAAAATATGTTGTGCCACCAGTCTTCATGAACTGGAGAAACTAATTATGATCAATAAATGCATCACTACATAACATCCGTCTAAATACTGACACTGCTGTGATTTGATGGGAGAAAAAAAATACAGGTGGCACCACCAGTCTTCTGCAATTGAAGGAATTAGTCATGTTCATAAAACATACCTGGATTCAGGACACCAGGTGAAACCACAGCTGAGAAGCTGGCAAGATTGCTGTTATTTGGCGGTCTCGAAAATAGCAAAGAAACGTTAAAATACTGCAGGTAGCGCAACCATTGTCCGGAAATGACAACATTAGTCATGGTCAATATTTAAGGCAATATTTTCTGTCAATCCATGCATCAATTATCAAGGTACTGGAAGTTTTGTATCAATTTTTTTTATTATTCTGGGGGTACTTACAAGCCCAATAGCTGCAAGAATATAGGTCGCACTGACCTTATTTCAGGTTTCCAAGGAGATTGTTTGTTGACCTACTTGGATATTCACTAAGACGTTTCTAGGTCCATTGGTTACGGCCGAACGCCCCGACGGCCGACGGACAAAGTTTGCCTTTAGTCAGCTGAGCTAATAAAAATAATAATATCATTAATAAATAATATATATATTAATATAAATAATATCAGTACCAATGAAAAGGACAATCCCTAGCAATATTTCTTTTTCAAATTGCATTTATCGACTGTACTACTCCCAAGTAATTAATTTTTCAACTGATTACCTCAAAGGAAAGCATTCATAACATTGTTTTTACTCTTCCAGGACTAGTAATATAATTATTATAACAATAACAATAAAAATATAACCCATATTCAGCAAATTTGCGAGGTTCCATTTTCATTCATGGTTCATATGCATTACTATATAGCAGGTTCTATTTTTTATGCGAGTGGAAACCCTGGCAAGTTATTTGAAGACCTCAATCATTTATTTTGAATAATACAACATTAATTATATAAAATTTTGAAGTTTTATTTTAATGGGAAGTTCATTATTGCCCTGTTTAAAATAAGGATTGGCATTAAAATTACATGTGAAGGGGGATTAATAGGATAAGCATATGAAGGCATTTCTTAAATTTATTAAGTGGGAGGGGGAGTTTTTCAGGCTATTGTTATGAAGACAAATTATTCATGGGAAAACATTGAGCTGATCCCGGATTAAAACCCATGTTGGTGGCGTACAAGCCCGGCGTACCAACCGCTTCGCTAGCAAAGCAAGCTTCCTGGGCGAGACAGTTCGGTCCGCTTTTATGTCACCCCGTAACACACCCCCTCTTAAAGGCGTTCTGCTATCAGAACAAGACTAATTATCCCAGGAGTACTTTTGCAGCACGACTGACACTGTATACATGTTTTTGATGTTATGCAAAATTTATATAATTTTGTTTAGTATTTGTAAGATTATGATATACATATATAAATTTAAGATAAAATCAATTGTGTTTAAGAGACATGAGGAATTAAAACCTGAAGTATTCTTGTATATATTGATCTCTTTGTTAGAATTTCTTGAGGAGCCCGCACCCTTTAGGGTATTTGTATGCAAGTTGTCTTTATAAACAAAGAAAATTTTTTAAATAAAAAAATGAACATTTTTTAAAGATGAATAAGCTATATGGAAGACAGCTAGATCTTCTTAGATGTTAAAACTACTTAATCATTTCTTTCTTATATCTTATATTTACAAGCGTCATCTCTGATAAAACCAAATCCAATCTTTGCAAAAAAAGGCCTGTGCCTCTTGTTTGAATGGTTTAGGTGGTGCCTAATTTAGTGGGATAACTAAAGTTAGTGTTGATCATGACAGAATACATGTAACACCTCTTATTGTAATAATGATCCAAGATACAGTGATGCTATCATTAGGTAATCTGTGTTGATTATATGGCTGGCAGACAAGCTGGGCCGTCTTTTTTTGTCACAGACGGCCTGGGCGCATGCACCAGTTTGGGGGCTTTGTTTGACAACATCGCATGACCATGTGTCTATCTATTTCGCCGTATGATTTGATGCTTGGAACAACGACATCGCTTCAGCGATGTCTTTGAGAAAAGCAACTAGGATGCATTTTAATTGTAGTAATTTTCAGGGAAGCAGCTTTTATTTTTTATCAATTTTACAACTTACCACACATTTTGACTTCGTTATTTTCAAACAAGTATCGTCAGAAGAGTCGCAAGTGCAGTAAACAAACCATGGGTAGTGGTGTCAATTTTCAGTTTTGAGAGTTGCAAATGTATGGCAAAATAGTATATGTATTTAATCATCTTGTTCTTATAGTCTGTCTATCCCCTCCTGTCCACCTATTTTTCTAAGAAAATTTGTATTGGTTACATTTCGAGGGATAAATGATTATAGGATAAAAGATTAATGAACCTAATTTCCAACAAGGGAAATAAACACCTACATTATACACTATTTAAGAAAAAGAATTATTTTACGACATGAGAAATCACTGAAAATTTAACAACGTATCAGACCCACTTATGGCAGTCAAGGACTTGCGTCACATGCATAAACCGCCTATGTTGATAGCTGCTAATTGAATGATGTCATGTAAACACCCTTAAAAATATGAGCAGCCAAAACAAAGATGGGTGATCTTGCAGGGACACATCTGATCTATTTGATCATTGGAAAGAGTAAAAGAAGTTGCAAACATAAGATTGAGATTAATTCTAATATTTTTGTTCGCCATATCATTTCATGATATTTCAAAATTTTACCCATTGACACACACATTTCTGTCTTAACTTATAAGATAGGAATACACTTGACCAATCGGGAATCACCTCACTGTACCACAGGATATCACGAGTGTTGACAACGTAATGCTTTACGGCGATTATTATATAAATTTATTTGAAAGCATTCGCGTAGAGGTTTGTGAATTTGTATATAACGGGAGCGACTAGCTGATAACCCGGTATACCGGGCTTTTTACCAGGTTTTGGGAGATGAATTAACAAATATGAGGAAATTTGGCTCAGTTTTTTTTTAAGTTAATAGAAAATATAGATATTCAGGTGATTCTGTCTAATAAGATATGTACAATTTTTTTTTGCATTTATTTTGTGGCGCTGCGGTCACGGCAAGAAAGTCATGTACCGGCAAGTTTACCTTAAATATCTGGCGAGTGATGATGTTTACATTGGAACGCAAGGGAATTCAGGTTTCGATGATCTTTGAATGGTTACTTTTGTTGGACGTATAGAGTATATTTAGGTTAATGTGAGGAAGACATGGAAGATGAATTAAAAGTAGGTATAAAGGAAGGAAACTATTCCTGAAGAAAGATAAATCAACCGTTTTTTAATCGTATCAGACCAGTTTTGGGTTCCGAACACCCGGTCCCACCGTCTGCTCTTTTCCGGATATGGGGCCCCTGATTTATGTCTTGTCATTTATCCCCCTGGGTTGAACCCCTCCTCTCCATAAAGCGAGACTTATGTGTTTTTCACCTTGACTGACCATGCATGTGGGTTAGAGCCTGGGTCAAATGTCAGGCTAAACATGCTTAAATTCCTCACTGAAAGCTTGGGTTATTCATTTGCACAATATATCCTGTCCTTTATCCTGTGCTGCATGGAACCGCACAGGAAATCCGGTCTTTGCCGAAGGTGGTTCGGCTGTTTTCGGTGGAAACCTCCATGCAGATCATAAATAAATAAAAAAATCAATAACTTTTAAAATGAGGTGTCGTACGCAACGCGGTTTTAGAGAACATTGCGAACAAAGGTGAACCAAAGTCATTTTATAAGTATAAGATAAAACATCATATGCCTTCCGTTGACACAAAAAGGATGGGAAGTTTTGATAAACGTGGCATGAACCTGGCTCCTTATTTCAATAGTCAGTTTTGTTCAGGTCCGATATCTGGATAAACTGAAAAATTCAAATGGAGCTATTGCCTGAAGAATTTTTAAATAAACCTTTTAAAAGATATACATTTGTATATAAATATATCAAAACCATATTAGCACCCTCGATATATAGTGCTATTTAAATTTATTCTTTTACTCAATATAAATGTACATACGCATATTCTGGAGCAAAACCTTTTTTATGATTAAAAATTGTATGTCATTTATGGTGATTGAGCTTAATTGACGTCTGAGTTGTTGTCTTGAAATAACAGTGAAGAATAAAAAGACACTTTTTTAAAGTCAGATTATGAACATATTTTAATGTAATCACATGAAGTAAAAAAATTAATTTAATTAGAGAATAAAAAATGCCAAGCCGAATTCGCTTCATATATATTTGTTTCGGAATTGCACTTTCTTATACATCAGGTAGTGTACTAGGGACGACGAGCTTTGTTCGCTGATTGTCACATACAACACAAGACTTGCCTATGGTTTGTTTTGGCTCCAAATTGATGGAAAATTGTCGATGTTCCAAAGAGTTCATCCGGAATGACCGTCAGGGAAGCGTCGCGTGAAAGGCGCGATCGAAGACTATCACATGACCTAGCAGTCGCTCTCCCATTGGCTCCCCGGGCCAACAGTTTGGAGTAGCTATGTGACCTATTAATGTGCGGGAACCCCCGTCTACTCTATACATATTAGTTTAATAGGGCAACCCGAGACAAAGCACTTAAACACTTCTTGAAGCAACTGACATTAATGTAAAACACTGACCATTAAATAAATATTCACTGGGCATGCTTCATAAAAAGAATCCATGGAACATAAAAGATAACTTCTGGTAATGTTTATTAAATATCAGGGTTTTCTATCTGTATAGGGGATTATATATACCCTCATTTTCAAGCCAAACTACATTGCGAGGCACTTGATTTGCTGTGCCGAGTCTGCCCATGGACATTCGTGACACGCAACTTGTTATTTTGATTTTCGGTAAAATTTCTAATAAGAACTTTTTTTTCATCTGATGGTATCTTTGAAATTGAATCAAAGATCTCTGTGCAGCTGTTGGACCGTCCAGTGTTGGAGACAGTTATCAAGTGGTTTTGGTTCACGTGGAATATCCTCGACATAATCTATCGTTGGCATGTTCCTTGATAGGTTTTGTTGAAGCACAGGATCCTGAAGTGTTTCACCATTTCCACACACCTTTTATTTGTTATGAGACCTCACCGCTTGCTTAATAAAGCACAACTGATGTGCGCTTCCAGTATTTCACGATTGCGTGTGTTATCCATTCTAGAAGACTGGATGAACTGAATACTGACCCTTAAGGTCAATGATATTTACATATTTACACTACTCAGTGTCATTATTACATACATTAGGCAACCTCGATAAAAGTGAAAGGACACTAATCAAACGATTACCGCTAGTTGTTTGAATCCTTTTGTTCAAACCATACCGTTGCGAGAGACCCATCGAACCGTCACTTAATTAGCTAACCTATTTAAATTGTTACCTGCCCAAGCAAGTATCAAAGTCGGCCATTAAAGTTTTTTAGGAAACCAACATTTACAACATTTTATGTTTAACTTCAGTTGTAGTTTCTTGCTCCAATGCATTGACTTGCAGGGGAGATGATTTGAATAATTACAATGATAAGCTGCTTGTTGTGATTATAATTAACAATAAAATGAGATTTTTATTAATGTGCAGTGCTTGTCTTATAAAACAAGTCTATGATTGCTTTCCAAATAATATAAAATTTGTTATCGGGCCAAGATAATCTGCAGATGGGCCAGATCCGTAAACGGGCTCCAACTTATATATAACGTTATATTTTTATATGACTTTCTAGGATAAAACAAAACTGATCCATCTTGTTATATTATAAGTGTATTCAACTTCACAATACAAAAACCCAGCCGTTGTATTACCCCAATAACCAATTTAGATATTTCCGATATATCGACAGTATTAAAATGATTAAAACACTAGATGTGGTCGGACATTGGTCCCCGGAGGGCCCCGCGTTTCTGCTAGTGCTGGACTAAAAAATAAGTTAAATGCAAAAAATATGACGAACAGAAACAGGTTTTTGTTCATATGCATGAGGGAAACAATCTTACTGACATTAAAGAAGATATGTCTGAAATAATGTGTGCAATAGAAAATCACCGAATGTAGTCTGTTAGCCATATTTCATTTTGGGCAAGTCTGTAATTCAATAGGTCTGGAGCCCTCATAGGCACCAACGAACGATCCCTGCATGTGAAAATGGGAAAGCTGGACCAGATTGTTGTTGAGTTATCGCGTGCGAAAGAAAATCAGCGATCGGGCTGTGGCGGCCATATTGGAATTAAAAGAAGTCTGTACTTCAAAAGGTCTGGAGCCCTCATATGTACCAACCATCCCTGTAAATTTTGAAAAACTACAGTATGTTGTTTTTGAGTTATCGCGTGAGAAAGAAAATCAACAATTTGGCTGTGGCGGCCATATTGGAATTCCGACAGGTCTGTAATTCAACAGGTCTGGAGCCCTTATAATTACCAATCATCTCTGTGAATTTGGTAAAGCTGCAGCAGGTTTTTGTTGAGTTATCCCGCACAAAAGAAAATCAGCGATTGGGCTATGGCGGCCATATTGGAATTCCAACAGGTCTGTCATTCAATAGGTCTGGAGCCCTCATAGGTACCAATCATCCCTGGAATTTGGGAAAGCTGCAGAAGGTTGTTCTTGAGTTATCTCGCGCGAAAGAAAATCAGCGATTGGGATGTGGCGGCCTTATTGGAATTCCCACATGTTTGTAATTTGATAGGTCTGGAGCCCTCATAGGTAACAATCAGCTCTGTGAATTTGGGAAAGCTGCAGTGTGTTGTTGTTGTTGAGTTATTGCGTGCGAAAGAAAGTGTCACTGACGGAAGGACGGAGGTACGGAAGGACGGATGGATGGAAGGACGGACTGACACCATGATCACTATAGTGCACCCCTTATCAAGCGGGGCCCTAATAAAACGAAATACATGCAAAGCATACTGAAGGAACTTATATCGTCTTTATATAATAAATATGCACCTCTATCTATGATAATTTTTATAATTATAACTTACTTATATATGAATGCGGTCGCTGATTACGCAAAGGGAATGCAGTAGACATATTTCCAGATAAATTTACGCTCCAAAGAAACTAGTGGGTATGATCAATAATGAATAATGGTTACAGATACAAAAAAAATATATCTCATTTGGTATGATTTACAGCCATACACAAGTTAACATGGAAATATAATAATAAATAATGGTTAACATATATCGGATATACCTAATTATTAACAGACAGTAATTATCCTCAGCAAAATATATTTACAGTGTACTAATACAGTTATATTGCGACGCTGATTTGATTAAAATATTTCCATAAATATATCTTTGTCATATTTAGCCTTGTGGGACAGGTCTACACGGTACTGGTTTAGCCGTTACATCAGTAAAAAAACATGCTGGGACAACTACTGTTTCTTAAAGAGCTGATTTTTGTCGATGCCACAGGCGATCAAGTTTAAGCATGTGGACTGGGCTATGGTGTGACAAACATGACTTTCATTGTATATTGTCTTAACCATGTGGTTAAGACCAGCCTACTGCACAGGTCAGGAGGTCAGGAACATCTCCACAGAAGGCATTAGGAAGGGCTCTAAAAGTATGTTGGAGATGTTCAGCGGGATTTTGAAGAAGTGCAAGTACATGATCAGCTCCTGTCACTAGAGACCAAACGCGCGCCTCGAAATCAGGTAAAGTGTAATTTTTAAACTAACAGTTATGCACGGTCGATAGAAATGGAAAAGTTTTATATTGTGTAATAGATTTTATATTATGTGAGCAACATACACAGCTTATACATGTAAATGTATTTATTTTGAGTTCCGCTAAAGCTTAATTAAAAAAAGTCTTCATCTGCGCTTCACAGGTAACAATCGGAAGACATTAAACCATTAAGAAATGAGTTTATATTTCAGTCACATTTATCCCCCTGCCACCCACTAAGCATCCTTCTGGATCTTAATAAAACCAGTTCTGTCTTTGAATTGTTCATCTTTAATCTATTTGCCATTACACAACTGTTTACATCCCGCGGCGTACTCCATAGGCTATAACTCCTGACGTCTTTTCAGTTCTGCTTAAGTTTTCTGCAGTATTGTAATTTACAACATATGATCGTCCCCGAAACATTAAACCAGTCAAAGAGACATATATCAAAATCAAATTATTTTATCGTCAAGGCAGATACTTCAGGATTGAATACACTGTTATGCCTTTTTTTCAAGCAGAGTTAGTCTGCTGTCAGAGAGAACTCTGTTACAGTGAGGGACCAGGAAAATGGTTCCTTTACGAACCCGGGAGGCTGCGAGGAAGAACCGAAGAACCCAAGAAAGGAGATCGGGTCAGCATTGTGACAGTCAGGGAAAATGAATTTTTTCATGCAGGTGAATATATGAAGCACAACCCGACCATTTTCCCAGGCATGAACCTCATCTGAGGGGTTAGTTATGCTGCCAATTAAAATAATTTTTGTTTCAGTACTGGATGGCATGCACATTATTCAATACGCCATTGGTGGGACGTAGTCTATAAGTTAAGGCGTACAAAGCGGAAGCTCCCTTGTTCGAATCCCACAAAATGGTGAAGCCTTGCGAGAACATGGGAGATTCACTCTACAGGTTGACTTCTTGATTAGTCCTAATCTGATGTATATAAAATCAGACATCTTAAAGCCTTGTTTAGAAATGTGTTGGAGGTCTGGCTTTTACTGTGTACATATTGATGATCCGTTGTTAATTTCTGCTTAAAAAGTTGATTGCTTGTTTATCTACAGGCTGTTGCTGGTTGAGTAGAGAAGTCAGCTCTCAGAGGAATACCTTATCAATGACGTCAAGGTGTGGAATACGTTCCTGTCAATGCAGCGGGACTCCCGTTGACACAACTGGTATAAACGTTACATATTAATATAATTATTATAATACTAGTACTCTATTATAATATGACACGAATACAGAACATTGTTGTTAAACAGTGACTTGATGGGTTTATGACACCGAACGGTCCTAGCTGCATTTCCAGATCTTTCGCAACAACATGAATATGATCAGCCACATTCCGTATTAATATTGTTACATTCCACCTTCCAATTAATTTCACACTCCTAGTCAAATGGATGAGTAGAAGGAATGCAACGCGACCAATGACTAGAGCCTGAAGTCCCTTCGATATTCGTATGTTTTAGATACATAGGAAATGATGAATGACGCTTAATAATCAAAGTTCTGTGATTAAAACAAAGAGGATCATGCCTGCATCTGTCATCTGTCTGAGAACTGCGTGCAGTTCATTACCCTTTCTTGTGTAATTCACGTAGTTCCTGATAGATGGCGCTTGAATAGCCATGTCAAATTTTTCAGGATTTATACAAAACTATGGGAAATGACCACCTTGCGACAAACATGGCATCGTTCAGGTAACGGAAAAAAAAATATTTTCGAAGCATGGCCACCAAGGACTGGCGTGCCAAGTCTAGTCGGACCTACATTAATCATAATATTGATAACTTTACTTACATAAACTTTTAATTTTTGAATCATCCGATGTTTCAATATAAAGACGGACTAAAAATGAGTTTCTGATGTTATCGGTGTGTAACAATTTTTGAAAGTAACCTCATCTCAAACAATTAAGGACACATTTCAGGAGGAACTCTTTAATGAAGAAGCGAGCATTTAGCTTCATGTCTCGTCACAGACTGACGGAACATCAGCAGGAGTAACCTGAAGTAGAACCAGTTAATACAGTTAATACACAATTACAATTCATAAAAATGCATGCCTGGTTACCGTTTCAAGGTTATCAAGGTATTAATCAATAGGGAAATAAGACACACTTGCATGAGAAATAAAATTCAAACTTTAACATGGCATAGCTTCAACAAATGACCCTTGGGTTATTACTCTCAGCTGACTGGGAAGACATACACAAAGGGAATTATATCATTTGAATACCAAATTTTGTAGGTGGTATCCCCACTCGACTGTTGCAATTAAGGTTCTTCAAATAAACAAGAAGGAAAAGTTTCATGATAATATGTCCAGTCATTCTTATGAAATCTAGCCTTTTTGAATGCATATAGCTTAAAATGTTTTTGGCCAGTAATATAGGTCACAATGACCTTAATTTAGGTTTCCAGGGAGATTGCACAAGCTGATTTGGCCTGAAAGGCACAATAAAGATGACTATGACCTAATTTTAGGTTTCCTTGGAGACTGCCAAAGACTTCCCTGTATATTACATTGGAACATTCTGGGGCTAGCAGATACAATTTGGGCCCATCTGATTTTCATAATGATAAAAATCATGTTTTTGGCCCAAAGTCTACAGAATATAGGTCACAATGACCTAATTTCAGGTTTCCATGCAGATTTACACAGGACCTGCCTGAAAGTCATGTGAGAAGATCCTAGGACCAGCGATTACGATATCTGCCCGTCTTACTGACTGGGTGCTCAAAATCATGTTTTAAGCCTGTAGTTCACAATAAATACGTCACCATGACCTTATTTAAGGTTTCAAAGGAGATTTGCCAAGGACCTCCTCGGATGTACAGTTTGAAGTTTCTAGGTCTAACGGTTTCCATTTGTGCTTTCTTAACGGGCGGAAAGCTTCATCTGAAGGTTTAAAAAACAAAGAAAAAATTGCGTAAAATTAGAAAAAAATACAGATGGCACCACTAGTCTTCAGAAAATGATGAAACACTCCATGATCAATATGCATGGAAAGAATCATAAAAATCATTGCATTATTTATTCAGATAATGAAGCTTTTGTATAACATTTTTGAATATTCGGGTGGGGGGGGGGTTACTTTTGAGCCCCATAGCTCGTGGCATATCGGTCATAGTAACCTAATTTCAGATTTTCAAAGAGATTTTGTATGTGTCTATACTGGTTTAATGTTAGAAGATTCTAGGCCTAGCGGGTACAATTTGTGCCCCATCTGACTGACTTGGTGCTCAAAATCATGTTTTTAGCCTGTAGTTTGCAAAATATAGGTTAACTTTGCCTAATTTAAGGTTTCCAAGGAGATTGTCTTAGGACCTCCCTTGATGTACAGTTAGAAATTTTCCAGGTCCAACGGTTACCATATGTGCTCTGTAAACGGGCGGACTGCTTCATCTAAAGGTCTCAAAAACAAAGAAAAAATGCGTAAAATTATATAACGGGCTCTATAGCTCGGAGGATATAGGTCACAGTGAACTAATTTCAGGTTTCCAAGGAGTTTTTTTATGGACCTCATTGGATTTTAAGTCAGAAGATTCCAGGTGCTGCAGTTACGTTATGCCTCGTTAGCGGACGGAAGGACAGACAGACGGAGAAACAGACAGACGGACAGACAAAGAGTGACTGCTTTAGCTCAGATGACTTTCAGTTAGCTGAGCTAAAAAGGATGTGTGAATCCAGGGGTACATCCTGGCTAAATAGCGAGTGTAACACTCATGTAATTAGTCTGGAAATTTTCTTCTGTAATTATCCGCATTAGCTAAACTGTCCTATTAACACGAGGCATCTTAAAATATGTGAACGAATGTTTGTACACATACGAGCACGCAGAATCGTTCCTGTTTCGCTTGAATTATTGTATCGACTTGGGAACACCCTGAAATGAATGTGTTCACAAACGCTAGGGGTCCTGCATCATCTACCATTAACACACTTTTCACGCGTTAGCCAAATAGATTGATTCTGCGTACATACAGGTGTATCCATATGCCTATAAGGCACACCCTTATCATTGTTGTTTAAATTGCAGAGATTATGCTAAATTCGAGTTATGGTATTTATTACACATTAAAGCTCACCATATGCCTTCATCCGCCGATCATACGACTCCATGACTTTCGATTTAATCTTATTGATATACATATTACTCTTGCATCCGTACCGGCCTGCACAAGCGTCAAACTCTTGTAGGAATGTCTTCCGTACTCTGTATAAAGATACAACCACTAGATTCAGATGACATTTGACAGTTTCAGGGGCGTAGCCAGGGGTCGTCAAAGGCATTCACAACTATTCCCCTCCCGCAGTTCCGCACCCAAAGTGACTTTGCGTAAACAACACTGATAGTCAAATTCAGACACTTAAAATCTAATTGTAGAATTTTCAGGATGCTCTTCGAATTTCAAGGAATATGCAAAGATTTTCTTAGCGACGGCATTCCGGCTCATTCCGCCTCTAGAGTGACGGGGGTTATAAGAAGGTTATACATCCCGTGAGAATGGCTGGAGACATTGTTCAGGAACCATGAAGCTACATATAAGTCTACTTCCACAATGGCGAAAATAAGCAACTTGCTCTCAAAAAAATATAAAGACGCAAGAGTAAACCCATTCTTCTCTATATTCTCTTATTTTAGTAATTTCAATTAGAGAAGTGATATTTGTACATCAAATGGCAAATAGCTTAACATAAAGGAGATTAAGGAAAGATGGACATGGTTATTATGGGGATCCATGAGGGCAGACGTTTCATAACAGCCTGTGTTTTATCCTGATGAACTGCTGTGCTTTAAATAGGAATTTTTATGATTGACTCTTGCAAATAATTTATAAATAATACCTACATCTTCTGTGATATAGATTTTTTTCAGTACACTTTTTACATTTTTTTGTGAACAATAAATTCTATTTTTTAGGTAATTCGTGTAATTTATTTAGCCCATATATCTTGTCAAAGATTATCTAGTCTGCAAATTTAGTCAATAGATTTGCGTGGTTTTTTTTTTCATTTTATAAAGTTTACTTTGCTTTTTCTATAAGCTGATGTATTGCTTTAAAAAAACATTTTATTACTGACTTCCTTACAAATATTTTATAACAGATATTTCAATATTTTACCTGAATTTTCTGTGATATATATAAGTTTTCCTATTGTGTCTTATAACTTTTGTAATAATTGATTTCTTTGGGCATATCTAGACATATTTAGACACCAGATGGCGGTTCATTGTCCGCTGAACAAAACGTGCGTATGATGTGAAAAGCAGCCAACCAGATGCCAATAAACAAACACGCGACAGGCATCCTGGCTCCGCCCATAGCTGCGCTTCAAGCGCCGTTTGAAGACAAGTTTACGTTCGAATTTCAATTGCTCCCTCTGCATTCTCGCATCATCGACCGATTCGTTTCTGACAGTATGACTGTGTTAGCGTGGCCATGTGTCTGGTGTCTGCAGAACTGAAACCAGCCAGCGAGGTGTGCACGCAGCCTTTGTTGTTACGTTTCGTTTGAATTACAGCTCACCGACCGGGCATCCTATGTGCCCAAGGCCCTAAGTAAATTCTCTCTGAGCCTGTGGCCTGTTCACACGGTTACCGGGGCTATGAGCTGTCACTCAAAACGAAATGAACATGATTGGCTTCGTGTATTCCTCGCTTGCCCGTGTCTTCCAGCACAAGGTCTCATCTGATTGGACAATAATACAGTGCTCCCCTCTGGTGTAGCAATTCAGGATACGAGGTCATAACAAACAGCGCTTACCATATAGGAAGTATGCCTATAGTTAAAGCGCTGTGTAAAGAGCGTACCTATCTAACCAGCCTTCCCATATATTGAACATAGTTCCCTTACTGTGACTGCCCATCGACCTAAATTATGATATGATTACCTCTAAATAAAGCTTAAAACAACATCAATCTCCTACTTGGCTGCTTCCATTCGTGCTCTTAATTACCACAAGGTATGACAGCTTACATAAACACACGAGAGGTCTTGGAAAGAGAGCGTCGTGAATGTTCATGGATATTCAAATATCAGGAGCAACAGGCCACATGATGCTTGTGTATTCATAAACACGGGGATATGGAGTCTTATTAGCATACGGCGGTCAAAGTTAGAGGCAGACCCAATAATCGAATTAGCCTATTTTGAAAACAGAATACACACAAACAACCTGATATAAAACTAATCTGATTCTGATTTCAGGGGGAACTTGAGATGGGGGTTTACCTAAAGTCTTTACACCTGGTCTTTGTTTCTGTCCGTGTGTGTGTGTGTGGGGGGGGGGGGGGGGGGCTGTTGATAAATTACTGAGTTGATAAAACAGACCAAGTAAAAAGTTTAAAGCTTTCTGTAAAATATCTCTCGGCACCCATCCCCAATTTTTTTGTGGGGTAATATATAAAGGGTAATATAAACCTACTTGCAGACATCCGCACTATAAGTTTTCTCTTTTTTCATTTTCTTGGGGATTTTGTATATACACGTAGCTACCCTTTCCACATTCGAGACCCTGCCGCGCGTAGCGAAGCACATATCTGCAAATGAGCGAAAACATTATTTAAATGAACCTCATAGTGATTTACTGAATACTTCCGAATTTTTTAAACAGAAAAATGTGCTGATTTTGTTATTCGCAGGCACGCGGGTGTGTATGAATGTATAACACTGTGAACCTCTGCAAGTGTGTTTAGGTCTGATTGTGCCTCCGAAAGTTTTGGTCCGATATGGATGCGAGCACATAAACAATACATGTTATTGATGTGTGTATATACGTGCGTGTGTGGGTGTTTGTGTGTTGGTTGCTAACACGAGTTCATTGCTCGCTTGAACAGTGTGGATCCTTTCCCTGTTGCTTGAACAAGAGCACCCGTCTCCATGACAACATCGACGAGTTCATCATCCTAAATTAAGAACAACAAAAAATCCAAAAGTTACATACACTCTCAAGATCAATTAAATGTTACTTTCACGTAAGATTATACACATGTAGATTACATGGAGTTACTTGTTCATAATCCAGGATTTGTTGGTTTCTCCACGTTAATTCTTTGTAACATAAACGTTAGCGTTTGAATCATGCATGTGGCACAATCCCTGCACATTTATACACCAATGACTATAATTTTGACCTCCTAGTCAAAGTGACCAAAGGAAGGTCAGTGATGAAATAATAAAGCCCAACTTACAGTTCCTCTCTGTGCTGCTTCTTCAGTAACTGTAAAGGAACATGCCAGGAAAATAAACAGCAACAGTACAGCCTTCTCCATAGTGTCAGCTTTAGTAACAGCTAGCGCGCCTGGACTATTATACGCCCTTTTTATGTCACATAAGCGTGACATTAGGGCCTGCACACTCCTGTGTAATCTAGAGGCATATTTACTAAAATTGATCAATCATACTGTTTCCTCGGCGACATGAAATAAAACACACACTCGGGTTACAAGGTGCAATTTAGATAATCTGATAGGAATATAATATTCATGTTTGTGGCTCAGTGTAGTTCCCAGTCATTCAAATGGCATTACCCATCAGAACAGTGAAGTAAGAACATAATTAAATCATTAATCATTTATTTTTACAATTTAAGCGACTATTATACTGAATACTAGCAATCATTTATATGGTATTACCCATCAGAACAGTGAAGTAAGCTCATTATACCAGTATTATAATTGAATAATTCCTCATTTATTGGGACCATTTATGCTTCTATTAATTTGAATACTGGTAATTTTTTATACGTTACCCGACAGATATGGTATTACCCGCCAGAACAGTGAAGGTAGCACATTATACGAGTATAACATGTACAATTAGTGGGGACCCCGGCCACCAGTCGTTTCAAATTAATGCAAATGTTTACTTTTTGGTATCAAAACAAAGCTCAGGTCCTGATCGACAACTTTAGTCCGAGTGGACAACGATCAGTCCATTAGGGGGCGCTTGGGTTCTTGATGAACTTGAACCCTCTCTGATGACTAAAATGAAAAGACCATAACGTGTGAATTGATGGCCCAGTTTGATTATATTTGGTCATACTTTGCTTTCGTATAATAAACCGGGTACAATGTGATCAGCCTTCGGCCCCTAGGTGGCGCTAGTGCCTTTAGTAGTGTAGAAAAATAAGAAAAAAAGGCCTAATCGTTTGGACAAACATTGTATATATTAAATCTAAAAGTTCTTAATTAATAAATAAAAATTATCATCCATCTAAAATTTCAAGAATGTGGCTATTTTTTCAAGATGTTTACGATATTAATTATTAATATAATTATTTTTTATATTTTTTTTTTATGTTTTTAGAGAAATGGTCATTATCAAAACAATAATTTTGGTAACCCAATTCGTGTTAAATGTTTTCAAGTTTGCTTAAGCGCATTAATGTACCCTTGCAGGCATTTTTTTTTAAATTTTGTTCGGGCAATAAATGAAATTAAAAGTCCACTTAAAGTAATTTAATATGTTTCAAGGAAATAAGCATTTGCGTGAAGTTAGCCCTAATTGGAATATTTTTGGTGTTAGGTGCTTTCAAATTAAGAGCTGTAATCGTAAATTCCGGCATATTTTATGTCGACAAATTGTTGCGTTTATAATAACAGAATGAACAATTAAAATGAGAATAATATGATCGTAAATATGTTAATGTATAGATGATTTGGGGAAGTCATTTGATATTGATATCTGATGTAAAATATTAAATCATTTTAAAACTCTTGTTGATTTAAGGGTTAAAAGTAATATTTACCCAGCGTGTTTTGTAGATTTAAATAAATTTAATACGATTGCAGCTCTTCACGTGAGCGCAAATTACACATAATATTTGCAAACTGAAGCTTTAAACGAATGTTGCAGCTACTTCTTCATATTACTTAAAATATAGAAAAGACCAAATGGTGATACAACGAACAAGTTATGCATTAATTTTATGGTATTCTTATTGCTCCTTTCTTTGAGTAGAAATAACATTACCCGCCTTAATTTCAAAGTGGTTTCATTTACCTTCAAACGTGGAATATAATATGATAAATGGGATAGATCTATAAAAAAAATCTTTTTTGATTTGATATATATTTTTTTCTATCATGTATTTATTTTCGAAACAAAACATTTTTTTTTCATTTTGACAGTAAAGAAGGGTTTTGAACTGCGCTTTTTTTTAGTTGTTTCCTTTTCTCTGAATTTTATTTCTTCAGCCATCCATTTGCATTTGTTTTGTATCTTAAGGGGCTCAAATATTTGTTTTGCCCATTAAATGTTCAAAACTACTGTTAATAATTACAAAATTAACAGCTGATTTCTTTAAATTAAGAGACTCGTGAGACTCGGCATAAAAGTTATGATATTTGTAATATATAAGATATTGGAACAAAGTACTAAAATAAATGTGGGTAAAGTTTTTAGATGGTTAAAATTTAAATTAAGACATCATTCTTTAAAATTGAGCAAAATTTACTTCGATAAAACCAAAATATGTATACCCATAATATGATATATAGCTGTGTGGGAGCAAATAAAAACATCATATTTTGAGAGAGGGTAGTTTGTTCCTCTCTGTCATGGGAAGATTTTGCCTGAAGGCTACTTTTTTTACCTGGGGGTCAATATATCCGGAGTTTGTGCGCTTTGAGGTCTATACAAGGTGGATTTGGCAACTCCCATCTTCTTAAAAAAACAAGGTCCATGACTATCATTATGAATATCGTGTACAATGTTAGTGCATTCTTTGCAAGAGTCCGATATTAGTTGACTCTGTGATTTATCATTAAACGTAGTCTCGACCGGCAATAAATCTAAGCGTGTTGTCATTTTATATTTTATGAAGGGCTTTTTGTGTATGGTTCATCTTCAAATGAAAAATGAAAATGAAAGTCCCTCCTCTTCACACATAAAAGTCCATATTGGTTTCTTGTGTGGGAGGACGACCCACAAATAACGAATCTCCGTATCCCCAGGGTTGAACAGTTAACGTTAAAAGTTCATAATCGAATCAGGAGAAAAACTCTAATAGGTAAGGCCAGCTTTGCATAGGATGCTTCATCTGAATGTTTCCCGATTTCCAACACATAAATAAAATTCCTTTCTATTTTAACGTTATGATAGGCCGAAGTGCACTTGAAATTAGCAATTTATTAACGTTGAAATCGTGTGTTTAATGGTATGTAGTGCGTTTAATTCGTGAAATTAACTTAGTAAGATATTGTAATAATGAAAACAATTTGATTTCTCTGCTACATGCAGGCATATAAAGTATGGATCTCTTGAACACCAGTCTGGATCACACAGAACACTGCATGTTCTCCCTGATGTAAAGTCATTGACAGGACCCACCACAAACAAGGTGTTGTTACAAATCCATGACAAAAGGCGTGGGTTGTGCATTAACATAAAACCAGGAGAAGGCGGTCCCGCAACAAAAGTAAACACCAAGCTTCAAAATGGTAAACAGCCAAATTAAGGGATGGGTCACTTTGAACTCTGACCTGCGCCTGTTCTAACGAACTTGATTAAAGGAAACATACTGTTTCCATGGTAACACGCCTCATTGCGTAGCTTAATCAATTCTGAATTATACCCTTAAGATAACTTTGTTCTTCGCATAATGTAAGTGTATATGTTACACAGGAAAGATCTAATTACAGACAAAATGAAACCAGGCAATAGGCTCTCTGACTACTCACCAAACTTAAAATACAGAGTGGGATTTGACCGTCTCCCTTTGAGAACAAACTAATTAATTCCTCTTCAGAATTTCATTAAGTACAAGGAAATAAATAATAATGTAAAAAAATAAAAGCAGAGTTAGGAACGGTTTCAGGCTCTGTGTATAGTATACACTATAATCATAGATGTACATAATACCCGCCATGTGGATTTTGTTTATTCTTGCTTGTTCTTTGTTTGTATGTAGGGACCATTGTAGTCAAAACATCTTTGCTATATCTTTTATTCTTTAGAAGATCCGCTATTTAGAAGATAAGCCCCGCTCTTTCCCGCGCATTATCTCAAGAAGGACTGCAGCAGTCGGTCATTTTAATGAAATTTGATACTCGAGAGAGGATCTGTGCCATTAGGCAGCGATCTTTTCATTCCGTTCGCGCCCATTATCTCAGGAACCTTACTTACAATTGCTGTGTAAAATCCAATTTATGGTCCTTTATGGTCCAAACAAATGCTATGGGTTTTTCAGTTAAATTAAAATTCTTGTCAGACGGAAAGAGAATTTTGACATGTGTCTAGCAAGATCTTTACGAGACTTGAATTGTTTTTACCTAAAATCAATTTATTTGCTTTTTTTACAAACGTTTGATTATCTTTGAATATCCATTTTCTCTTGGACTTCTAGCGATAAAGCTCTGCATTTCAATGGAGTTCGATTATTTTGTATATACTTCGTTTATCTATAAAACTTTCCTGTTACTTATGCAGAATTTTAAGAACCACATATTATTATATTATAATCATTTAGAGCCAAGGTATGTTTAACAGTTATTATTAGTTAAAGAAGTTAATAGAGGTCATGTTACAATGTAACTTTTCTGTATACCATATAAGGCCCCCCCCCCCCCCGTCGAGCTTAACTTTCACGCATTCATATTTGCTTTCCTGACCATAATTTTCTTAGGTAAGTTTATGCGCGAAAACTATCGCCGTTCGATAAGTGCTTCTTTTCCGGTTTTCCAAAACTTTATTTTTCAACCCATGACCGGAAAATGAAGTTGTATTGTCATAACGAACCACAGTTTGTGACGTGAGTCATAAAAGACCAGCTTCAAAGAGAAACATTGATACCGGATAAAATAAAATATGTCGCGAGTCACTGGTTCATTCATGAGCCAGCCCCGCCCCCGCAATGGCTGCAGTATTATATAAGGCTTCAGGCAATCATGAAAAGCGGCAGTAGAACTCACTTCTTTATGACAAGGACATTTATAATGGTAACTAGATGAACATTTTATGAATATGTATCTAAAAATGTCTTCGGCTTCAGCATTTGCCTAGAGCACGAAAACGTCAACAAAAACACTCCCGTACATGGCCGTATACTATATAGGGATGAAGATTTTTGATTATTGTATTTTATACTGGGATGGCATGATGCCTGCTGGAGCGCTGGTTAACGGGATACTTGTCATTGTGACATGTCTTGCGTTTGTTCAATCTTGCGATAGATATACATGGAAATCCGAAGTAGAGTAAGTGGCCTTTTTCATTAATGATTGGTATTTATCTTAAATTTGTCTTTTATCCTAAAATGTAAAGATAACTAGTATTAACAGTCATCTAACTGTTAATATTCATTTGCACTGAATGAATGAAAATCTTTAACAAAAACTAATGTTCAGGTTTTATTTGTTCCCCCAACCGATGTTTGAATACGACTAAATATAAAATGGGCATTTACGTTTAAATTAGGACTTAACATGAAGTGGAATGATCAGCAAAATAACCAGACTAATGTGTGAAACAGATTTATTAAGAAATCAGCATTTATGGTTTAAATGGTATAATTATTTTCATTATACATATATATATATGTGTGTGTGTGTGTGTGACTTTTTTTAACTATTATAAATACGAATTAGAAGAAAAAATAGGACTTCCATAAATAAAAAGAAATCAAATTTTGTTGAATAGACATATTTTCGTTGAATTGCAGCATTACGTACTGTACAGGCATTATGTGACTATATATAGATAATAGTATTTGTCCCTTTAATTACCCAGTATAGGCCTCTCCATCTTCATCTACAGCCAGGGCAGAGTACTATCAAGGAAGCCGCCGAGCTATAGGAAATATAAAGGTAGTAAAGAGAACGGGGAAAAAACATACATAGATTACACCAAAACCACTGTTTTAAGGCATGAAAATGTTCTCGGCTGAAAACAGCGTAACCTAAAGATGAACTGCATTCATACGCAAACATAAAATTATCTTAAGGCAATATTTGAGAAAAAAAAAAGAAATCATAATGTTATATGTTTGGCTCAATAAATGTCCTGTTTAGATTGAAATGTTTCTTCAGTGAACCTCGAAATGTTTGAGATTTGCGAAAATTAAAAAGAAAATAGGAGACACCCCTTGTGATCATCTGAATCATCAGTGATCATCACACCAGTCCCGCCGTGTCACAAATGCGACTAAATATAATGACGACTTGGCCGTCACATTCGCTTCTTGTATAAACGTTACGCGCGAGCGACACACTCAGGAGGTTATGCATATATATGTTAGTACTTAAAGAGTATTCAGCAATTGGGCACAGCGCTAGAAGTGAATACAAGTACTGCCGTTGAATTTTTGGTGAATCGGGTATTTTTGCATAATTCTACTGGATTATAAAGATGTATAGTGGAGGACTATTTCACACGTGTTTTGCCTTTGGAGTGTGTTTTGCATTTGCTAGCGCTTGTGAAAGCAAAGCTACGTGGCACAGTACTGTACAGTAAGTGTATTCCATAAAACAATTACCATTTATACCTATGTTTGAAATTTAGTGCTTAACATTAAAGAAATATAATTTTATGAAAATATATAACATTTAGGGCAATCTTAAAAAAAGGCATAAATATATGAAATTCAAGAAAATAACACTTCTAATAGGTCGGAATTGTCAATGTATAAATATTTTCAGTACTCATTATGAAGTAAATCGATAAGCTTTAATGACATTTGTTATATCCCTAATAAACACACCAAGCAGAATAAGTATTATCAGTACGTTCTGAAAACAACGGCGAGGGAACATGACGACGGGTATTTAATATAACACCCATCTAAAGAAGCACATACAATATCAAGACAAAATTTATGTGTAGGGGACTTGCGCTTGACAGAAGGTTTTCAGATAGTGAAGAGTAATACACTGTCTTCATTGGCTGGTCCTCGCTTCCGCCGAAATGGCAACGGTTTACAACTACAGCGACCAGCAGAAATCCAGAAAACTCAGACATGCCCGTGTGCTTCTGAAAACACCCGCATATACCGTCTGTTGTTCACAGAATTTTGCATTCAAATACAATAACATACATGTCAAAGTTGATGTATGGTTTTCTTTTAAAATGTCATATTCATAATTATCTGGATATGTGTGTACTTCCAATACACAATATTATATGGATACAAGTGAATTTGTCACGAAGACTGACCATTGGACAAGGAGATTTACGAGCAGAATGATCCCTTGATCTGTTCAATCTCAAGACTTAGATTACGTTCAGTCTCGCGATTTGTCACGTCATGTCTGCGCTTATGAAAATAGTAAATAAACGGAGATTTTAGACATAAGCAGAATTCATGTCATGTGCTAAGTATTGAAACGGATAGAGAGTTCGAGCGGACCAGGAACAGAAACAAGTTTGTACAAGTTTGTGTAAATGTTAACCTTTTTTTAACTGAACCCTTCATATTTAGAACGAATACGCATTCAAATTACCAAAAACAATAAGCACACAGTTTCTGTAGATGACATATATGCGAATGTTAGCCATTTTTTTCATCTTTCATTTATTTATTTTTATATTTATTAATTTTTCTTATTTTGCGTAAGTTTACCCTTAAAGTTTGAGGATTTTTTTTCCTTTCCCCATGCATGATACCTGATTCTTGATAGTAACGTTATGTTTACAACTAGTTGTGAGTTAAGTTTAATTAAAATAATGTTATTAGTAAAAAATTAACACTAAAGAGAGACCTTATTATTCTTTTTTAAATATTTTTTTTCAGATATCAAATACAGACTCGCATGCAGTTTGGGGTTACGATTTTACATTGAAATGTAGAATGTACCATACAAGTCACCACCAGGCATACTCTCTGTCTATTTGACAAAATTACGTCCCCTTGAAGCCGAATATAAACTACTCCAAATTACAGGAGAACAGCACTAAAACCCCACCACTCCACTACGGCAGTGTTTGTGTTAGGTAGAGTCACGTATGAAAGAAGTATATTATACATACAGTCGATATGACTACTGATCATATACAGACTGAAACTGTCAAATGACAGGTCTGTAGAGCAGTGTTGTCCCGCGTGATGAAAGTGGAGAGAGAGTCCTGGCCGGGCAAGGACTGCTCTATTAATAGGCTCATAAAAAGGGCCATTACATGAATGGAACTAAATTGATACAGAGGTTTAGACCTGGCCCAGCACGGCTAAAGTAATGTCCTTTGATATCTGACTGTACCTGAGACAGACCTGGAGGATGTTTTGTTTATCCCCCAATCCGTGTACATCTGATTAATACATCATCTACTACATATATAATATTTACAAAAGAAAATATTCATGTCGAAAAATACAATGATTTTTTTTAAGTAGCTTAATACGGTGGATTAAAAATAGTTAACGTTTTGAATTTCACTTAATTAATTGGTCACCAAATACCACTCATGAAAGAATCCCACGAACATCCGTTGAAAAATACTTGACACCTGTAGTCCCAGTAATTCAACTCAGCTGTGAGTTCAAATGATAACAACGAGAA
Organism: Sipunculus nudus; assembly: GCA_026874595.1. Classification (NCBI taxonomy): domain Eukaryota; kingdom Metazoa; phylum Annelida; class Sipuncula; order Golfingiida; family Sipunculidae; genus Sipunculus; species Sipunculus nudus. Next base: position 45,805,637 of record CM049312.1, on the reverse strand, counting down.
AAGAAAAATAAATTAACTATACGTGTAATGTACATATTAATATTATATTAAATTCGTTGTATATTGTTTTTAAGGTTTTAGCTTGATATGTGGGAAAATTTCAATAGTTAAAATATTTCAGAAGTCCATGAACGTTTATATTGAACTCAAATGAAAAAGCTGATTATCGTGTTAAATGTTCTGTTGCATGCTGTTTTGACAATACATACCCACTAAAACTGGATGGCCACTCTGTATTTCTCTCTCAATCTGAAAGTTTGATACAAATAACATGTATCCTTTATATATGGTATCACGTCTGGCGTCTTTGTGTTAAAATCCATACCTGTTTGAAATAATTACAGATCTTGGCGACCTGTAAGTAACAGGGCTAGGGTGGGGGAGTGTGGTTGCATTCCAAACAAATGAACAGTGACCATCTACTTTTCCGATACCCTTTCATTCTGGCCTTCTGAATCAGTTGTCTTGTACCTGCCACCTTTGTACATATATAGAAAGCAGAAACAGGATACAAAACAGCGGTATGGAGGGAATAGAGTGCATAAATAAGGCCATTCATGATATGTGACAACTGTCTGTGAGTGCAGTCTCCTCTAAGGGTGTCTGTGCCTGGCTGGATTTGTTAAGGATGTACACGTAGTTTAGCGGAATTCGTGGATAACCAGTTTCCCAATCATTTTCGTATCATCTTATGTCCTGATAGAAGCATGGATTATTATACTCGCAAGTATCCACGTGTGATACCCTGATTATATGGGTCGTAGTCACCTCTCCACGGTTGGAGATTTTCTCCAGTTCCTCCGGTTTTTATCATCCTCTATTAACTACCGAATGACACCATGGAGAATTATTTAAAATAATTGCACAATCCTTGTAAAATAAATCAAGTTTAACCCTATATAAAACGGAATAAGTTCAAATGACAAGTAGTGCTAATTGTTATCATATTTAAAGTGTGCGTGGGTGCGATCAGAATCATTAAAGATAGTTTTTATCGACTGTGAAGGTCTATCAATCACATTTACCATCTTCTTTATATGTGGACACATATCCTAATATTACGTAAAAATCAGTAAAGTCACAAACTGTTTTTCAATATAAGATGACGAAACTTAAGCCAACGCAATTATCTGAATGTAGAATATATTAGTTCAATGCTACTATGAAACAAAGTACATGTATAATACACCCCGGCTAATGACGTGTATATTGCATGTATTTCTATTTCTGTTTCACAATACCTATTTTACAGGTGAAATGGAAAAAAAAACAAATCGGGAAATCCACTCATGATTTGAATTTAGAATTTTCAATGCGAATCAGTTAGACATGTTAAATTTCTTCCCAATTTTTTTTAATCGGTTTGAGCAGGAAGTTAAGTCAGGTACATTCAGCTTAATTTGGCTTCAAAAAAGTTATTAAAGCTCATTTGTTAGTTTGGAGTTAGACAGAGCATGGTTGGGTAGTCTCACAGTTTATATCCTCGTAGGGTTTTATGAACAAGTTCTTTCACTACTGAAAGGCATCCGCTTACATTAGATGTTCATGCATACACATTTTAGCCTGGTATGTACATGATCAAGTATACCACTAGATACCCCTGACTCTTTGTATTATGAAATGGAGTCGGTCATTCCGCTTGAGATGTCGGTCGTCACTGGCCCAGCGAGTCTCAACTGACCTCAAGTGGTACACAGTGTGACGACGGTGTATCCGTGTTAATGCCGTACAATATGGCGATCAGGATTTTACTCGGATTGTTCGTCGTCCTGTTACTCTCCGTGGCAGGTTTTACAGAGTTTTCACCGTGTGCGAATCGGGAAACCTTTACCCGCAAGATCAAGTAAGTTCCCCAAACAGCTCCAAAATGACCATGCAGTTGTCTCAGTTGTGAACCCCACGGCGTTACTCCATTTGCCAGATTTTTTGACATAAAATATTTTACATCATTGCTATATTTTGTCCATTTATAGGCTTATTGATCTGTGTAAGGTTCGTAAAGCTTTTCACGGTCTATGTTCCGAACGAACGTGATCTACACGCTATCAAAAAGTACAGAAAATTGTGTACAAGTATATAGCGAATAGGAGTAATATACGAACATACGGAAGTTTCAATGCTGTCAGTGTGCAGTGTACTAACATCATGTCCAAAAGACGTATATTCATACAAGAAATTTAAGTAATGTGAGAACTTTTGAAAAAAAAATACAAATATATATATATATATATATATATATATATATATATATATATATATATGTCAGAGACGAGATTGAAATCCACGCGGATTTTAAATTCGCCTAGACGAGATTGCAATTGTGATCTCGGCTAGACGGATTTTAAACTCGCCTAGACGAGATCACAATCGCAATCTCGCCTAGGCGAGATTAAAATCCATCATGGAGCAGGCCAGGATTTTAATCTCGCCTAGGCGAGTTTAAAATCCGTCTGGTGTCATCCAGGCGAGTTTAAAATCTGCCTGATATCACTTGGGCGAGTTTAAAATCTGCCTAGGCGAGATTAAAATAGTGATCTGATCTAATTTCCCAATAAATTATGCATTGTAATTGACTTATGAAAGATGTTTTCAGTCAGATTTCCAATATTTTAACACTGAATGGTTATGTATAGTTCACAAGTAATATATTTATTAATATTTACAGAATATTATATAATTAATGTAATAATTAACATTACTTTTGGAAATGGAATATTTTATATTATATATTGTTTATTAATATGGTAATGTATAGTTCACAAGTAATATATATTTAATAATATTTACAGAATATTATAATATTTGTGTAATAATTAACATTAATTTTTTTATTTTATATTTTTATTTATAAACGAGGTAATAAGAAACTTACATTGGTATTTTTTTAGGCATATTCAAATGATATATGATGTTGGCTGCTGCTGATTATTTACATAATAATTTTGTTGTCGATATTAATTTGAAGGGAAACTAGTATTAGTAATATGAGTAATGTAGTATTTTAAAAAGACAAAAGGAACATAGCTCATTTATTTTTTATCAATATTATTCAATGCATGTTCACATGCATAAATGATCTATTACTCTATGAATCTAGAAATAATATTTTTTCTGATATGATATAATACTGTCCAAAAAAGGCAGTTATCTTGTAACACAGTCTACATAAATATTGAAGCTTCACAAAAGCCTCACAAAACATTAAAAAAAAAGATCAGAAGAATATTTTATATACGTTATAAGAAAAGACTAAATAAGACAAAGAAATATTCACATGCATACATCTGTGTATCAACTTTTACCTTTTCTAATATGATGTTTAATTACCAAAAAAAAAGGATGGTGTATCAAAGTCCATCATAAATACTGATACCCTGCATATTTTGTACCATAAGTGTACATGTTTTGACTGTTGAGTGTTGAATACCTGGGTGAAAAGAAACATCTGAACTAGATCAACCAACTAATTTGTTCTGTTTGTCCTGTAAGAATTATCAAATAGGATGATTGTTTATGTTTATGTGTAATATACTCATTAAATAGTGAAGTAATAGCTATCTAGACTTATCTATCTATCTGTCTATCTATCTATCTATGATTATTCAATATGCAAGTGGATGACTTTTTCCCCCAGATTTGCTCTTCACAATATCTCATAAGTGTGCTTCAATATACCTCTTGTTACTCTCTAATTGCCATATATTTAAATACAATTACAAATTATTTTTTTGTAAAAATTATTAGTGATATTTACACTCACAAGGTTGTTAAGAAAATTGGAGAAAAAAAAATAAAGATTAATTAATGTTTAGCAAATAATTGGTATGATAAGGATGCTGTAGACCACATGAAACACATCAAAGGTGCAAATAATAATCTAATATCTATTTCATAAATCTGTTTCCAAAATTAATGTTAATTATCACATGAATGATTATAACATTACTGCAAAAAAGTTAAATATTACATTAATACTATAATATTCTGTAAATATTAGTAAATATATTACCTTTTAGCTATATATAATCATTCAGTGTTAAAATATTGAAAAATCAACTGAAAACATCTTTCATATGTCAATTACAATGCTTAATATATTAGGAAATTAGTTCAGATCACTATTTTAATCTCGCCTAAGCAGATTTTAAAATCGCCTAAGTAATATCAGGCAGATTTTAAAATCGCCTAGATGACACTAGACAGATTTTAAACTCGCCTAGGCGAGATTAAAATCCTGGCCTCCTCCATGATGGATTTTAATCTCGCCTAGGCGAGGTTGGGATTGTGATCTCGTCTAGGCGAGTTTAAAATCCGTCTAGCCGAGATCACAATTGCAATCTCGCCTAGGCGAGATCACAATCGCAATCTCGTCTAGGCGAATTTAAAATCCGCCTGGATTTCAATCTCGTCTCTGACATATATATTATGAAGACGTGAAGCAAGATATATTCATACAAAATTTTAAAAATCAAGCCAAAATTCATCTTAAAAATTCATCTTGTGTGAAATACAGTTTTTCGTAACTCATGGCTGGACAGCATGTGGATCCCTCCCCCCCAGTCCGGACAGCATGTGACTCCCCGCCCGATCCTATCATCCCCCCACCCCACCCCCACCCCCCATCCTATCACTTTCCTCTCCCCGATCGTGATATGAATAAGCGAGTGCATCATCCATGTCGCCATTGCAAAACAACCCCATTTGACGACACTTACCCGCGTGTATGGCGGTGAGCATGGCACGCCCAAACAAATTATAGGGGAACGTTCACCGGACCGTAAATATCAAACAAGGTCATAAAACTGGGAATAGTTGAGAGGGTTCAATTCAACCTTGTTATCAAAATATTTACAAAGGGGATATATTACATTCACTTAGACCTACGTCTGGGAGCAGTGCATTTTCTATTTATTCTTGGAAATGTTGATTATCACTGTAAATTAATACTGAGAGAATATGTTATTTGTAATTGCAATTATTTAGGTTGATGTAGTCGCTCTAGGTCACCTGAGAGGATTGTGTCAGGAGTATCACAAAATTAAGAAAAATAAACAAGGAAACAGTTATTAACAGGTCATGCGGCGACTAGATTAAATTGAACCATTAAGAGAAGAATGGGAACAAAATCCACAGTCTCTTGGTTCTCTGCACGGAGAACTATATCAGACTATACGGCAACTTATCCCTAATCTTTAATCATACCTTAGTACCAACAGCGGCAATTTCAAGCTAAGCAACTATAAGACATTGTAAAATGTGGCATTTCTCGATATACAGATAGGTTAGATGGACCATAAGAATATGGCATATAACGTTATAATATCAATGTGTACAAGTTTGAACTGTATCTCACGTGGAATGTGAAACTAGTTATAATTATTAATACGAGGTACTATCCATGGCTCTGACTGTACCTATCTCATGTGGAATGTACAACTAGTTATAATTATTAATACGAGGTACTCTCCATGGCTCTGACTCTACCTATCTCATATGGAATGTACAACTAGTTATAATTATTAATACGAGGTACTCTCCATGGCTCTGACTGTACCTATCTCATGTGGGATGTACAACTAGTTATAATTATTAATACGAAGTACTCTCCATGGCTCTGACTGTACCCATCTCATTTGGAATGTAAAACTAGTTATAATTATTCATACGAGGTACTCTCCATGGCTCTGACTGTACCTATCTCATGTGGAATGTACAACTAGTTATAATTATTAATACGAAGTACTCTTCATGGCTCTGACTGTACCCATCTCATTTGGAATGTAAAACTAGTTATAATTATTAATACGAGGTACTCTCCATGGCTCTGACTGTACCTATCTCATGTGGAATGTACAACTAGTTATAATTATTAATACGAAGTACTCTCCATGGCTCTGACTGTACCCATCTCATTTGGAATGTACAACTAGTTATAATTATTAATACGAGGTACTCTCCATGGCTCTGACTGTACCTATCTCACGAGGAATGTACAACTAGTTATAATTATTAATACGAAGTGCTCTCCATGGCTTTGACTGTACCCATCTCACGTGGAATGTACAACTAGTTATAATTATTAATACGAAGTACTCTCCATGGCTCTGACTGTACCTATCTCACGTGGAATGTACAACTAGTTATAATTATTAATACGAAGTACTCTCCATGGCTCTGACTGTACCCATCTCATTTGGAATGTACAACTAGTTATAATTATTAATACGAGGTACTCTCCATGGCTCTGACTGTACCTATCTCATGTGGAATGTACAACTAGTTATAATTATAAATACGAGGTACTCTCCATGGCTCTGACTGTACCTATCTCATGTGGAATGTACAACTAGTTATAATTATTAATACGAAGTACTCTCCATGGCTCTGACTGTACCCATCTCATTTGGAATGTACAACTAGTTATAATTATTCATACGAGGTACTCTCCATGGCTCTGACTGTACCTATCTCATGTGGAATGTACAACTAGTTATAATTATTAATACGAAGTACTCTTCATGGCTCTGACTGTACCCATCTCATTTGGAATGTAAAACTAGTTATAATTATTAATACGAGGTACTCTCCATGGCTCTGACTGTACCTATCTCATGTGGAATGTACAACTAGTTATAATTATTAATACGAAGTACTCTCCATGGCTCTGACTGTACCCATCTCATTTGGAATGTACAACTAGTTATAATTATTAATACGAGGTACTCTCCATGGCTCTGACTGTACCTATCTCACGAGGAATGTACAACTAGTTATAATTATTAATACGAAGTGCTCTCCATGGCTTTGACTGTACCCATCTCACGTGGAATGTACAACTAGTTATAATTATTAATACGAAGTACTCTCCATGGCTCTGACTGTACCTATCTCACGTGGAATGTACAACTAGTTATAATTATTAATACGAAGTACTCTCCATGGCTCTGACTGTACCCATCTCATTTGGAATGTACAACTAGTTATAATTATTAATACGAGGTACTCTCCATGGCTCTGACTGTACCTATCTCATGTGGAATGTACAACTAGTTATAATTATAAATACGAGGTACTCTCCATGGCTCTGACTGTACCTATCTCATGTGGAATGTACAACTAGTTATAATTATTAATACGAAGTACTCTCCATGGCTCTGACTGTACCCATCTCATTTGGAATGTACAACTAGTTATAATTATTAATACGAGGTACTCTCCATGGCTCTGACTGTACCTATCTCATGTGGAATGTACAACTAGTTATAATTATTAATACGAAGTGCTCTCCATGGCTCTGACTGTACCTATCTCACGTGGAATGTACAACTAGTTATAATTATTAATACGAGGTACTCTCCATGGCTCTGACTGTACCTATCTCATGTGGAATGTACAACTAGTTATATTTATTAATACCAAGTACTCTCCGTGGCTCTGACTGTACCTATCTCACGTGGAATGTACAACTAGTTATAATTATTAATACGAGGTACTCTCCATGGCTCTGACTGTACCTATCTCATGTGGAATGTACAACTAGTTATAATTTTTAATACGAGGTACTCTCCATGACTCTGACTGTACCTATCTCATGTGGAATGTACAACTAGTTATAATTATTAATACGAAGTACTCTCCATGGCTCTGACTCTACCTATCTCACGTGGAATGTACAACTAGTTATAATTATTAATACAAAGTACTCTCTATGGCTCTGACTGTACCTATCTCATGTGGAATGTACAACTAGTAATAATTATTAATACGAGGTACTCTCCATGGCTCTGACTGTACCCATCTCATGTGGAATGTACAACTAGTTATAATTATTAATTCGAAGTACTCTCCATGGCTCTGACTGTACCTATCTCATGTGGAATGTACAACTAGTTATAATTATTAATACGAAGTACTCTCCATGGCTCTGACTCTACCTATCTCACGTGGAATGTACAACTAGTTATAATTATTAATACAAAGTACTCTCTATGGCTCTGACTGTACCTATCTCATGTGGAATGTACAACTAGTTATAATTATTAATACGAGGTACTCTCCATGGCTCTGATGGTGGCATTCGGTGGTGTGTAAGTTCAGGGTCTACTATAGTATACAGCCCATTCTTGCAGCCACGCCGTGAATCAAAACATGCATTATGCCACGCCACAGGGTCAAGTCATTTTCTTGCATGGAGGAAAGTCGAATACTGTCGTATTCATACAGTATATTGAAAACGTCATGTAAACAAATATGTAAATATCTGTGTTTCACCTATTTTTCGATACCGCAGATATATATATATATATATATATATATATATATTTATTTATTTATTCCTATATTTATATATATTTATTCCTCCTTTCCGCATAGCATGCATACTATCAAAATCGGATTTGAGCTCAAATTCCACTTAGTGCATTTAAATTAATGCAGGGCAATTATCTCAAAAGCGTTACATTTTATTAAATACAAATGCGATGAAAAGTATATAATAAAAATGCACTGACTTTTTTTGCGACATGATATAAAGACATAAGGGTATTAAATGAACGATTTTTACAATTATTCCTATTATTGTTGTGCATTTCAGCTTAAACTTTTCAATTGCTTTTGCGTTTGTATATATAAAAACAAACGTGTTCAACTCTACAAATGTAGTAATATAGCCTCACGAATTTAATTTTCTTTCAGGTGTGCTGATGTCAGCCAGTGTACCTACACAAAGGGGGAGTATCTGGACTGTACCGCATGTCACCCCAGTATCCCCTCCTACCAACCCCGACAGGTGGATTACAGCTGTGTGCAGCCGGACGGAAAGCTGTGCATAGGCTACATCTGTGAGTCAAGGACCTGCACAGGAAATTGTGGGACCTACTACAGAAAAATACGAGAGACAGGTGGGTGATACTAACGAGGCACACTTACCTCCGCCAAGGAGGTCATGTTTTCACCCGCCCTCCTCTGTTTGTTTCTTTGACTATGGGAAGGATAAAGCACGAACAATAATTCTGACCTATTTTCACGAACCTTTTTGGACCATTACGTTTGATGCCGACCTAGTTAAGAGGGAGGATCATGTAATAAAACTTCGTCTTAGCGAAGGTGTGCGCTCTGAAGAGCTCTCTTATGTTTAGATAGATAACAATATTAGGTATGCATTTTATATATCTAAAAATTGTGTGATTTTTTTTACAAAGTCTGTAAAGCAGTTTCATACAAAAATAAACATAAAAAAAATTTGAAGAAAAAATATGCATTTTAAAGTTTTATTGTTTAAATTTCTATAATTTCAATAAGTCAAACCAAACTGGAGTTATCATCAGGAAACAAATTTTACGGACATACAGAAGACAAACAGACGGACGAACAGGGTGATTTATAAGTGGCCTGCCCTAATTCAAGCGGGGCCCCTAATAAACAACACAAGGTTTCAGGACATAGATTAAGCCAAATCTGATTATATCAATATAATTTGGCAGTCTCAAAATAAAGGAAAAATGCATCAAAATAGAAAAAAAATACAGGTGGCGCCACCAGTCTTCAGAAACTGAAGAAACCAAGCATAATCATTAATAATCACACTGGGTTTCAGGACACTGGATGAAACCATAGCTGAGAATCTGACATAATTGCTGTCATTTGACGGTCTCAAAAACAGAAAAAAATCGTTAAAATTAGAAAAATATAGGTGGTGCCTTCAGTTTTCGGGAACTGACGAAACTAGTCATGGTCAATAGTCAAGGCAAGATTCATGGCAATCATTGCATTAATTATCAAGATACTGGAGGTTTTGTATCAAATTTTTAATTACTCTTGTGGGTACTTACAAGCCTCATAGCTCAAAGGATATAGATCACACTGACCAAATTTCCGGTTTCCAAGGAGTTTTTTTTTATTAATCATCCTGGATGTACATTTTATAGGTCCAGCGTTTATGACTTATGCCTTGCAAACGGACGAACGGACGGCCAGACGACGGACGAAGCGCCATACCTATACCTCAGCTGATTTTAGTCAGCTGATCTAAAAATGGGACAAAATGGCATTTAATTTGAACCATGCAGCGTGTTTCCAAACACTCCACTTCTATATGGAACAAATTATTATTCAAATAAAATAAAATTTCCTATAGTTAGCTTTGTAAATTGAATTTATTCTTCTTATGAATATTTCAATAGACATAAGTGACAGATCATACACTTTAAGAAAGCCTATCACATGAAATATGTCTTCGTGCAGATCCATTTATGAGTTAGATCGCTAAACAGTCCTTTCCTTTTCATTAGTTCATAATTATTAATTACTGGTTGACAACTGCATTTCTACATTTGCAGAGTCATCTTTTTTTCTTTTTTTTTAGCTGCACCTCCCTTTTCCTTTTCACATCTGCATATTTTTTTTCTGTATGGGTTGCATTTCTACTTCTCATTACGCGTTTGCATCTCTAATTGCTCTATAATTTCTCTATTAATTCATACGTTCATGTATTGATTTGTTATACATTATTTACAAGTTGAAGATAATCTGGATAGTCATTAATCATTACTTACAGTAGTTATACCCCTTTTACTCACCAGCGACACCTGTTACTAAGGTCAAGCACTATATTGTGTTAATAATGTGTTTCTGTCTTTTACCCAGGAGCGGTCTATCTTCCTCTAGAGAATGTGAAAAAATAGATCTTAGGAGCATGACGCAAGGAAACATGCATACAGAAAGAGGAGGTGTGACGTCATACTACGCCTACAGGGACTCGGCTGTTATATAATAAAGATGAAGGACGATGCCTATATGATGCACAAAAAAAATACATTTTTTCAGTACCTTTCTTAGAATATATCATACATTTTCAAATCATGTTTTGAAACAGAATGGATCAGAATGCCATTATATAATTGCACAGGATTACAATTGAAAATGAAAGTGACAATCAGTTATCTAATGACAGTTTTGTTATTCTTATTCAAGGATTCAACAAATGGATTTTATGTGATAAAACTTAAATGTATAGTTTATACACTGATCGTAATTATATTTTAGACTATTGATCTGACATGACAACTAGATATTTGGTGCCATAGTATCCCCAGACAATTAAACCTCCCCCCCCCCCCCCCTCCCCCTAGCCTCGAAGAATAGGATCCCATCTTGAATTCAGATGCAGAGACTGACACTTGGCAAGCCACCATGGTTTCTTTTCAAATTTGACCTAGCCGTTGATAAGATGCATCAGACTTGTGGGTTTGGTGACTGTACCTCAAATTCTTACAAAGTTATTCCATTTAAACATCATTTTAGCAAGAAAACAACATAAGGTGGCGCCACCTGTCGTCTGCAGAAAACAATACTATCAAAGATCTTATGTCAATTTGATTTTTTGACCAATCCATGCATCCCTCAGTTAGATATTAAAGTTTACGTCATTTCAGCGTTACCGCCTCTGTGACCTTGAAAAATGCATCAAGGTCATCCATTTTCGAAATTGGCCTAGCCCTTGATAAGATGCATCTAAACTGTAGGTTTGGTGACTGATTCACAAATTCTTTTTGAGCAATTGCCCTTATATCATTTTAGCATAATCGCTACTGTGACCTTGAAAAATGCATCAAGGTCATCCGTGTTTGAACTTGACCTAGCCGTTTATAAGATGGATTAAACTTGTGTGTTTGGTGACGGTACCTCAAATTCTTACAAAGTTATTCCATTTAAACATCATTTTAACAAGAAAACGACACAAGGTTGCGCCTCCTGTCTTCTGCAAAAGACAAAGCTATCCAAGATCTTCGGTCAATTTTATATTTTGATCATTCCATGTATGAGATAGTAAAGATTTTGTGTGAATTTCACCAAATATGGGAATATTCAAGGTCAAGGCCACTCTCACAGGAAAGGTCATGACCCCAATTTAAATTAACATCATCCCATAACCCATATCTATGTATATGCATAATATAAAAGAAATCTGTCCATTAGTTTTTTACTTAAAATGCTCACAGTAATGTCAAGTGGCAATTTTGGGGGTATTAAAAGGCACGAAAACAAGTAAAGAATAATAATTGGCGCAACTAGTTTCTGGATTATGACTACTCTGTCCATGATCTTCGATCAACTTGATTTTGGGATCAATCAATGCAAGATTATTTGAGATATTTAAGAATTTGTGTGATTTTCCCCAAAATTGGACATATTCAAGGTCACGGACACTCTCCTAGAAAAGGTCATGACCTCATTTTAAATAGTCGTCTTCGTCTTACCAGTATCTATACATATACCAAGTGTGGTAAAGATCCGTGAAATATGTTTTAGTTATCGCGCCAAATTAAAGATTTTGTGTGAATTTCACCAAATATGGGAATTTTCAAGGTCAAGGCAATTCTCATAGGAAAGGTCATGTACCCAATTTAAATAAACATCATCCCATAAGCCATAACCCATATCTATGTATATGCATAATATAAAAGAAATCTGTCCATTAATTTTTGACTAATCATGCTCACAGTACTGTCAAGTGGCAATTTTGTGGGTATTAAAAGGCATAAAAACAACTAAAGAATAATAGGTGGCGCCACCAGTTTCTGGAACATGACAACCCTATCCATGATCTTCGATCAACTTGATTTTGGGATCAATCCATGCATGATTTCTTGTGATATTTACGAATTTGTGTGATTTTTCCCCAAAATTGGACCTATTCAAGGTCAAGGACACTCTCCTAGTAAAAGTCATGATCTCATTTTAAATAGGTGTCGTCCTCTCATCCATATCTATACATATACCAAGTTTAGTAAAGATCCGTGAAATAATTTTTGAGTTATCGCGCCAACAAGATTTATATGCGGCGGAGGGGGCGGCGGCAGAGGCATGAAAACATAGTATCCCCCGACTCTGTCTGGGGATACAATAAATATATATGTTGTATCTCATGGTACAAATGAAATTAAAAGAATGTCCCTTCGAGAGAAAATCTTCTGATATTTATATATATATATATATATAAGGATGGACTGAATACTTGGAGCACAGAACTGCATGCCAGCAGTAGGCGCATGATCACCACAACAGCCTTACAAATGTTATGCTTTGATCCTCTGACTCAGTAAAATGTTTTCATAATTATACACGTATATTTTTCTGTGATCTTTTTTTTCAAATAAGATTTATCCCTGTAAAAATTATAAATGTCTATGTTAATTGGTATTTAATAAAATCTTACAATAATTTATGTAAGTAACCTCGGAATTACGACCAGTGACGAAACCTCGACAAAGTGGTCTCATTTCTGAGGTGGTCGTCTAAGTGAGGTTTAGCCAGCAAGGGTCTTATACAACAGTCAGTCGTCCGTACTTTGTTAACATTTTGGTCTATGACAGGCATATCATTGTTTGGAATAGCTGCTTACGTTTTCCATCTAACTTTACATGATAAGATAAGAAATAGCATGATAAGATTTGTAAAATATTATTTATTAATACTAAAAACTGAATTGATATTGAACTGAAAAAAAATTCATATTTACAGTGAATATAGCATAATACCGATCACAGATGAAGCATATGTGAAAACAAATGCAGTATTACACAGATATACATGACCACAAAGTGAAACATTGACAAAGTATATTTCCGAAGACAATGGTCCATGCAAATTTAAGCTCCGACAATTCGCCAAAATGCCCACTTTTAGAGGTAAGAAGTACGTGTACCTTTATATACTCATGGAGGTTAAATTAAGACTTCCTTGCCTTACTTAATCAAAAATATCTTAATGTCAAATTTTATTCTCCTACAGGTCTGACAGCAATTCACGATAATCTATGAGTCTCTGCCTTCCTTTGAAATTTCTTCAATATTCTAGCCGTCACCCCATTCCATTAATTAGTTAAACAAAGCTAAGTTAAACCAGGAGCACTCAGTCTCCAATAAACAGTTTCTAAACATTTATCCCCTGGTGAGTTGTGTATGAACCAATCATAAATCCATATGAACCAGTAAGTTAATCAAAGTTTAAGGCCCTGTCACACCCCTGCTCGTATCCTAAATCTTTATGAGTTGCTCATTGACAGGTTTTCCGTACGCTTTTCGATTTAATTTGACTTATGTGAGACGCACAACTAGCGAATAAGTAACGAATTCAGCGCATCCATTGCGTATATGAGGTGCGTATGAGTTGCGTATGCAGTGCGCATGCCGAGCGTATTCCGGACGCACTCGACTGATGCCCACCGCGTGCCTGACGCACATCCGACGAATGCCGAACGTATTCTGAACGTATTCCCGCCGCATTTTTGCCGTTCGCCGCGCTGATATGTTCACCTTGTAGTCTATCTAGGAGGAGTCGTATTTATACCAACACTTGGGTGTACCCTGGATGTACGGCAAGTACGCTATCTGCGGGTTTCTTATAAGTTACAAATAAGTACAATGCTTTGCCTGATCGCCGGACGAACGGTACTAATTCGTGCAATACGTCGGCATTCGCTATGAATTCGTTCAGCGTGCGTTGTGTCTGAGCTGCAAGTTCGTTATGTATACGTGCAAAATACGCCGCGCATACGCTGACGCGGTGCGTGCTTGGAGGTCAGCGTATTACCACGTATGAACCGCCCCATCCCCCACGTACACATAGCGTACCACTAGTGCCGCGCTCGACCGATGTCGCGCTGCGTATATATAACTTATGACCTGCTAACAGCGTACGCAGCGTAGTTTTGTGCATGCCCAAAACTTTCCGGGGTATACTTTTCCGATCTGTGCGCATGCCTGCGTACATAAACTTACAGAAACGATTGAAATGCATGTGAGGTGCGTATTGTGCGTACGACTGCGTATGAAAACTAGACGAACAGAGGTCGAGCGCTTGCCGGAAATGACGTGAAAACAGTAAAATGAATGACCATAGTTTGTAAAAATAGGATCAATATTAACAAAGTTATGACGAAAATAAGATTTTGATGTGTTTCCATGACCTTTGACCTATTTAAATAATACACATAGAACTTCCAGAAATCGCTCCGATATATGATATGTGTAAGTTACAAAGTGATTCCTGTAAAACCGTGGCCTTTAGAATGATATGTCATGCGCAAGAACCAGCATGCATGCGCAATTGAGAACAACTGAGAAACAGGCAGACATACTGACAAAGTGACACAAAGTGGAGGGCAGTTGAAACAAAGAGAAAGAAAATGAGCTATAGTTTGTGACAATGGAACCAATATTGTCAAGGTTATGAGGAATAAGATTTTGATATATTTTAATGTCCTTGACCATTGATCTATTTAAAAATTACACATAGGAATTCCAGAAACCGTTCTGATATACAATATGTGTAAGGAACAAAGTAGTTCCTGTAAAACCGTGGCCTGTAGAATGCTATATGTAACACGAAAAAAAAAACAGCAAGCAGGCGATACTGAGGAAACATACAGACATACTGACACAAGATTAAGACCAGACGACTAGACAATGTTAAGGAGGAGACCAAGAGGAAAAAAAATGAGCCTTGGTTTGCGAAGATAGGACTAATATTAACGAAGTTATAAGGAAAGTAATTTTGAGTTTTTTAAGGAATTTGACAATTGACCTGTATTGACCTTAAACAATAGGCTCCTGTACCTTTGGATTGTCCATCAACTGTGTTAGTTTGAAAGCGATTGCTGCTCAAATGTGCCCTGTAGAGTGGCCTCAGCCAGACAAACAACATCGTTACAGACATACGCAACTGACCAACATGCAAGCAAAAATGTCCGGCAAGCATGAATGTCAATGCGCAACTCATAAGGAAAAAGGGTATGTAGAAGCGTGACAAGGTCTTTAGGGCTTAATGCATAGTGTACACACGTCAATTTACGTCAAGTCTGTGGAAAAGTTATGAAACCGTGGCGCACACGTATGATCATCCATGAGCACGTTTTGATCTATGCCCGGCAAAGAAATGTTTGCTCTATACTTAATAGTCGCAATTTAAGGTTCAGGTAAACCGTTGTGACCAGAATAGGTGTCAGCAAAACGAAAAAAATAGGTGCCCGCTATTCCAAGGTTTAAATATATGATATAAAGAGGGAAAAACCGGAAACAAAAAGATATCGGTGATCGTTATTTCAAGGTTGTTAATGCTATACCAATGTGGGTTTAAGTGGGGCTTTCATATATATATATATATATATATATATATATATATATATATATATATATATATACATATATATATATGGCATGGACAATAGAGGGGTTAAACGCTAGGTAATCCCCGGGGGCGACACTGGTTCGATCAGCGGCGTGGGTTGTAGTTGTCCGGCCAAGGCCGATAATTTCTCCTGGTTCTCCGGTTTCCTCCACCCATAGAGAATCTCGAACGCCACCATTTGAGCCATGGAGAGTGCCACGATAAGTAATAGTAACTATTTGTACAATCCATGCAAAATAAATAAATAAATAATTATATATATACAGTCGAGCCCACTCTGTGTCAAATCGGTTAATAGAAATACCGGTTTATTGTCACATAAATCTGAAATCCCAAACCATTTCCTTATCAACAATGGTAAATATGACCGTTTAATATCATGGAATATTGTCTTAATCCCGTTTATTGTCATGCTTGGAACCCCAGTCAGTGATACATGTTCGCAGTTAATATTACATCAAACGCCGACACGGCGATCAACGAGGCCAAGAGCCTGTAATCGGTCAGACGTATCAAACGATCGCATCTCCCACTAGTGTGCGGCAGGCAAGTGCAGTGATCGATGCATGCGGGTCACTCCCCGTCACATAGCAAATTAACGTCTCAAGATATCACGGTAATCCATCTCGTTACGTAACTCGTACGTTAACAAGGCGATGTTTGTGATCACATATCTTCCAAAATGAACTCCTGGCCTTTGAAAAGCCGCGGTTTACACCTCAGTGACGTTTCGCCGAGATGATGTGAAGCACGAGCGAGCTCTAAACGTTGCATACGATTGGAAATCCCCTTTAAGGGTTCGGAGGTTTTGTGAGCACGGGAGGAGATACCCGGTCCAAAACCTCAAACGCGGCGAAACTTCAGAAAGTGTACAATGGCATGACGATGCCCTCTTCCCGAACAGTCCTATCATAAAGAAGATCATGGAAGTTTGAGTCATTAATGAGATATCCGGAAATTAAGGCGCAATAGTCGGGAAAATAATTATCAAGTAAAATAACGCTTCTTCTATGACTCAAAAGGACATCGATGTTGAAGCCCGCATAATGTCACATCCTGGTTATTATCATAATTTATGGCTGCACCACCGACATGACAATAAGCGGGCTTGACTGTATACACACACACACACAAATATATATATATATATATATATATATATATATATTTAAAATGGGGAGTGGGTAGGGCTGGTCTGGACAATATAAAATGTTTTATCTGGTTTGCCTCGGCTCACGAACCTATTTCTTCTGCGACATATCCTAATATAGACGTATATTTAACTGACAACAGCTTAACTTGGTCCTACATAAAGACTTCACATGCAGGCATATGCTGCAATTATTGCCTTTCAAATTTAGAATATTGATCCCAACACTATAATTTGTATATATCCAACATACTCTGTCAATCCACAAGCATGTTTGTATTCTATAAACTAATTTCATATCAATCATTTTAATACCCATGTCCTTCACTCACGAAAAGTTCAAAAGGGATCCATTTGCGGCAGGCTTAATGTATATTAGTTTACCAAATGTCAACATGTACTTAATTTCTCACAATGAGGAAAAAAAACTGATAAACATAAAATATGTGTCATTGTTTAAGATTAATGTCTCGTCTAAAAAAACCATTTTAATCTAAAAGGAATGGCATTTACCCAATACACAAATCATTGGGTCCCAATGTCCATCATTTACATTGTAGGAGATTTGAAAGTGATCATACACGTGATCGCCATTAACATTGTAAAAGAGTTGATAGTGATCACACACGTGATCGCCATTACCATTGTAAAAGAGTTGATAATGATCATACACGTGATCGCCATTACCATTGTAAAAGAGTTGATAGTGATCATACACGTTATCGCTATTAACATTGTAAAAGAGTTGATAATGATCACACACGTGATCGCCATTACCATTGTAAAAGAGTTGATAGTGATCATACACGTGATCGCCATTACCATTGTAAAAGAGTTGATAATGATCATACACGTGATCGCCATTACCATTGTAAAAGAGTTGATAGTGATCATACACGTGATCGCCATTACCATTGTAAAAGAGTTGATAATGATCATACACGTGATCGCCATTACCATTGTAAAAGAGTTGATAGTGATCATACACGTGATCGCCATTACCATTGTAAAAGAGTTGATAATGATCATACACGTGATCGCCATTACCATTGTAAAAGAGTTGATAATGATCACACACGTGATCGCCATTACCATTGTAAAAGAGTTGATAGTGATCATACACGTGATCGCCATTACCACTGTAAAAGAGTTGATAGTGATCATACACGTTATCGCTATTAACATTGTAAAAGAGTTGATAGTGATCACACACGTGATCGCCATTACCATTGTAAAAGAGTTGATAATGATCACACACGTGATCGCCATTACCATTGTAAAAGAGTTGATAATGATCATACACGTGATCGCCATTAACATTGTAAAAGAGTTGATAATGATCATACACGTGATCGCCATTACCATTGTAAAAGAGTTGATAATGATCATACACGTTATCGCTATTAACATTGTAAAAGAGTTGATAATGATCATACACGTTATCGCTATTAACATTGTAAAAGAGTTGATAATGATCATACACGTGATCGCCATTACCATTGTAAAAGAGTTGATAATGATCATACACGTTATCGCTATTAACATTGTAAAAGAGTTGATAATGATCATACACGTGATCGCTATTAACATTGTGAAAGAGTTGATAGTGATCATACACGTGATCGCCATTACCATTGTAAAAGAGTTGATAGTGATCATACACGTGATAGCCATTACCATTGTAAAAGTGTTGATAGTGATCATACACATGATCGCCATTAACATTGTAAAAGAGTTGATAGTGATCACACACGTTATCGCTATTAACATTGTAAAAGAGTTGATAATGATCATACACGTGATCGCCATTACCATTGTAAAAGAGTTGATAGTGATCATACACGTGATCGCCATTACCATTGTAAATGAGTTGATAGTGATCACACACGTGATCGCCATTACCATTGTAAAAGAGTTGATAGTGATCATACACGTGATCGCCATTACCATTGTAAAAGAGTTGATAATGATCATACACGTGATCGCCATTACCATTGTAAAAGAGTTGATAGTGATCATACACGTGATCGCCATTACCATTGTAAAAGAGTTGATAGTGATCATACACGTTATCGCAATAACATTGTAAAAGAGTTGATAGTGATCACACACGTGATCGCCATTACCATTGTAAAAGAGTTGATAGTGATCATACACGTGATCGCCATTACCATTGTAAAAGAGTTGATAGTGATCATACACGTTATCGCTATTAACATTGTAAAAGAGTTGATAGTGATCATACACGTGATCGCCATTACCATTGTAAAAGAGTTGATAGTGATCATACACGTTATCGCTATTAACATTGTAAAAGAGTTGATAATGATCACACACGTTATCGCTATTAACATTGTAAAAGAGTTGATAATGATCACACACGTGATCGCCATTACCACTGTAAAAGAGTTGATAGTGATCATACACGTTATCGCTATTAACATTGTAAAAGAGTTGATAGTGATCACACACGTGATCGCCATTACCATTGTAAAAGAGTTGATAATGATCACACACGTGATCGCCATTACCATTGTAAAAGAGTTGATAATGATCATACACGTGATCGCCATTAACATTGTAAAAGAGTTGATAATGATCATACACGTGATCGCCATTAACATTGTAAAAGAGTTGATAGTGATCATACACGTGATCGCCATTACCATTGTAAAAGAGTTGATAATGATCATACACGTTATCGCTATTAACATTGTAAAAGAGTTGATAATGATCATACACGTTATCGCTATTAACATTGTAAAAGAGTTGATAATGATCATACACGTGATCGCCATTAACATTGTAAAAGAGTTGATAATGATCATACACGTTATCGCTATTAACATTGTAAAAGAGTTGATAGTGATCATACACGTGATCGCTATTAACATTGTAAAAGAGTTGATAGTGATCATACACGTGATCGCCATTACCATTGTAAAAGAGTTGATAGTGATCATACACGTGATCGCCATTACCATTGTAAAAGAGTTGATAGTGATCATACACGTGATCGCCATTAACATTGTAAAAGAGTTGATAGTGATCACACACGTTATCGCTATTAACATTGTAAAAGAGTTGATAATGATCATACACGTGATCGCCATTACCATTGTAAAAGAGTTGATAGTGATCATACACGTGATCGCCATTACCATTGTAAAAGAGTTGATAGTGATCACACACGTGATCGCCATTACCATTGTAAAAGAGTTGATAGTGATCACACACGTGATCGCCATTACCATTGTAAAAGAGTTGATAATGATCATACACGTGATCGCCATTACCATTGTAAAAGAGTTGATAGTGATCATACACGTGATCGCCATTACCATTGTAAAAGAGTTGATAGTGATCATACACGTTATCGCAATAACATTGTAAAAGAGTTGATAGTGATCACACACGTGATCGCCATTACCATTGTAAAAGAGTTGATAGTGATCATACACGTGATCGCCATTACCATTGTAAAAGAGTTGATAGTGATCATACACGTTATCGCTATTAACATTGTAAAAGAGTTGATAATGATCATACACGTGATCGCCATTACCATTGTAAAAGAGTTGATAGTGATCATACACGTTATCGCTATTAACATTGTAAAAGAGTTGATAATGATCACACACGTTATCGCTATTAACATTGTAAAAGAGTTGATAATGATCACACACGTGATCGCCATTACCATTGTAAAAGAGTTGATAATGATCATACACGTTATCGCTATTAACATTGTAAAAGAGTTGATAATGATCACACACGTGATCGCCATTACCATTGTAAAAGAGTTGATAGTGATCATACACGTTATCGCTATTAACATTGTAAAAGAGTTGAAAGTGATCACACACGTGATCGCCATTACCATTGTAAAAGAGTTGATAGTGATCATACACGTTATCGCTCTTAACATTGTAAAAGAGTTGATAGTGATCACACACGTGATCGCCATTACCATTGTAAAAGAGTTGATAGTGATCATACACGTTATCGCTATTAACATTGTAAAAGAGTTGATAATGATCACACACGTGATCGCCATTACCATTGTAAAAGAGTTGATAGTGATCACACACGTGATCGCCATTACCATTGTAAAAGAGTTGATAGTGATCATACACGTTATCGCTATTAACATTGTAAAAGAGTTGTTAATGATCACACACGTGATCGCCATTACCATTGTAAAAGAGTTGATAGTGATCACACACGTGATCGCCATTAACATTGTAAAAGAGTTGATAGTGATCATACACGTTATCGCCATTAACATTGTAAAAGAGTTGATAGTGATCACACACGTGATCGCCATTACCATTGTAAAAGAGTTGATAGTGATCATACACGTTATCGCTATTAACATTGTAAAAGAGTTGATAGTGATCATACACGTAATCGCCATTAACATTGTAAAAGAGTTGATAATGATCATACACGTGATCGCCATTACCATTGTAAAAGAGTTGATAGTGATCATACACGTGATCGCCATTAACATTGAAAAAGAGTTGATAGTGATCACACACGTGATCGCCATAACCATTGTAAAAGAGTTGATAATGATCATACACGTGATCGCCATTACCATTGTAAAAGAGTTGATAATGATCACACACGTGATCGCCATTACCATTGTAAAAGAGTTGATAGTAATCATACACGTTATCGCCATTAACATTGTAAAAGAGTTGATAATGATCACACACGTGATCGCCATTAACATTGTAAAAGAGTTGATAGTGATCATACACGTGATCGCTATTCACATTGTAAAAGAGTTGATAATGATCACACACGTTATCGCCATTACCATTGTAAAAGAGTTGATAATGATCATACACGTTATCGCTATTAACATTGTAAAAGAGTTGATAATGATCACACACGTGATCGCCATTACCATTGTAAAAGAGTTGATAATGATCATACACGTTATCGCCATTAACATTGTAAAAGAGTTGATAGTGATCACACACGTGATCGCCATTACCATTGCAAAAGAGTTGATAATGATCACACACGTGATCGCCATTACCATTGTAAAAGAGTTGATAATGATCATACACGTTATCGCTTTTAACCTTGTAAAAGAGTTGATAATGATCATACACGTGATCGCCATTACCATTGTAAAAGAGTTGATAATGATCATACACGTTATCGCTATTAACATTGTAAAAGAGTTGATAATGATCATACACGTTATCGCCATTAACATTGTAAAAGAGTTGATAATGATCATACACGTGATCGCCATTACCATTGTAAAAGAGTTGATAATGATCATACACGTTATCGCTATTAACATTGTAAAAGAGTTGATAATGATCATACACGTGATCGCCATTACCATTGTAAAAGAGTTGATAATGATCATACACGTTATCGCAATAAAATTGAAAAAGGGTTGATAATGATCATACACGTGATCGCCATTACCATTGTAAAAGAGTTGATAATGATCATACACGTGATCGCCATTACCATTGTAAAAGAGTTGATAATGATCATACACGTTATCGCTATTAACATTGTAAAAGAGTTGATAATGATCATACACGTGATCGCCATTACCATTGTAAAAGAGTTGATAATGATCATACACGTTATCGCTATTAACATTGTAAAAGAGTTGATAATGATCATACACGTTATCGCTATTAACATTGTAAAAGAGTTGATAATGATCATACACGTGATCGCCATTACCATTGTAAAAGAGTTGATAATGATCATACACGTTATCGCCATTAACATTGTAAAAGAGTTGATAATGATTATACACGTTATCGCCATTACCATTGTAAAAGAGTTGATAATGATCATACACGTGATCGCCATTACCATTGTAAAAGAGTTGATAATGATCACACACGTGATCGCCATTACCATTGTAAAAGAGTTGATAGTGATCATACACGTGATCGCCATTACCATTGTAAAAGAGTTGATAGTGATCATACACGTTATCGCCATTAACATTGTAGGGGATTTGACAGAGAGCATACACGTGATCCCCTATAACATTGTAAGAGATTTAAAAGTGATCATACACGTGATCGCCATTAACATTGTAGGAGATTTTAAAGTGACCATACACGTGATCGCCATTAACATTGTTGGAGATATGAAAGTGATCACACACGTGCTCGCCATTAGATTCTGAGATATGGACACGGCGTGTGTGTGTATATTTTATTTTCAAAAGGAAAAGCCAGAGTAGATTCAGAGCCAACATGAGCACTAGAGACATGTTTTTTCTTTCATAAGACACCTCCAGGAAAAGTGCTTAGAGCAGAACAGGGGGATCTGTGTAACGTTTGTCGACATGACCAAAGCGTTTGGCACTGTGAGCAGGAAAGGTTTGTTCATTGGGCGCCTCGGCTGTCCCCAAAAGTTCCTCAACATGATCATCCACTGCATGAAGATCTGATAGGTTAAGTCCGACTGAATAGCGGCCTGTCAGAGCCATTCCCTATCACCAATGGGATGAAGCAGGGTTACGTCTTGGCAACAACTCTCTTCACCATCTTCTGTAGTATGATGCTCCATCATGCCAAAGACCTTGGTGATGAAGATGGTGTTTACATCAGGTATCGTCTTGCAGCAGCCGGTTCAACCTCAGACACGAAGACCTCTGAACAACTGATTCGGAAATACAGAGTGAGCCTTGCAGGGCATCACATCCTTTTTTTGCAGATGCTGCCCAGATCTTCGGACTAGAAGTCAGCCCGTAAAAGTCAGTAAAGTTCCTCCAACAAACCCGCACCTCGGGAAGAATACCGCCCTCCCCATATAACATTGGCGAAACAGAACTCAGAACAGCAGTTCAAGTTCACCATCCCGTCTGACGCCCGCGACGGCGAACAGTACTTTTGGCATACTGTACAAACGCCTGTGGAACAACAAACACATTTAGAACAGCACCAAGATCAGCGTCCACAAGACTGTCGTTTTACCACCCTTCTATATGGCTCCGGGTCGTGGGTCACCTTCCGCAGGTCATCTCCACACCATCCAGAACATCCACTGGAGTTACTTCATGACTAACGTCAAGGTCCTCGTACAGGCAGGAGTCACCAGCATTGAGTCCTGAGAGGGTCAAGGTCATGGCTATTTGCGCCTAGACGTGGTTTTGCGTCGCTACGATGATTATTGATGTTTTTGAAAGTCGATTTGATGTTCTATAATGACAGGAAGAGGTAAAGCCCAAGCGGGGTCTACCCCAACCTTAGAGAGGAAGCATAGCAAAACTGTGAATAAACAGATAAACAAAGTGCCAAGAGAAGGGGATATATGGCGGACGGCACACTTGTCGAGGCAAATACCCCTGAAGGCCAGATAATTAACTGTGAACTGTTGCAAGCTATTCGCAATTTAGAAAACATGGTAAAAGAGTCAGCAGAAAGAAATGTCACCAGAATTACAGCTGAGTTAAACCAAGGATTTGTTAAAAAACATGCAGCGTAGGGGAGATTAGGGATTTTAGATAAAAGAAAACGAATCTTTCAAAAATCAATTGACATAAAGTAAATCCTCTCAGGAAGTTACGTTAAAAAAGTGAAAACATTAAAAAAGGGACTCTATAACAATAAGAAGATACAGGAGTGAGCACAAAATTAGAGTACCCGAGATCCCAGAAGAACACAAAGAAAACTTAAGTGCCTGGTGAAGTTTAGAATTGATAATTAATGTCATTTCGGGGAAATCTGGGAGGGAAAATCTGTTTGAAGTATTGGGGTGAACCGGTAAACGCCGTGAAAGCCCGCGACAAATATTAGCCACATGTTACAATAGGTAATCAGAAATGAATTTATAGCAGCAGGTAAGCGAAAAGGAGAAAACGGTACAGCCCTGATTCAGGAGCACTTTATATCGGGGATTTGAACGGGGGAAGACAGCGCAGCCTATCATGAAAAAAGGCACATAGTGACGGTAAAAACTGTAAAATTGTGAAGGGTCAACTGTTTTTCAAGGGGCAATAGTATCTAGGTGGGAATTAAACTTAGATTAACATGTGAATCAAAACAACTAGTTGTACACCCATTAGTCCGCCCCTGAAGCTCCTTTTGTGCATATAAACACATGGCTGGGGCTCCACCTGACGTTTGGATTACTTCATTGGCTCGGAGGACAAGTGACCTCGATGGACACCGTTGACTGTAAATTCTTTCGCTTCTGTGTTCATTTTGCCTCGACCGTAAAGCGTAGAATTCAAACAAAGGTCTGGCAGGGGCGCTTGAAAAATCCTTTATGAATTCGCCGGTATTGCCAAAGGCAAGTTGTGTTCTGTGTTTATGAATCACTGGTTTGAGGGGGCGTTTCCTGCTACTTTTTGACGGAACAAACTGTAAAATGCTATGAACTGATCAAAACAGAGAAAGACAGGTAAGGGATATCAGATTTAGCAGCAGAGCCGGATTAATAATATGAAGATACCATTAGCAGTGATATGGGGCCAGATGACTGGCTATTACAAGATAAAAGAGTATAAGATAAATTGAAACAGTTGATTTTTTAGGAATATCCTATTTATGTGTCCGATTAGTAGACATTATTAAGCTCAACATATTGAAATGTTTGCATATGATTGCAGAGATAGAAATGAATCTTATTTCTGGTCAGGCTAAATTAATTTACAATATGAAGTTATTGCATTTGCAAATAAGTCAGTAAGACGATTAAAGTTCTTGTGCAAGCTTTCCCAGGTTTGACATTATAATTACTAATACGTAAACTACAGAATAATGTAATGAAGGTCACAGGCTTTAAAATAATCATTTTACACGTGGGAACGAACGATAAACAACCACATGCTTGCACGTTGGAGCGGTACATTTTAATGAAAGATGCTGTGCAGATCATCAGACAGAGACACAAACTGTCCTGGTTGCGGTATCTGGATTAATCCCTCGCCCATGTGATGAAGGGACAGCGAATCGAGTGAAGCTCTGTGCCATTTACCAAAGGTTAAAGACGATCGGAAAGCAATGGTCCTGTCATACATGGTACACATAGAGCGCATTTGATTAAAATGAACAAGGTGTTATGTATGTGGACTTGGGGCTCTATAGTTAAAATGACAGGTAGCATTTATCAAGGAAAGGTACGCTGGCTTTAAAAAATACTTTGCAGGTTCAGTGAGGCAGTTACTTCGAAGGAGTAATGCTACACAATAAAATGACCATATGCGTTATCTTTATTTATAATGGAAAAATGGAGTTATTTTATTTCTGGTCCACAGGCAGTCGTTTCCAGTATTTAACACAGTATTAACACAACATTAGACGTCAAAGGGTTGAGAAAAAAATTGAGGTCCATATGGTGTGTTAATTTATACTGTTTCTAATACTGAAAACGAGTGTCTGTGGACTGAGTGGTCCTCCTAGCTCGAGGAGTCAAATGGATGACAGAAAGGTCTGACTTTATCCTGGGCTACGGGGCTGAGAAGGGTAGGAGGATCTAATAATCATACATGAGGAGTATTAATGCTGTATAAGCTAGGCAAGGGGTAGCACTTAGCAGTGATAGAAGCATCATTTCTTCTTATTTTTTATGAGCAGTTAAAGAAGGGTACTGCGTTAATTATTAATTGGATAGGAAATTATGAATCATTTAGTATTGTAGGAAAAACAATGTATACCTCGGAGAATATAAAGTTATTTGTCATTAAATATTTAAAGGGACATAAACAGGAGCAATATTATGCCTACTCTTTCACACTAGCAGTTCAATTTTGTTTAAACAAAAGTTTACCAGCCAAACCATCCCAGCACACATTCGCAGTATCTCGCATAGGGTTGTTAAACACCTTGTTATGGCTCTGCGTGTTGGTAAACACCGCCCACGTGTCTGTTGACCATAATAAGGTCGCATGACCGGAGGTCCAATTGTGAGCTGCAACACGCGATGTTTCAGCCAGCGGGAACATGTATCACATTTTTTTATCAAGTCAGTCAGGGCATCTCCTGATTGACACGTGTTAAGGTCCGGTGTTGCACGCGCTGTGTTTATGTTTACCTCTGTGATCGCGCCCGGTCTAATGTTTTTTCAACTCGTTTACAGGACTAAGCAAACGGTTTCAGGGCAATATTTTAGCAGGTACGAATTTATTTTAAATGGAAGAAGCTATTTTTGTATTAACTCAAAATGCTTTATAGGTGATTAGGCCCCTTTAGGTAACATTTTAAGACAGGTTTGAAGAACTGGCAGTGTTAAAATTCATGTAACACTTTCCACAAACAAATTGGAACATGGCTGTTTTAAGATCAGATATTTTTGAAGACCGTTGAGAGGTAGCTTATAAATTACACATACTTTTTCAGTGAACACTGTTGATAATTTAAGAATAGAATTTAATGGAGCAGGCGGAGTTGTCTGACCAAATACGGGTCACCTGTATGCTTGAATTAGATGGAAGATTATTATTGATTAAGGTAGAAATAGAAGAGAAGACATATTTCTTAATTAATTTGTATTCACCTAATATCCAGATCTGTCAAGTTGCATTCTTTTCGTGATTGAAAGCTTTTCTAAATAAAAATGCAACAGCGGATGATAATATTGTGATAGGAGGTGATTATAATGTGGTTTTAGATGAAAGTATAGATAAAAAAGAGGATCCTAAGATGAAAAAGGAAAAGTAACTGGTATTATGCACACGATTCATAAGAACTTTGATCATACTGACATTTTAAGAATGCGAAATCCTACAGTAAAGCGTTTCACGTGGAGACGAAAAAAGTGAAAAGATAGAATGTAGATTATATTATAGACTTATAGGCAGTGATTTACAAGATAGTGTCGAATGCGGATATTGTTCCTTTTTTTAATTCAGAGCACAGTGCCATGGTCATGACAATGCAAGAATCAGAGGAAAAAGGTTAAAAATATATAGAATACTGGAAACTAAATAACAGTATACTAAAATAATCTTGAGTTTATGCAAGAAATATCTCGGGGAAACGATAACTTGGGTATAGAGAAAATGTCTAAAATGAAGAATCTGGACCCGCGAGTTAAACGGGATTATATAGGTTATAAATAAGATCAGAGCTTTTGTATGAAATACTGTAGTAAAAGAAAAAATCGAGATGAATTGTATAATCAGATAGATGGTGAAAATAACCAAGATAAAATGGAAAATTATTAGCAGGCTATACTGATAATTTAAACTCGAACTTGAGCAAATAGATTATAAAAACCACAAGGTTTGAAAACTATATCACAGGTCAGATGGCACAAAAAAGAGGAGAAGAGTACAAAATGTGTTCTTAATTTAGAAAAACGGAACTAAATGGGAATAATATTTAAAAACTAAAAAAAAAGAAAATAATACTTTTGATATAAATTATTTCAGAAATGTTATCAATTTGCAAAGGATATTATCTGACTTACAAAAATAGATAGATATTCTAATGAAATAAGAAAATATTTGGGGATTATAAATGTACCTGAACTTGATCAAGATGGTATTAATTGGCTAGACCGTCGAGTCACTGGTAAGAATTTCTGTAAAAAATAAAGACATTCTCCAGTTGGAAATGTCCAGATAATGATGGTATATAGGTATTGATTTTTTATAAAAACTTTTGGCAATATTTTAATAAGCTTATGATAGATTCCATTGATACATCAATCGTTAAATGGGAGCTCTCGAGCTCTCAAAGACCAGCAGTTCTAACACTTTTAGATGAAATGAAAGATAGAACATGAATAAAGAATCAGAGGCCACTCTCCTTGTTAAACAATGACTTCAAAATTGTCGGAAACCTTTTCTATCAGACTTACTAAAATCTTACTAAATTAATTCATATGAATCAGACCGGATATTTAAAGGACGATATATTGGAGATAATATCCGATTAATTAGAGACCTCCTGGAGTATACGAAAGATCAAAATCTTTGGGTTGCTTTATAGCAAAAAAGATTTTGAAAAAAGGATACAACTCGTTAGAATGGACATTGATGTTCTCCACTATGAGAAAGTTTGGTTTTTCCGAATATTTTAAAAATCTAATCAAGTTATTATATTGTAATATTAGCAGCACTGTTATTATCAACGGAACGACATGGGGCTATTTTCCTGTGCATAGAAGAGCCAGACAAGGGGATCCATTGTCCCCCTATCTTTTTATTGTGTCAATTGAATGACCAGTAAATAAGAAAACATGACAAAATAAGGGTATAAACGTAGGGAATGAGGAAATAAAGCTAGTACACGACGCCGATGATACAGTATACAGTAGCAGTTGTAAATAACATTTAGTCGGTGAAAAGGTTTCTTGAAGCAGTTCAATTATTTGGAAGGAATATAGTTGGTTGAAAATGAATATAGATAAATCAAACTCGTCAAGTAAACCTTTTAATATTGTATGGTCAGGAAAACAGGAAACGATACACGGTACTTTTTGTTCTTATGATAAAGAGAAAGCGAAAGAGAAAATTTCTATAAGAAAAAACAAAGATATTGAGAAATCAACTAACATATGGCGTATGTCAAGTTTGACTCTACAGGGACGAACCAAGTTGGTCAAAACTTTTATTATCTCCAAATTTCAATATCAGTTTGCTAAAGACCCGCTTCCATAACGGTGTAGACAGATTTTAGAAAAATAATCTACCCTTTTGCCACATAGTCTATTTGTTCAAGAACAAGTGAATTCGTGGACTTAATGTTCCCCGCTTTGTGATCCTTTGTCTTTCATGCTTGATAAACAACCAAAATTATGACATGTGGAGAAATCTTTAGGGTACATGAAAACTTAAACAGATCCACTGTGGCATGTGAAGACATCTGCATCATTGACCTAAATTTAAATGAAATCGGATAGTATTTAGGAAAGTTATCCGTGGGAACGAACCTGACGGACGGACAGACAGACACAGGAACAGACCGACAAACCCAAATCAATGTCCCCCGCAAAAAAGAAACAAAAAGAAAAAAAAGGGGCGGGGTGCTGAAATGTTACATTTAGGGTCCATTATACATGTATACAGTTGATAGATTTTGGAAGAAATTATGGAAAGCTCAGTTAAAACGGATATATATATATATATATATATATATATATATATATATATATATATATATATATATATATATATATATATACTTTTATTGGGTAATTTTGTTCAGAATCGGGGAAAAATATAATAGATTTCTGTAGAAAAATCTTACGAAGGGCTCAGAATATCAGAGCCGCTTTTTACAGAGAACAAGAGTTATGGGATAAAATCATATTTCGAGTCCAACAGAAAAAAATGTCACTCGATGAATTACGTTATACACATATATGAACTACTGACAGATTATTATATATTTTAAATAATAACACTATATATACCAAGCTCAGCATCGTAGGCTAAATGTAATCAACCATTTTAGTTGTAGCATGTTTGAACGAACTTAAGAATGCACAAGCAAATATGAAATTAGATTACCATTTTAAATTTCTTTGTAAGAATATTTGTTCCTAATGACTCGGACTCGAAGGAGGAGGACTTGAACCTTAAGGAACCGGACTTGGACATGGACACGATTGGTCTGGACTCGGACGAGCACTCGTACTCGGAGGGTGTTGACTCGACTTGATTTATCAACAGTGATTATCTCCTGCTCTCAAATTAATAGCTGGAATAGTGTAAAACACGCTTCACTTTAACGTGCACTTGCCCCCCCCCCCCTTTTTTTAGCAATTTTAATTTAAATATGCAGTATTAATTTTTATTTGTGCAGTTCTAAACTTCATAATTTTGTTCTAATCACAGACTGAAAACCACGTTTATGCTCATGAGTAAATAACTGAGATTCATCAATCACTCGCATCATGGTTATACAGAGTTGTTTGGTTTGCAAACATTCTCCTATATATCTGTTAGGGGCGTGCCACTTGATACTGGGGGGCAATGATTATTTTTTTTAAATGAACGTGCATGGATGAAAGGCGTTTTTAACTGAAGTAAAGGGGAAAATAAATCGGAAATCTTATTACTATATAGGAAACCTCCTTGGCAGGAACTAAGATAGTCATGACATTAAAGCCAAAGTGATATTATCCTATGAATGAAGTGTGAAAAAGTTTACAAGGGGCGTCGCCTCAATATTTTTTATATATTTTTTACATATTGGTCACATGTACAAAATATAAAAAAGTCATGATGACAGCTACAGCAGTTCCTATGAAATCTGATCTTTTGCATGCTTATATAATTCGCTGACGAGTCTTTAACGTCTGAGAGATGCTCAAATGTGTTTTCGTCTTAGAACTTGGACAATACAGGTCCAATTCTGTTCAAACTACAAGTTGTGTATGTATAAATGTAGCAGATTATTATTTCAAAGCAAAATATTTGTTCACCACCCTTACACACTCTGAATTTCACGGTGCCATATTAGTGCTGTGTAGGTTACCGTGACCAAAGTTCGGGTTTCGATTGAGATTTGCCAAGACGTTTGTTCCGATTTCTGCTTCAAGCATTCAATGTGGGACCAAAAATAAGCCTGACGGCCATGCTGGGTAATGTTAATTAAAAATGTTTCATTTATTATATTTTGGTAGACATTTAGTATGTGCATTCAGACGCGTGTCTGAGGAGTTATTTAATGCTACAAACTCATGATATTTATCTGTTGAATAGCATGAACATACGTGTTGCTCAATATAAGGGTATTTATGTTTAATATAAATCAGTAGACCTATCGTTGTTGTTTGTGGTTGTGGGTGTGTGAATTTATAATTTTAATGAAGTATTTCTCTCGACCGACAAGCCAATTAAAAAAAAAATCTTTCAATATCAACGTATTAAAAAATATGAATCTTACAGGGCGATGTTGTCTCTTTAACAATGCCTTGACTTGGCATTTAAATCACACTATATTGATGCACTTTGTATACATCCTGTATAATCTATCCTACCACAGAAAAGATCTATATTCCTTCACTTTGAATATAATTAATTTTACACTATTGATTTAAATACCAGTATCACTAATTTATGAACATTTAAAAAATTCAATCTTAGCAGGTTTAATTAACTGTACATTGTCTCATCAGAAATATTAATTTTCTCTCAAGAGAAGAATTAATAACTAATACTGAAATAATATCAATTATTTCTATTAGATGTTAATAAAGGAACCAATTAAATCTTCAGGGAATACCAAGTACCAAATTTACAAGACACTGCGACTCAACCTCTGCTGCTAGAATCAGAAGAACATTTGATAGGGATCACAATTTTATTCACCATATCCTCCTGAGGGATGGACACAGCTGTTGTAATTGTCATAGCGACAATATGGGCTTTGTCTACAGTTCCGATAAAAACGAAAAAGGACATGCGTCGACCAGAAACGCCACCTGGTACTTTATGTAAAAATACTATAATTTCGTTTACGCTTTCAAGAGAATTCGCCCTGTTGAATGACGAAGTTAATGAATAATAAGGCACTAATAAAATTTACACTAACCATTTTTTGAACTAGAAAGGGAATAAGGATACACATCAATAATTACTTTTGGAATAACCATTTATTTGGCATGCGTAGAAACAGTAAATATATTAGGAAAGTCACATAGGGGACGGATTTTCATTTGTATATAAATTGACTTCGCAAAACTTCAAACCAATTCACCAACCATTTTGAAAAAGAATTTTTGTTTTCTGGCTTCCTTTGTGTAGCCTATAATTTAATGTTCTAAGGGTAATTTTGGTTGTGAAAAGTTCTTTTAACGTCTTCGTGGGGAATGTATGAACTTGTTAATCAACAACATATTTGTAAACAAAGGAATGTTGATATTTGGGAAAACATGTAATCAAAGGCGGTAGGTTGCATATATGGGGAGGTAGAAAGGTCGCTTGTTGCAAAACGCCATTTGCAAAGCTGTGGCTTATCTGACTTGCTTCGAGATGCCCTTGTTAAAATTGTTTTAATTATTTTGCGGGCACCCATATATTATAAACACTATATAAACGAAACAAGCAGCCTGTTTGCGTTGATATCCACGTTTTCTGACATATGTTTTATAAAAGCTCCAAGGGAAAACCCTTTAGCTACAAAGGTCAGATAGGTGATTGGGCACCTTTCAGTACGCTTTTGTAGACAATGAATTGAGTGATAGATTGATAAGAAAATAAGGTACGGTATGTGATACAGATGGCAAAATATGACAGTGGAATCCATGGTTGGAATGGAATCCTTGTATTCCTGTCACAACACAGACAAGTTATTCTGTTTCCCATGGGATACCCTGTTTTTCAGTGAGAAAAAGTCAACATGTTTGTGTGACAGTTTCTTTCCGAGGAGGTAAGATTAATTCATATACTTTATCTTTTACTATCATAACAAGAAACACTCGGTTATTAAAGATAGGCGCGTTTCTTTTCAATGTTTCTTACTGGGTTCATATTCCTATTTATCCATTAAAATTATATTAGATTTATTATCATAAATGGTCAGATCATATTTTAATGAAATGATTCAGGGTTGATTATTATCTCAGGAACTATGACAAAATTTACCGAATCTGAACGTCAAAAGGCAACCAAAGAAACTGCAACCAAACCGAAAACTGTTGTAACATCCTTGACAACTAACAGGCCTATCAATGTTAGCGCAACCGACAACACTACAGAAATAAGCTGCCCGTCTGGGTA
The DNA here is from genome assembly GCA_026874595.1 of Sipunculus nudus. NCBI lineage: Eukaryota > Metazoa > Annelida > Sipuncula > Golfingiida > Sipunculidae > Sipunculus > Sipunculus nudus. The sequence continues at coordinate 45,771,624 of CM049312.1, read as the reverse complement.
TGGGAATTACTTTGCATATGGAAATTATGGCAAAGACAAGGCGTACCGGGGTTCTTGTTACGCTGTATCTACTGAAATATATGATAAAGACAAAGCAAGAAAGAGATGTTACCGGGAAGGAGCTGACCTTGTGTCCATCGAAACAAAGGAAGAACAAGAGCACGTGTCTGACGTCCTCTCCAGAGAGACGCCAGAAGTGTCACGAGGTAAGGAACTGTAAAATAAAAGGTGAAAAGCTCCACACAACTACAAAACCATCCGCTACAACTACAAATACCATCCGCTACAACTACAAATACCATCCGCTACAGCTACAAATACCATCCGCTACAACAACAAATACCATCCGCTACAACTACAAATACCATCCGCTACAACTACAAATATCATCCGCTACAACTACAAATACCATTCGCTACAACTACAAATACCATCCGCTACAACTACAAATACCATCCGCTAAACATTTCATTTATATGAAATTTGGGAGAGGCCATCATTTTTCCATTTTAAGCGTTTATCGGTATACCATCATTTTGTTCTTTCCTACACATAAATGCCAAAACCTTCGGATACGGATGTCCATCTCTTGGCAATAATCCAGATAGCATGCATAATTGTATCCGCCAAAACGAAGTTTTGCGGATACTATGTTTTTGACCGGGTTCCGCCGCCGCCGCCGCCGCCGCGTTCGTTTCCGGAGAACTCCTCTGAGACTACTGGACAGATTTTTCCTAAACTTACACAAATTATCGGGTCACATGTGAACTGGTGTCTAACCAAGTGACCTTGACCTCTGACCTTTCGTCTCTGCCCAGCGTCCGTTTGTGCGTCTGTTTCCACACATAAACCCATATATCTCGGGAACCGTTTGACCGATCCGGAAAATTTTTTACACAAATGTAGCCCTGGGATAGCTTTATAACATACACAACAAAAGGTCGCGCCACCTGCAACCATGTTTGCACAGTGTCCATCTGTTCATCTGCCTAGGGTTAAAATCACTCATATCTCTGCAGTGGTTTGACTAATTCACCTAAAATTAGGCATGCGTATACATCCTAGATAGCTTTCTCGATTTTATGACAGGTGGCGCCACTTACATTCACGTTAACGCTCCACACATTAACCCATATATCTCGGGAACCGTTTGACCGATGCGGAAATTTTTTTACACAAATGTAGCCCTGGGATAGCTTTATAACATACATAATAAAAGGTGGCGCCACCTGCAACCATGTTTGCACAGTGTCCATCTGTTCATCTGCCTGGGGTTAAAATCACTCATATCTCTGCAGTGGTTTGACTAATTCACCTAAAATTCGGCATGCGTATACATCCTAGATAGCTTTCTCGATTTTATGACAGGTGGTGCCACCTACATTCACGTTAACGCTCCACACATAAACCCATATATCTCGGGAACCGTTTGACCGATCCGGAAAAAAATGTTACACAAATGTAGCCCTGGGAATGCTTTACAACATACACAACAAAAGGTCGCGCCACCTGCAACCATGTTTGCACAGTGTCCATTTGTTCATCTGCCTGGGGTTAAAATCACTCATATCTCTGCAGTGGTTTGACTAATTCACCTAAAAATTGGCATGCATATACATCCTAGATAGCTTTCTTGATTTTATGACAGGTGACGCCACCTACATTCACGTTAACCCTCCACACATAAACCCATATATCTCGGGAACCTTTTAACCGATCCGGAAAAAAATTGTACACAAATGTAGCCCTGGGATAGCTTTATAACATGCACAACAAAAGGTGGCGCCACCTGCAACCATGTTTGCACAGTGTCCATTTTTTCATCTGCCTGGGGTTAAAATCACTCATATCTCTGCAGTGGTTTGACTAATTCACCTAAAATTCGGCATGCGTGTACATCCTAGATAGCTTTCTTGATTTTATGACAGGTGGTGCCACCTACATTCACGTTAACGCTGCAGACATCCAAGCTCATATCTCGGGAACCTTTTGACCAATCAGGAAAAAAATTTTACACAAATGTAGCACTTGGATAGCTTTATAATATACACAAAAATGGTGGCGCCACCTGCAGCAATTTTTACACAGCGTCCATCTGTTTGTCTGCCTTTGGTTAAAATCACTCATATATCTGCAGTGGTTTGACCAAATTACCTGAAATTCAGCATGCTTATACATCCTGCATAGCTTTCTTGATTTTATGACAGGTGGCGCCACCTACATTCACGTTCACGCTGTAGACATCCATGCTTATATCTCTAGACTCATTCAATCAATCAGGAAATTTTTTTTACACAAATGTAGCCCTTCGATAGCTTTATAACATACACAAAAATGGTGGCGCCACCTGCAGCCATTTTTGCACAGCGTCCATCTGTTTGTCTGCTGTGGGATAAAATCACTCATATCTCTGCAGGGGTTTGACTTTTCCACATGAAATTTTGCTTGTGTACATATCTTGGATAGTTTCAAATAACAGGTGGCGCCACCTACAATCATGTTTATGTGGCAGAGATCCATTCTAATATTTAACACATGTAACTCTTTATCCCCCTGCCACTCAATTCATGCCTTACTTCACCCGTCCTTCTCTGACTTTGGCGGATACACGTAGTCGCTTGTCGACTACCCGTATTCTCGTTCTCATAGGTACCACGGTTGCGCAATTAAAAAAAAACTGGTAAAGGCATTTGCGGATCAAATCCAGTCCCTGCTGGGTCAGCTTCCACAGGGATCAAACACTGTAATGACCATAAAAATGACTATACAAAATACAATAAGACAGTCAATTATGATTATCCATGAATTTTTAAAATTTACTTTTAAAAACTTATATAAATGGCTGGGGGATTCTCAGTAATTGTGGCCCTTGCAATGCTGGGAGGGTTGGGCAAAAGCCATAATGGCCGGCCTTCTACGGTTTTACCCGATATTTTATCTTTTTATCGTTTTTATACACGGAATATGGTCATTAGATATAGTTACTTGTTTATTATTTTAGTGTACTCGATTAAGCTCAAACAATCCCGTGGAAATACAACTTGACTGTAAAAAATGTCACCTATCCTAATATTGTACTCGTGCAGTTATGTCATTTGTATTTGTTGTATTTCATGTTTTAAGTTGTAGCAGGACCTGCTGAATGAGATGTCCCGTTGAAATAAATAATAATCATTTAGTAATTAAATGGTAAAAGACTGAGAACGTTAGGATAAAACAGGTTTTTATCTGAGGTGCCCAGATCGTCATGACAAATTAGCATTCTTTTTCAGGTATTGAGAAATATGTTTGGACGGGTGGATACAAAGACTCGTCAACCAGTGGACAGTGGATGTGGAAAACAAGGGAACGGACGTTTCCTGTCCGATACACCAACTGGGATACGCATCAAATCAACATCCTGCTACATGCAGACCTTGCAGTGGTTTTAAAGAGCCCACACCATTGGCGAAGCATATTAAGACTTGGGTTGCATGCTTACATGTGTGAAATTGATCTTAAATAATATCATGAATATGTGTCATTACTTAGGCAGTCAGTACAACCTGATTGCACCTGTATATGTTTTTAAAGATAATTGGGAGAATATAGCAAGATTTCTGACATGATAATATAGTAACAAGGAGTTTGCACTGTAATTCAGTATGGAAATAGTGACTTCGTTACGCCGATATAGGCCTATGATATTCATTACGCCGATGATCCGTTATCCTTACGGATCGTTTTCTTCAAAATGACAGGAAATGTAAAAATCATTTCCCTGTGTGATGCACACAGTGCTGGATTTATACTATTTAGGCCTATTGTTAACCCCTCCCCTTCCCCGAAATCAGACAAAATAACTCTAACAAGACTTTTTCTTTAAGTATTCGGCGAGGTATTTAATAAATGTATATTGAACATTTATAACAATGTATTTAATGTTAATATATGAATTATTTACATGATAGTGATAGAGTAACAATCACGTGGGTGGGTGACAATCTCAACATTTGTTTTACTGGACGCGGCACCTGCAAACAGTATATAACCCCAAGACGGAGCCTGTCTAACTTTATTTTGTCCCACATGCTTCGTAGTTTTATTAGTATGGTTCCCAGCCTGCCATGCTATATTTTCCTCTGTTCTAACGTTCAAATCTGCTTGCATCACAGGGTCATGCAAAAGTAACCATGCATGTCAGGTTGCCTGCGACTTTTGAAATAACAGATACATGAGGTTCTGATAAGCACCCATCTTTATTGGTCTTGGTTTACCGGGAGATCTATGGTAAATCACGGTAAATCATTTGCTGTGCTGGAGCCCTGGGAGATCCTTTGAGGATACTAGACATTCTACTTAAGTTAAATGACGAAAACGTTATTATATCTCAGCTAAAAAGTGTCATATTCATCACAAACTAAAATAGTTTAAATGCATCTTATTCTGCCCAACAGCTTAAATATGGCATTTACTCAATGTTAAATTAGTAGGATCCTGTCAGTCATAATCTTTCTTTGGGCCAGATAAATGCTTGAAATAAGAAAATCTCATTTGTCTTCTGTGTCAACTTACACACATACGTTAATAAGGTCCGGAGGGTTTGTTAAATACTTTACAGAGGAAGTCTCACGTGTCTGTTAGTGTCAGCTAGCTTATACACAGGTTTAAATCGGAAGTGACCCAAGAGGGCTTCGTCCGGTCTGAACTTTATTGGGACCCAATGAAATATATGAACAAGCCTAAGTCCGTGTAAGGCTTTCCCAAAGCCTAACTCAAGGATTGACAGGCTCAGTTTTTTTCATTAATACAAGCTGATACCCAGTTTTTAATTAAGAGTGAAACTAATATCCGTGTCTATGTTTCTTTGTGCTCAAATAGAAATTGCTTCTGATGAATTCTTGTTTGTCTCTTGTGTTACTTGTAGTGTTTATTTACTTTGTAATCGGAGGGACAAAAAGAACCGGGAATGGTCAGGTGTGTCCTTGGGCATAAGAAAATGTTTGAAAATGCATTTGTAACCTAAGTGCCAATGGTTTATTTGTTACGGAACCTAATATCAACAGATCACGTAGTCGTGACGAACATAAATTTTATAATGGAGATTTAAAAAATCAGATTCTGTAACACTAGGCAGCGTGAAATGTCTAGGGGAATGAATAAAGAAGTCAGTGGTTTTTTTGTTAATAAATAATTATAATTTATTCTTAAAACAACCATAACATTAAAATACACTAAATCAGTAAATCTACACAGTATAACAACAGTACAACAGTAAATCAATGCCAGTATATAAATAAAGTGTGCAGTACCTGGATACCACAACTGTCACAGCGACATCAAGTCCTTTATAACGTACAACCCAGATGAACAGTTCACATAAATCTTCTCAGAGAATTACAGTCCAGTTCATTCACAAAATCAATCCGTTGTAATCCAAAAGTGAAGTTCTTGTTATAATCCCGAAAGCAAACTGAAGACTATATAAGATCCGTCACAAATTTAGAAGAAAATCTATAACTGCCGCACTTATCGGAAAAGGTCCACAACTGACTTACACGCTTCTGTGTCAGCTGGAATATTTCTCTCCTCTCTCTTCTCCTAGCTCTAAAACACAGCCCCTTATTTATAACTTTCCCCTCAAGCCGAGAACTTTTCATTTCCCGAACAATCCAAAGAACCTAACATGATACACAGTACACACGCGTTACATGAAACATCTAGAACAAGCACACTGTGTTTGTACATGTCAGGGTTCACATGTGGACCGGCCCGGCTCGGCCAGGCGAGAAAACCCAAGACTAGCATGACCGCTGTGTTTACTCGTGGGTCTCCCCCGGCCAGCTATAACAAGGAACGCTGTAGCATAGCAACGCCCAGGGCTTCAGCCAAACACGAATCAGAATGTCAACAGCGCACAATAAAAGAGACATGTCAACAGCTCACAATAAAACAGACATCTGTAACACCTTATACATGGAGTTGAATTCTATGGCCAAATTACTGGTAAATGCGGAAATATGCAAGTCTACTTTTCTTTTGGTTATATTGTATAGTTTGATTATACACAGTTTTTTACCCCGAAAGCCCGACTAGGCCCGTAAAATAAGGAATAAATAGAAATTTTGAAATTGAGAATTACAAGAGTTTGGTAATATCAAATGTCTATCTAGATCATACATGAAAGATATATCAGCGGTATTGACGTCGCATTGCTTATATATTACGGGAACATTTCCCTTTTGAGTTGTGTTTTCGACTCGCAACCATGGAAGAAATTGACCAAATAACAATGAATTATTTGCATTCATTATACAGGTTCATGATGGAAGCGTACCGATCTTAACCAAGCAGCCTTTTTCGGACTGTTGGGCCGTATTCGCACTGGCAAATAATCCGGATCGTGAATCGGTATAACCTGTCCCCACTGGGCCACTAATCCGAATTAGGCGGTCTACAGTAGTTTGGTTTACTTTAGTCCGGTTTACAGTGAGCCCGTTCCTTGCGAGTACAGGCAAATCCTTTTCTGGTCTGCGAAGAAATTACATAAGATGAAGAAATTACATATTTTAGTATTGTTTTTAATTCTTTTGGTCTTATCTTATCGCATGAAGTAAAACATCAATATCACCTTTATATTGCAGGTTCATTATTTTTGCTAATATAATGCGATTGTGAGTAGATTTATTCAAGGTCGCATATTAAAATTGTGCATGGGACGTTTATTTGTGTGTGTGTGTTTTTTTTATGTGGGGGGTTCTTTTTCCTGTAATAAAAATAAATATTATGGTTTACTTTTTTGCATACCAAAATGCTGACCATAGTAGGTGGGTTAAGTGCAAAAAAGGAGGTTGACTTCAAATCATGATGCAAAGGTCCCCTTTGGTATGGAAGTATATATGGTCATAGAAAAAAGCACAAGCTCGATCGCGCTCGAAACCGGAAATAGATACATATTTAAAATTGGCCGCCAAAAATACACCAAACTCCATATCATTTTTGGTTCTAATAAAGCTTAAGTGACAAAACGGATATTGAAACTATACATTTTTGGTCAAAGAATCAAATGAAAAGGATTTTAAAGCTACTGGAACCTTTATCCTTAGTTTTCTGAAACTATTTTGACATAAAATGCATTTTAAAGAAATAATTTTGTAAATTTCACTAACATCAAACATGAAACAAATCATACCATGGAAACAGTCAGGGTAGGTGCATGCATTGTTATGTTTGTTATTTATATATTATTTGAACCCCAGTATGTTTTTTTCTCTTAAATGGAAATATATATAAATATATATATATAGAAGGTAGTGTTACCCTCCGATGTAAAGTGCTCTATGGCCTACAGACTAGGCCAGAGCGGTATAACTCTGGAGAAAAACAACACTGTTAATTCACAACAGTCTGTTTCACGGGGTGCGACCCTATCATCAGGTGAATGTGGTTAGAATGAAGCTAACGGCGTGGTTTGAAAAGCCGAGACTTTACGAGATTACGAGATTATGCTTTGTGTGATTCGGGGGGGGGGGGGGGGGGGCATGTGAAAGACTGACACTGATCCTATTGTCCTCGGGTGCACAATAGGATTGGTCGGGGTAGACGTGCGATACTGGAACATAACAGGGCAGGGCAAAGAGGTTATTTAAGTTGCAAATTTTATATATAATTCAAAGATAATTACCAGGAGGCTCAATTAGCATATTGAACTGATTTCTAATGGGGTCTTGGAAGCAGTGAACATATCAGTAGTATACATATGCTATGATAAAAATACACATATACTATGATAATACACAATATACAAGGCAAATGTACAAATATAAAATATAAAAGGCAAATATACTAACTATACTCATACCAAATGCAATCCACTCGGTAAACTCACCATGATGTAGTGGTAACGCCATGTCCCTCAGCACTGCAGAGCAGTGAGAGAACAACTACCTGAACAGGTAATTCCTCGTGGGGGGGGGGGGGGTGAATTTGTTTTGATGGCGGCACTTGGAGAGAATTTCAGCTCTTGAGTTCAACAATGATCCAGGGGGGGGGGGGGGGGCGTTGCTATAAGTAGCTTTTCAGACAAGCAGAGATCACACTTCCTAGTCCCACAGAAGTAAGGTGCTGCCTTGGCAGATATTTCCTAGGAGAGCTTGTAATTGATATTGTTGTCTTTTAGTGACCAAATATGTTTAGACAGTTCAGTATTTTTAGCGTGGGATCTGTTCCGAAAGGATTGCTTGTGGTTATTGTATCTTGTCTTGAAGTCACCTTCAGTACACCCTATGTAGTGTTTCACGTCATTGTCTGTTCTAACTGTTGCCTTATAGACAATGCATTTCAGCTGACATTGACCATTCATAGGACATTCGTCTTTTTTACGGCAGTTACATTGTTTATGAGGTACATTCACAGCATTGTCAGTATTTAAAACCTTCATATTATGTTTGCTGCTATAGACAGCTATAGCTAATTTTCAAATTGTTCCTGTTGAATAAACTGTGGTATCTGTGATGTTGAGGGAAGTGTTTTTCAACTAGTTTCATGAATTGTCTGCCAATGTTGGTTTTTACATGACGGCTGCAGGGTGGATTAAACCATATTATTTTCCGTTTCCTGTTACTTTTACTTTTCGCTAAAGCTTTGTCATACATGGGTTTGGCTTTCATAAATAGCTCTTTATTGCAGGAGTTGTCAGATACACGTTTGCTGATCATCATAGGTATCTGCCTAATGACCTTTAACCAAGACCTAATTACGTTAAGTTTAATGTTTCGCGCGGAACACCTGTGAAATGACCTTTTGCAGTCGGTCTGATTTGAGACGTAATTTGATATGTATATTTCACAAAGCTGTTGACCCCGTATTCAGATAACTATGTAAACTGGCCATCGGCTGATAATTTCTGTAGATCGAGTCTTTACTGTTTGTGCGAATATTGATTGCATTGTGCCATATGGATTATGAGTCGTTATATTTGTGTGAATATTGTTTGTATTGTGTCATACGAATTAGTGATGAAATCTTGATGTATATATGTTATAAGAGACTTGGCAGGCAATTCTCTTGCTGTGTGCACGTATTATATTTGCAGTTAATGTAGGATGTGCATCTGACCAGAGTGGTTACTGAACCGTGACAGCCTAACACAAAAAAAAAACCGTTTGTTTGGGAGACCCTGTTACAAATTGGCGCCCGATAAGGGACCCTCTGGTAGTGACAGCCACCTGCCAAGTGGAGCAACAAGACAAGGGCCGAGGTTTCTGGTGGTCGACTACCGACACAGTCCCATTGGTCAAATCGCGGCGTGTCCATGCGTAGTGGTACGACCGTGAGCCCATGACAATGTGGAATTGGCTCCGCTGGCCATGCTTGGACAACCCCATTCTCTGTGACACTTCTTTTCAAGAGACTGTAGAATTTGTGTGCGCCGGGACTATTGATATTATTGAGGAACATTCAGTGTTTTGTTTCGGACTTCTTACCAGGGCCGAAAACTACTGATGACCATGAGTCAGGTAAAACACCACCGTTGTATGCCTTCTTAATGAGCACCATGGTTTAAGTGTGGCACCGTTAAATTCATATTGAGACCGGTTTATGCAGTCTATTTATATTTATATTTAACTATAAACTTCCGGTCCATCTGGTCATGTTTACATCTGAGTGGTGCTCACACGTGACCTTGGCCTTAAATTTCCGCCTGGTCAAACTAATTGTAAAGTAAATCATATGTAAATTACGTCCGGTAATGAATTTATCGTAACTGCAAGTGCATAAGTCTGCTATTAGCATGAACCATTGAATGATGGTATAAAGGCAATCTACACATCAATATTTGAAAACTACCCGATGTTGATGCTGTTTTCAAGTTAAGAAAACCAAGTTTAAGAAAAAGAAACACTCTACGATTGCCTGTGTATACCCTCAGTCGCTGGTCGAATGAGATTCTGTTATGGTACACTGGTTGAGATTTGTCAGTTGACATTCTCAGTACTTATCCAACGCTGAATATACATTGGTGCCTGTAATCCGTGATACTGATATTTACATAGTGAACTAAGCATATGGCTTAGTGATTTGGCCCATTACCACTGATTGACGGTATAAAGGCGATAAGAATCGAAACCATGTAACACAATAGATTCGAATCGAAACGATATAGCAAATTACCAGTGCTCGAGCGATTTTTCGACATTCTAGGTTTGTTTAAAAATTAATCATCTTATACGTACGAGAACGCCTTGGTTACCCTCAGTCGTTGGGCAATTTGAAGTTACCCCTATGTGGTTTTAAGTAAACTTCAAGTATTATCGCTATCAGGGTAAAATTTCACTCTAGACACGGACTTTATATTTATCTTCTGATTTAACGATCAAGGACAAATTTTTTAGAATATTGACCACCAGGGGGCTGCTTTATCTACCTCTGTGGCCATATCGATTACATTTGAACGGTCAAGGACACTTTGATTTTTTTTACTTTGTTTGCCACCAGGGGGCAGTTCTTATTGGTTACCTTTGTGGTCAGTTGGTTACACCTAAATAGTCGAGAGCACTTTGACATTTACTGATAACCTGATTATTGGACATTTTCTTCATAAATTATCTGGATTTATCTATTAGGAGCTCAAGTGATTTCCATTATTTGTTTATACTATACCTGAACAGTCGAGAGCACTTTGACATTGTCATTCAGACACTGGCCACCAGGGGGCTGCTGTAATTTCAGAGCCCTAGTATTGTAAAACAGGTCTCATAGTTACTCATTTAAGCTGTTATTACTCTACTTTGCAGTTATAATAACCACCATTCCTTATTGTCTAATACCTTTGTCATATTCTGGGTCATATATACTTCCTGACCAATTGGTGCTAGTACTTGTATAGCCTCATAGGTCAACTGGTACTGTAAAACGGGTTTCATTGTTGCATCTTAGTTTACTCACTTAACTCAATGAAGTTGTTAACAGCTATCATTCTTTATTGTCTAATTTCTAGTCATATATTCTGAGTCGTATCCTGTTATAATCTCACTTAGTACTGTGAAGCAGGTCTCATTTGGTTGCTGCTTAGTAACAGTTAACTCACTTAGTGGGAGTATTCACGTTGTTATTTCTCTATTACCACCATCCCTCATGTATCTTACTGTTTCATAAGTCTCTGGTGATAATCATAGCTTAGATAATTGAGCGCCATTGCGACCTCCAAGTATCAACGTACTTTTCCTAGTGTTCACGGGTATGATACATCGGCAGTCCATACATCGTGCCTAGGTTTTGTTCACAGTCGGTACAGGTCACTTGACCAACTGTCATACCCCTATCGGCCACCACGGAACAGGTACTGTTAGGTTGTCCAGGCTGTCCAGCCAGGTTCTATTATGGATTATTGATCATTATAAACTACTTCGGGCATTTAACGGTATTACAGTATAAGTTTTCTCATAGGCTTTATCAATTGACTAAGTATAATGTAATGACATTTCGTTAGTCCCCGTTGTGATTACATCTTACATAGTACATCTTACATCTTAACGGTTAATGGTTCATTTCTTCCGTTAATGTGTTGAGTAGGGTTTCTCACTGTGGGGGTTGATTTCTGATTACATCCGTCAGCCAAGGCATCCATGCAGGATGTCACGGATGTTTTGATAGTTGTCATTACTACCTATCAGGGGGGGGGGGTGGGGGTTATAGGGTGTTGCATTTTTTATTGCTTTGCCGCAGTTCGATTGGTTGATTAGCAACTCTGTAAGTCATGGCTTTGCCTTATCGCAGTGTGATATTGTACCTATTGATAGTACAGTACGTGACATAACTGAATTGTTGAAGTCATACATAGACCCACAGCTTGTTGATAGGGTTTATCCATCCGATGATTCAGCTTTTTTAGTTTTTTTTTCACAAAGTGGAAACTGCTCGCGAAGCGATTGGTTTGCTAGATGGTAGCACATTTGGTGAACACATGCTGAAAGCTGAATCAATAAGTGAGGAATTAGAAGAATCATTAGCTCAGCAAAATTACGCTTTACCGCAGCCTAAGGTTGAGCTTAGAGAGCTGATTAGACAATTATCAGATTTATCAACAGAGGAGAAGCAGTTGCTGTCTAAAGCTCTTGCTCCGCAACTGCCAGATTATAAGGACTCGGTTGAAATGGTGAGTTCTACCTACACAGTTGGTTCGTCAGCTTCTCCTACCGTCTATAGGTGGAGCGGTTATTGAGCAACGGCAACCAGATGTGTTATTGACGTATGTGTCTGCTGGATACAGGTCATCGACCGTAGCATCACGATTAGCATCTCCTACCGGATTGCATACCAGTGCATCGATCCCCGCCCATTCTACCACTCCTAGGTATTTGGGTACATATCCGCAGCGACCGTTACAGCAGCCCATCTGTGTTCATCCATGGACTTCCCCAGTGTCGGCCGGATTACATCCCAACGAACCGATGCCAGCCCATTCAACCACTTACAAATATTTAGGACAAGACAATGGACCAATGGCTATGCCGGGCACGATGGACTCGCAGCCACAAGTACAGCAATACAACTATACACCGCCGTGGAATAATCCGCGTTTAACCATTTTTTCAGGAGAAAAAGCTTAGGGAGAAGCTTCCTACCAACAATGGAGATATGAAGTCAGGTCACTTCTGCGGGAGATGTATCCGGAAAATCTGATCAAATATGCCATGGGTAGGTCATTAAAAGGTCAGGCAGCCCAGATCTTCTTACGAATTGGCGATGTGGCTGTGAAAGACGTGATAGATAAACTGGACAAACTTTATAGAGATGTTTCATCATCAGAAGCAGGAATGGAAAAATTCTTTTGTTCAAAACAGCTAGAAAAAAGAATCAATTTCGGAATGGAGCTGCAGATTAGAGGACCTTTTCACCCAAGGTAACAATACTGTAATCATACCCGAGGCACGTTCCAACACCCTAAAGGCCAAGTTCTTTTCAGGGATTTGTTCTGAACAATTGAAAAACCGCATTCGTCATAAGGTGGACACAATATCCTATGAGGAACTAATTGGGGTTGCGCGAGCTGCCGAACTACAACTTCAGAACCAAGATACCATGTTGAGGGTGCATCAAACTGTTACGTCAAAAGAACAACAACCTCTAAAGGAAACGAGAACGACAAGTCCTGCCGCTTCTGACCCGACCGCTATGCTGAGAGAAAAATGAAGGAACTGCTGAAGAGTATGGCCGAGTTGAATGATCAGGTCGGCAGAATTGAAAAGGCAAACCGACAGTCGTTGCAAGCACCTGGTGCGGCAGAAACCCAAGTCCCGCGTCCATTTAACGGTTATTGTTGGCAGTGTGGCCTTCAAGGGCATTAGGCTTTTCAGTGCTATTTAAACGGAAATTAGCCAAACTTGAGGGACGTAAGGGAGGCTGTACCACAAAATGTCCCAAGTATAAGAAACAATTGGTCGGCGAAGCCAATGAAGTGGAAATCCGTGTAAATGATCAGACTTGCATAGCCTTGGTAGACACGGGATCAATGGTTAGTAAAATTGGTGAAAATTTCTGTCAACAGCTGGGTCTAGCCTTCCAACCGTTGGAAGATCTGATTAGATTAGAAGGGGCCGGTGGTCACACTTTAGAGTATCTGGGCTATGTTAGTGCCACATTACAGATCAATGAGCTACCGCAGATGAATGGGGAAGTATTATTTCTGGTCGTGCCGGAAACCATTTACCACGCCCGGGTGCCCGTCCTTATTGGAACAAATATTTTACAGCTTGGACTTTTGGATGAGTCTGTCTTGGATGAAAAAATTTCGATGCCATTAAGGATGGCGTTTCAGTCACTTTCTCTCTCCAACAAAAGCAGGAGTCAGACTGGAAGGTTAGGAACACTTATGACTTCCAAGGAGGTTATTATTCCCCCATTGTCCCAACAGATGGTTAGAGGAATTGTACATGCAAATAGGGGTCCTGTGCGCGGATAGATGCTCTCGTGAGCGGGACAGGTCGACTACCCGAGGGGTTAGTAGTATTGCCTAGCCTACAAAATTTAAAAACTGGAGGATCCCGTCAAAGACTAGCTGTTGGGATCCGAAATCAAACCTCTAGAGATATCACTCTCCCAGCAAAACTGAAAATATGTGATCTTGATTTTATTCCGGTGGAGAACGACATAGATAGTCTTGAGTCTTCTAAAGAGGACCTGTTTCCAGACCAATTTAACGCCATTTTGTCTGTTAATTTAACAGAGTCACAAGTCCAAAAGGTAAAAAAACTACTTGCACGATCGCGAGATGTATTTTCATTACATGATCTTGATCTTGGACATACGTCCATGGTCAAACACAACATAAAACCGATTGATGAGACACCATTTAAAGAAAGACACAGCAGAATTCCCCCTTCCTTACTAGAAGAAGTCAAGAAGCATTTACTGGAGATGCTTGATCTAAGGGTAAAAGCCGATCCGCGAGTCCGTATACGTCAAACGTGGCATTAGTTAGGAAGAAAGACGGAAGCTTGAGATTCTGCATTGATCTACGCCGACTGAATTCACTTACAATAAAGGACGCTTATGCGTTACCACGAATAGAAGAGACATTTGACACATTGCAAGGAGCAAAATGGTTAAGTACTTTAGATCTTAAGAGCGCCTATTGGCAGGTTGAACTGAGTGAAGAGTATTAAGCCAAAACAGCGATTGTGGTCGGCCAAGTAGGATTCTTCGAATGTGATAGGATGCCCTTAGGTTTGACGAATGCGCCTGCTACTTTCCAAAGACTGATGGAACAATGTATGGGAGACTTGCATTTGTATTCCTGTCTACTATATTTGGATGACATAGTGGAATTTAGTAAAACGTATGAAGAGCATTTAGAACGGCTTGAATCTGTTTTTGAACGATTGCGAGCTGCAGGATTAAAATTAAAGGCGTCCAATTTCTTTCAAAAATCGATTAAGTATTTGGGTCATGTAGTATCGGAAGGAGTATCTACAGATCCTGATAAAATCAAATGCATAAGGGAATGGCCTATCCCGACAACTGTGAAGCAACTCCAGAGCTTTCTAGGATTTGTTGGATTTTATAGACGGTTCATATGCAATTTCTCTAAAATTGCTAAACCGATGTACGAGCTAACCCAAGGTTTCGCCAGAACCAAACAGCGAAAGAAACTCAGATGGGAAGAACATCATCAAGCAGCATTTGAAGAACTAAAGGCCCATTGTTGCACAACTCCAGTATTAGCTTTTGCAGATTTTTCTCAACCCTTCTTGCTCCATACCGATGCCAGTTCACAATCTTTGGGTGCTGCAATATACCAGACTCAACCAGATGGAACTAAGAGGCTCATCGCGGGTGCTAGTAGAGGACTTAGTAGATCAGAAAAAACTATTCAGCCCATAAATTAGAATTTTTGGTGTTAAAATGGGCAGTTACCAATAAGTTTCATGACTACCTGTATGGCAGCCCATTCACAGTAAAGACAAATAACAATCCTTTGACGTATGTATTTACATCCGCACAATTGGACACCACTGGTCACAGATGGGTTGCCGCATTGGCAAACTATAATTTTTTCATCGAGTATCGTTCCGGACGGAATAACGTAGATGCCCATGCACTTTCACGCATATCCTGGCCACAAGAGTCCAACAGGATCACCTGTAAAACAGTGTCGGCCATTCTAGAAACTGCTAACCCTCCTTATGGATTTGTAAACATCTTATCAATATCACAGAGTGCCATCCCAGCTCAGGATAACACTGCACTGAGTCAAAAGACCACACAAGATTGGGCAACACTGCAAAGGGAAGATCCCGACATCCAAAATTGTATCAAATGGTTACAGGAAGGGGCGTCCAACGCCAGAGGATCAGATTCCAAGGCACTCAGCATCTTAGGTAAAGAACGGAAGAGATTGTGTGTACGAGACGGTGTGTTATATCGCCAGCGTCAACAAGCAAATGAACTGGTTTTTCAGCTGGTATTACCATCAACGTACCGTAAACTAGCAAGCAGTGGCTTCCACGATCAAGCAGGACATCCTGGGAGAGAGCGAACTTTAGCTCTTCTGCGAGACCGATTTAACTGGCCTGGTGTGTCCGAGGACGTGGAGGACCATGTAGCAGCCTGTGGACGTTGCATACGAAGGAAAACCCTCCAAACGCAGAGTGCTTCGCTCGTTAATATCACCACAAGTCAGCCGATGGAAGTGGTATGTATTGATTATTTAACATTGGAAGCCGCGAAAGGGGGATTTGAAAATGTACTTGTAATTACAGATCATTTCACAAGATACTCCAACAAAGAACCAGACAGCGTTTGTTACCGCTAAGACGCTTTTTGAGAATTTTATTGTTCATTACGGGTTTCCCGCACAACTACATAGTGACCATATATGCGGGGAACTGTCGGTTTTCCAGACTTATCCCTGGGATTCTTTGCTACCATTGCGCATAGCCCGGCACAACGCGCACTCAGCTTCCACTCACTTTGCTACCATTCTGCTCTCAGCGGCTATTCAGCGCAAAGTGCGCGGTAGCAAATGGCAGTCGCACGGTAGCATTTGCTACTCTTGTGCATAGCTTGCCACATTGCGCACTGAACAGCCACCGGACTTGCTACCATCAGGCACAGACCGGCTCGTAGCGCAAAGTGCGCGGTAGCAAATCAGACCTGCGCGGTAGCAAGTGGCTGTCATTGCTACCAATGGGAACTATGAATTTGCGATCGCAAAATCTGCGACTGTTGACGTAGTGCAAGTCTTTGCTGCCAGAGGTCGTTCGGACAGGAACACTCAAAGCAATATGCACGGTAGCAATTAACAGTCGCAAAGTAGCAAACAGATATGCCCGGTAGCAAATGCCTTTTGTCATATTAAGCTGCGATCGCAATGCGCAATGTGCGCGGTAGCAAAAAGACCTGCGCGGTCGCAAGTTACTGTCCCTTGCTATCCAGGGGGACTATGAATTTGCGATCGCAAAATCTGCTACTGTTGACGTAGTGCAAGTCTTTGCTGGCAGATGTCGCTCGGACAGGAACACTCAAAGCAATATGCGCGGTAGTAATAAATAGTCGCAAAGTAGCAAACAGATATGCGCGGTAGCAAATGCCTTTGGTCATATTAAGCTGCGAGCGCAATGCGCAATGTGCGCGATAGCAAAACGTAGTGCAAGTCTTTGCTGCCAGAGGTCGCTCGGACAGGAACACTCAAAGCAATATGCGCGGTAGCAATTAACAGTCGCAAAGTAGCAAACAGATATGAGCGGTAGCAAATGCCTTTGGTCATATTAAGCTGCGATCGCAATGCGCAATGTGCGCGGTAGCAAAAATACCTGCGCGGTCGCAAGTTACTGTCCACTGCGACCACAATGGGGACTAAGAATTTGCGATCGCAAAATCTGCTACTGTTGACGTAGTGCAAGTCTTTGCTGCCAGAGGTTGCTCGGACAGGAACACTCAAAGCAATATGCGCGGTAGCAATTAACAGTCGCAAAGTAGCAAACAGATATGCGCGGTAGCAAATGCCTTTGGTCATATTAAGCTGCGATCGCAGTGCGCATTTCACCGAAAACTCTACTAACCGTTCATATGTATATGGCGTAATTTATTCTTCATTTAACAAGATGCCCGCCCAAACATTGTATAGAAGCATGTGTGTAGGAAATTTATTTAAGTAGAAAGGATTGCATAATAATATACTGAGTACACACCATATATTAAGCTATGTAATGTCAACGAGTCGTAATATTATGACTGTTTATAATGCCCCGTATCCCGGATAAAGCACATATTATTAGTGACACAGACTTACTGGGGTGTTTCATGCCAGAAGGGTTAGGGACTTGTACCCCCGAAGAGTGACAAACACTTAGTGGAGTAATTCATGCCCAAAGGGTTAGGGTAACCCGTATCCCGGATATAACATATATGAATAGTCACTAACACTTACTGGAGTATTTCATGCCCGAAGGTTTAGGGTAACCCGTATCCCGGATATAGCACATTTTAATAATGACTAACAATTACTGGAGTACTTCATGCCCGAAGGGTTAGGGTAACCCGTATCCTGGACATAGCATATATTAATAATGACAAACACTTACTGGAGTATTTCATTCCCGAAGGGTTCAGGTAACCCGTACCCATGATATACCATATATTAATAATGACAAACATTTCCCGGATATAGCATATATCGATAGTGACAAACACTTACGGGAGTATTTCATGCCCGAAAGGTTAGGCTAACCCCTATCCTGGATATAGTATATATTAACAGTGACACACACTTACAGGAGTTTTTCATGCCCGAAGGGTTAGGGTAACCCGCATTCCGGATACAGCTTATATCAATAGGGACAACAATTTACTGGATTATTTCATGCCCGAGGGTTAGGGTAGCCCGTATCCCGGATATAGCATATATGAATAGTCACAAACACTTACTGGAGTATTTCATGCCCGAAGGGTTAGGGTAACCCGTATCCCAGATATAGCATATATGAATAGTCACAAACACTTACTGGAGTATTTCATGCTCGAAGGGTTAGGGTATAGCACATATTAATAATGGCAAACAATTACTGGGGTACTTCATGCCCGAAGGGTTAGGGTTACCCGTATCCCGGATATAGCACATATAAATAATGACAAACATCTACTGGGGTATCTAATGTCCGGAGCGTTAGGGTACCCCGTATCCCCGATATAGCATATATCAATAGGGACAAAAAATTACTTGACTATCTCTTGCCCGAAGGGTTAGGGTAACCCGTATCCCGGATATAGCATATATCAATAGTGACAAACACTTACTGGAGTATTTCATGCCCGAAGGGTTAGGGTAACCTGTATCCCGGATATATTATATTTTGATAGTGACAAACACTTACGGGAGTATTTCATGCCCGAAGGGTTCAGGTAACCCGTACCCATGATATAGCATATATTAATAATGACAAACATTTCCCGGATATAGCATATATTGATAGTGACAAACACTTACGGGAGTATTTCATGCCCGAAAGGTTAGGCTAACCCCTATCCTGGATATAGTATATATTAACAGTGACACACACTTACAGGAGTTTTTCATGCCCGAATGGTTAGGGTAACCCGCATCCCGGATATTGCATATATGAATAGTCACAAACACTTACTGGAGTATTTCATGCCCGAAGGGTTAGGGTAACCCGTATCCCGGATATAGCATATATGAATAGTCACAAACACTTACTGGAGTATTTCATGCTCGAAGGGTTAGGGTATAGCACATATTAATAATGGCAAACAATTACTGGGGTACTTCATGCCCGAAGGGTTAGGGTTACCCGTATCCCGGATATAGCACATATTAATAATGACAAACATCTACTGGGGTATCTAATGCCCGGAGCGTTAGGGTACCCCGTATACCGGATATAGCATATATCTATAGTGACAAACACTTACTGGAGTATTTCATGCAGGAAGGGTTAGGGTAACCCCTATCCCGGATATAACATATATTGATAGTGACAAAACCTTACGGGAGTATTTCATGCCTGAAGGGTTAGGGTAACCCGTATCCTGGATATAGCATATATTAATAGTGACACACACAGGAGTATTTCATTCCCGAAGGGTTCAGGTAACCCGTACCCATGATATACCATATATTAATAATGACAAACATTTCCCGGATATAGCATATATCGATAGTGACAAACACTTACGGGAGTATTTCATGCCCGAAAGGTTAGGCTAACCCCTATCCTGGATATAGTATATATTAACAGTGACACACACTTACAGGAGTTTTTCATGCCCGAAGGGTTAGGGTAACCCGCATTCCGGATACAGCTTATATCAATAGGGACAACAATTTACTGGATTATTTCATGCCCGAGGGTTAGGGTAGCCCGTATCCCGGATATAGCATATATGAATAGTCACAAACACTTACTGGAGTATTTCATGCCCGAAGGGTTAGGGTAACCCGTATCCCAGATATAGCATATATGAATAGTCACAAACACTTACTGGAGTATTTCATGCTCGAAGGGTTAGGGTATAGCACATATTAATAATGGCAAACAATTACTGGGGTACTTCATGCCCGAAGGGTTAGGGTTACCCGTATCCCGGATATAGCACATATAAATAATGACAAACATCTACTGGGGTATCTAATGTCCGGAGCGTTAGGGTACCCCGTATCCCCGATATAGCATATATCAATAGGGACAAAAAATTACTTGACTATCTCTTGCCCGAAGGGTTAGGGTAACCCGTATCCCGGATATAGCATATATCAATAGTGACAAACACTTACTGGAGTATTTCATGCCCGAAGGGTTAGGGTAACCTGTATCCCGGATATATTATATTTTGATAGTGACAAACACTTACGGGAGTATTTCATGCCCGAAGGGTTCAGGTAACCCGTACCCATGATATAGCATATATTAATAATGACAAACATTTCCCGGATATAGCATATATTGATAGTGACAAACACTTACGGGAGTATTTCATGCCCGAAAGGTTAGGCTAACCCCTATCCTGGATATAGTATATATTAACAGTGACACACACTTACAGGAGTTTTTCATGCCCGAATGGTTAGGGTAACCCGCATCCCGGATATTGCATATATGAATAGTCACAAACACTTACTGGAGTATTTCATGCCCGAAGGGTTAGGGTAACCCGTATCCCGGATATAGCATATATGAATAGTCACAAACACTTACTGGAGTATTTCATGCTCGAAGGGTTAGGGTATAGCACATATTAATAATGGCAAACAATTACTGGGGTACTTCATGCCCGAAGGGTTAGGGTTACCCGTATCCCGGATATAGCACATATTAATAATGACAAACATCTACTGGGGTATCTAATGCCCGGAGCGTTAGGGTACCCCGTATACCGGATATAGCATATATCTATAGTGACAAACACTTACTGGAATATTTCATGCAGGAAGGGTTAGGGTAACCCCTATCCCGGATATAACATATATTGATAGTGACAAAACCTTACGGGAGTATTTCATGCCTGAAGGGTTAGGGTAACCCGTATCCTGGATATAGCATATATTAATAGTGACACACACAGGAGTATTTCATGCCCGAAGGGTTAGGGTAACCCGCATCACGTATACAGCATATATCAATAGGGACAACAACTTACTGGATTATTTCATGCCGAAGGGTTAGGGTAACCCGTATCCCGGATATAGCACATATCAATATGGACAACTACCTAGTGGATTATTTCATGCCCGAAGGGTTAGGGTAACCCGTATCCCGGATATAGCACATATTAATAATGGCAAACATCGATACTGGGGTATTTCATGCCCGAAGCGTTAGGGTAACCCGTATCCCCGATATAGTATAAATCAATAGGGACAAAAAATTACTTGATTATTTCATGCCCGAAGGGTTAGGGTAACCCGTATCCCGGATATAGCACATATTAATAATGGCAAACATCTACTGGGGTAATTCATGCCCGAAGCGTTAGGGTAACCCGTATCCCCGATATAGCATAAAACCCGTATCCCGGGTATAGCACGTATCAATAATGACAAACAATTACTGGAGTATTTCATGCCCGAAGGGTTAGGGTAACCCGTATCCTGGATATAGCATATATTAATAGTGACACACACTTACTGGAGTATTTCATGCCCGAAGGGTTAGGGTAACCCGCATCCCGGATACAGCATATTTTAATAATGACAAACACTTACAAGAGTATTTTATTCCCAAAGGGTTCAGGTAACCCGTAACCCGGATAAAGCACATATTAATAATGACAAACATCTATTGGAGTATATCATGCCCGAAGGGTTAAGGAAACCCGTATCCCGGATATAGCATATATATATAGTTACAAACACTTGCTTGAGTATTTTATTCCCGAAGGGTTTGGGTAACCCGTATACCGGATATAGCATATATCTATAGTGACAAACACTTACTGGAGTATTTCATGCCGGAAGGGTTAGGGTAACCCCTATCCCGGATATAACATATATTGATAGTGACAAAACCTTACGGGAGTATTTCATGCCTGAGGGGTTAGGGTAACCCGTATCCTGGATATAGCATATATTAATAGTGACACACACAGGAGTATTTCATACCCGAAGGGTTAGGGTAACCCGCATCACGGATACAGCATATATCAATAGGGACAACAACTTACTGGATTATTTCATGCCGAAGGGTTAGGGTAACCCGTATCCCGGATATAGCACATATCAATATGGACAACAACCTAGTGGATTATTTCATGCCCGAAGGGTTAGGGTAACCCGTATCCCGGATATAGCACATATTAATAATGGCAAACATCGATACTGGGGTATTTCATGCCCGAAGCGTTAGGGTAACCCGTATCCCCGATATAGTATAAATCAATAGGGACAAAAAATTACTTGATTATTTCATGCCCGAAGGGTTAGGGTAACCCGTATCCCGGATATAGCACGTATCAATAATGACAAACAATTACTGGAGTATTTCATGCCCGAAGGGTTAGGGTGACCCCTATCCCGGATATAGCACGTATTAATAATGACAAACATTTACTTGAGTATTTCATGCCCGGAGGGTTAAGGTAACCCGTATCCCGGATATAGCATATATTAAAAGAACAAACACTTACAGGAGTATATTATTCCCGAAGGGTTTGGGTAACCCGTATCCCGGATATAGCATATATCAATAGTGACAAACACTTAGTGTAGTATTTCATGCCCGAAGGGTTAGGGTAACCCCTATCCCGGATATAGCATATATTGATAGTGCAAACACTTACGGGAGTATTTCATGCTCGAAGGGTTTAGGGTAACCCGTATCCTGGATATAGCATATATTAATAGTGACATTAATTTATATCTCGCAGAAATTCTATATGTTTATATTTATAATATAAAGTCACTGATTCATGTGTGATGCATTTGCTGTTCACTTCTCTTACTTCATTGCATTGCTGTTGTCCGTTCCATCTATGTCTCTACATGTTATATTAAAATATTAAGGTATCCTGTAGCCTGGATGTAGCATATATTAAAAGTGACTAAGACTTACTGGAGTATTCACACCTGAAGGGTTAGTGTAACCCGTATCCCAGATATACCTTATATTAATACTTTCTGGAGTATAGTCTGATTGGTGATTTAAAATTTGAAGGGTTAGGGTAAACCGTATCCCAGATATACCATTTATTATTAGTTAAAAAGACTTATTCGAGTAATTCAAGTTTGAAGGCGGAGGTTAACCCGTATCTTGCATTTAGCATATATTAATAGTGACAAACGCTCCAGTATTCATGCATAAAGGGTTCAGGTAACCCATATCCTAGATTCAGCACATTTTAATAGTGAACAACACTTACTGGGGTATTTAATGGCAGATGGGGTTGAGTAACCTATATCCCGGATATAGGATATATCACCAGTGAGGAGCACTGACTGGATTATTTCATGCCCGTAGGGTTAGGGTAACCCGTATCCCGGATATAGCAAATATCAAAAGGGACAACAACTTACTGGATTATTTCATGCCCGAAGGGTTAGGGTAACCCGTATCCCGGATATAGCACATATTAATAATGGCAAACATCTACTGGGGTAATTCATGCCCGAAGCCTTAGGGTAACCCGTATCCCCGATATAGCATAAAACCCGTATCCCGGGTATAGCACGTATCAATAATGACAAACAATTACTGGAGTATTTCATGCCCGAAGGGTTAGGGTAACCCGTATCCTGGATATAGCATATATTAATAGTGACACACACTTACTGGAGTATTTCATGCCCGAAGGGTTAGGGTAACCCGCATCCCGGATACAGCATATATTAATAATGACAAACACTTACAAGAGTATTTTATTCCCAAAGGGTTTGGGTAACCCGTAACCCGGATATAGCATATATCAATAGTGACAAACACTTACTGGAGTATTTCATGCCCGAAGGGTTAGGGTACCCCTATCCCGGATATAGCATATATTGATAATGACAAACACTTACAGGAGTATTTCATGCCCGAAGGGTCAGGGTAACCCGTATCCTGGATATAGCATATATTAATAGTGACAAACACTTACAGGAGTATTTCTTGCCCGAGATTTAGTGTAACCCGTATCCCGGATATAGCATATATTAATAGCGACAAACATTCGAGCTTTTCACGCCGCGTGGGTTACGGTAACCTGTGTCACGGATATAGCATATATGAATGGTCACAAACACTAACTGGAATATTTCATACCCGCTGGGTAACGTAGACCCGTTTACTGCATATAGCGTATATTAATAGTGACAAATACTTACAGCAGTATTTCATGCCCGAGGGGTTAGGGTAACCCTTATCCTGGATACAGCATATATTAATAGCGACAAACATTCGAGCTTTTCACGCCGCGTGGGTAACGGTAACCTGTGTCACGGATATAGCATATATGAATAGTCACAAACACTAACTGGAGTATTACATACCCGCTGGGTAACGTAGACTCGTTTACTGCATATAGCATATATGAATAGTCACAAACACTTACTGGAGCATTTCATACCCGATGGGTTACGTTAACCCGTATCCTGGATATAGCGTATATTAATAGTGACAAATACTTACAGGAGGATTTCATGCCCGAAGGGTCAGGGTTACTCGTATCCCTGATATAGCATACATAATAGTGACAAACACTTACTGGAGTATTTCATGTCCGAAGGGTTAGGGTAACCCGTATACCGGATATAGCCTATATTAAAACTGACAAACACTTACTTGAGTATTTCATGCCCGAAGGGTTGGCGTAACCCGTATCCCGGATATAGCATATATTAATAGTGACACACACTTACTGGAGTATTTCATGCCCGAAGGGTTAGGGTAACCCGCATCCCGGATACAGCATATATTAATAATGACAAACACTTACAAGAGTATTTTATTCCCAAAGGGTTTGGGTAACCCGTAACCCGGCAAATAGCATATATCAATAGTGACAAAGACTTACTGGAGTATTTAATGCCCAAAGGGTTAGGGTAACCCGTATCCCGGATATAGCATATATCAATAGTGACAAACACTTACTGGAGTATTTCATGCCCGAAGGGTTAGGGTAACCCGTATCCCGGATATATTATATTTTGATAGTGACAAACACTTACAGGAGTATTTCATGCCCGAAGGGTTCAGGTAACCCGTACCCATGATATAGCATATATTAATAATGACAAACATTTCCCGGATATAGCATATATTGATAGTGACAAACACTTACGGGAGTATTTCATGCCCGAAAGGTTAGGCTAACCCCTATCCTGGATATAGTATATATTAACAGTGACACACACTTACAGGAGTTTTTCATGCCCGAAGGGTTAGGGTAACCCGCATCCCGGATATTGCATATATGAATAGTCACAAACACTTACTGGAGTATTTCATGCCCGAAGGGTTAGGGTAACCCGTATCCCGGATATAGCATATATGAATAGTCACAAACACTTACTGGAGTATTTCATGCTCGAAGGGTTAGGGTATAGCACATATTAATAATGGCAAACAATTACTGGGGTACTTCATGCCCGAAGGGTTAGGGTTACCCGTATCCCGGATATAGCACATATTAATAATGACAAACATCTACTGGGGTATCTAATGCCCGGAGCGTTAGGGTACCCCGTATACCGGATATAGCATATATCTATAGTGACAAACACTTACTGGAGTATTTCATGCAGGAAGGGTTAGGGTAACCCCTATCCCGGATATAACATATATTGATAGTGACAAAACCTTACGGGAGTATTTCATGCCTGAAGGGTTAGGGTAACCCGTATCCTGGATATAGCATATATTAATAGTGACACACACAGGAGTATTTCATGCCCGAAGGGTTAGGGTAACCCGCATCAATTTTACAGCATATATCAATAGGGACAACAACTTACTGGATTATTTCATGCCGAAGGGTTAGGGTAACCCGTATCCCGGATATAGCACATATCAATATGGACAACAACCTAGTGGATTATTTCATGCCCGAAGGGTTAGGGTAACCCGTATCCCGGATATAGCACATATTAATAATGGCAAACATCGATACTGGGGTATTTCATGCCCGAAGCGTTAGGGTAACCCGTATCCCCTATATAGTATAAATCAATAGGGACAAAAAATTACTTGATTATTTCATGCCCGAAGGGTTAGGGTAACCCGTATCCCGGATATAGCACATATTAATAATGGCAAACATCTACTGGGGTAATTCATGCCCGAAGCGTTAGGGTAACCCGTATCCCCGATATAGCATAAAACCCGTATCCCGGGTATAGCACGTATCAATAATGACAAACAATTACTGGAGTATTTCATGCCCGAAGGGTTAGGGTAACCCGTATCCTGGATATAGCATATATTAATAGTGACACACACTTACTGGAGTATTTCATGCCCGATGGGTTAGGGTAACCCGCATCCCGGATACAGCATATATTAATAATGACAAACACTTACAAGAGTATTTTATTCCCAAAGGGTTCAGGTAACCCGTAACCCGGATATAGCACATATTAATAATGACAAACATCTATTGGAGTATATCATGCCCGAAGGGTTAAGGAAACCCGTATCCCGGATATAGCATATATGAATAGTGACAAACACTTACTGGAGTATTTCATGTCGGAAGGGTTAGGGTAACCCCTATCCCGGATATAACATATATTGATAGTGACAAAACCTTACGGGAGTATTTCATGCCTGAAGGGTTAGGGTAACCCGTATCCTGGATATAGCATATATTAATAGTGACACACACAGGAGTATTTCATGCCCGAAGGGTTAGGGTGACCCGTATCCCGGATATAGCACATATTAAAATTGGCAAACATCTACTGGGGTAATTCATGCCCGAAGCGTTAGGGTAACCCGTATCCCCGATATAGCATAAAACCCGTATCCCGGGTATAGCACGTATCAATAATGACAAACAATTACTGGAGTATTTCATGTCGAAAGGGTTAGGGTAACCCCTATCCCGGATATAACATATATTGATAGTGACAAAACCTTACGGGAGTATTTCATGCCTGAAGGGTTAGGGTAACCCGTATCCTGGATATAGCATATATTAATAGTGACACACACAGGAGTATTTCATGCCCGAAGGGTTAGGTAAACCCGCATCACGGATACAGCATATATCAATAGGGACAACAACTTACTGGATTATTTCATGCCGAAGGGTTAGGGTAACCCGTATCCCGGATATAGCACATATCAATATGGACAACAACCTATTGGATTATTTCATGCCCGAAGGGTTAGGGTAACCCGTATCCCGGATATAGCACATATTAATAATGGCAAACATCGATACTGGGGTATTTCATGCCCGAAGCGTTAGGGTAACCCGTATCCCCGATATAGTATAAATCAATAGGGACAAAAAATTACTTGATTATTTCATGCCCGAAGGGTTAGGGTAACCCGTATTCCGGGTATAGCACGTATCAATAATGACAAACAATTACTGGAGTATTTCATGCCCGAAGGGTTAGGGTGACCCGTATCCCGGATATAGCACGTATTAATCATGACAAACATTTACTTGAGTATTTCATGCCCGGAGGGTTAAGGTAACCCGTATCCCGGATATAGCATATATTAATAGAACAAACACTTACAGGAGTATATTATTCCCGAAGGGTTTGGGTAACCCGTATCCCGGATATAGCATATATCAATAGTGACAAACACTTAGTGTAGTATTTCATGCCCGAAGGGTTAGGGTAACCCCTATCCCGGATATAGCATATATTGATAGTGACAAACACTTACGGGAGTATTTCATGCTCGAAGGGTTTAGGGTAACCCGTATCCTGGATATAGCATATATTAATAGTGACATTAATTTATATCTCGCAGAAAATCTATATGTTTATATTTATAATATAAAGTCACTGATTCATGTGTGATACATTTGCTGTTCACTTCTCTTACTTCATTGCATTGCTGTTGTCCGTTCCATCTATGTCTCTACATGTTATATTAAAATATTAAGGTATCCTGTAGCCTGGATGTAGCATATATTAATAGTGACAAAGACTTACTGGAGTATTCACACCTGAAGGGTTAGTGTAACCCGTATCCCAGATATACCTTATATTAATACTTTCTGGAGTATAGTCTGATTGGTGATTTAAAATTTGAAGGGTTAGGGTAAACCGTATCCCAGATATACCATTTATTATTAGTTAAAAAGACTTATTCGAGTAATTCAAGTTTGAAGGCGGAGGTTAACCCGTATCTTGCATTTAGCATATATTAATAGTGACAAACGCTCCAGTATTCATGCATAAAGGGTTCAGGTAACCCATATCCTAGATTCAGCACATTTTAATAGTGAACAACACTTACTGGGGTATTTAATGGCAGAAGGGTTTGAGTAACCTATATCCCGGATATAGCATATATCACCAGTGAGGAGCACTGACTGGATTATTTCATGCCCGTAGGGTTAGGGTAACCCGTATCCCGGATATAGCAAATATCAATAGGGACAACAACTTACTGGATTATTTCATGCCCGAAGGGTTAGGGTAACCCGTATCCCGGATATAGCACATATTAATAATGGCAAACATCTACTGGGGTAATTCATGCCCGAAGCGTTAGGGTAACCCGTATCCCCGATATAGCATAAAACCCGTATCCCGGGTATAGCACGTATCAATAATGACAAACAATTACTGGAGTATTTCATGCCCGAAGGGTTAGGGTAACCCGTATCCTGGATATAGCATATATTAATAGTGACACACACTTACTGGAGTATTTCATGCCCGAAGGGTTAGGGTAACCCGTATCCCGGATACAGCATATATTAATAATGACAAACACTTACAAGAGTATTTTATTCCCAAAGGGTTTGGGTAACCCGTAACCCGGATATAGCATATATCAATAGTGACAAACACTTACTGGAGTATTTCATGCCCGAAGGGTTAGGGTAACCCCTATCCCGGATATAGCATATATTGATAATGACAAACACTTACAGGAGTTTTTCATGCCCGAAGGGTTAGGGTAACCCGTATCCTGGATATAGCATATATTAATAGTGACAAACACTTACAGGAGTATTTCTTGCCCGAGATTTAGTGTAACCCGTATCCCGGATATAGCATATATTAATAGCGACAAACATTCGAGCTTTTCACGCCGCGTGGGTTACGGTAACCTGTGTCACGGATATAGCATATATGAATGGTCACAAACACTAACTGGAATATTTCATACCCGCTGGGTAACGTAGACCCGTTTACTGCATATAGCGTATATTAATAGTGACAAATACTTACAGGAGTATTTCATGCCCGAGGGGTTAGGGTAACCCTTATCCTGGATACAGCATATATTAATAGCGACAAACATTCGAGCTTTTCACGCCGCGTGGGTAACGGTAACCTGTGTCACGGATATAGAATATATGAATAGTCACAAACACTAACTGGAGTATTACATACCCGCTGGGTAACGTAGACTCGTTTACTGCATATAGCATATATGAATAGTCACAAACACTTACTAGAGCATTTCATACCCGATGGGTTACGTTAACCCGTATCCTGGATATAGCGTATATTAATAGTGACAAATACTTACAGGAGGATTTCATGCCCGAAGGGTCAGGGTTACCCGTATCCCTGATATAGCATACACAATAGTGACAAACACTTACTGGAGTATTTCATGTCCGAAGGGTTAGGGTAACCCGTATACCGGATATAGCCTATATTAAAACTGACAAACACTTACTTGAGTATTTCATGCCCGAAGGGTTGGCGTAACCCGTATCCCGGATATAGCATATATTAATAGTGACACACACTTACTGGAGTATTTCATGCCCGAAGGGTTAGGGTAACCCGCATTCCGGATACAGCATATATTAATAATGACAAACACTTACAAGAGTATTTTATTCCCAAAGGGTTTTGGTAACCCGTAACCCGGCAAAAAGCATATATCAATAGTGACAAAGACTTACTGGAGTATTTCATGCCCGAAGGGTTAGGGTAACCCCTATCCCGGATATAGCATATATTGATAGTGACAAACACTTACAGGGTAACCCGTATCCCCGATATAGCATAAAACCCGTATCCCGGGTATAGCACGTATCAATAATGACAAACACTTACTGGAGCATTTCAAGCCTGAAGGGTTAGGGTAACCCGTATCCCGGATATAGCATATATTAATAGTCACAAACACTTACTGGAGTATGTCATGCCCGAAGGGTTAGGGTAACCCGTATACCGGATATAGCATATATTAAAACTGACAAACACTTACTTGATTTTATAAACGTTAAATTTTAACAATAACATCCGAAAATATTTCGGTTTATAATATACGTGAAATAACTGATTTTTAAAATTTTATTATTAAATATATTCACGACAGCATTCAGGAATACAATTTCAAAGTATTTGCACTCGCATTTACATACTTTGGAAGTGGTTTTGTTAGCGGGGTTTTAATTTTCGCCTTTTTAGCGGCAGGTACATTTGCGCTAAAATCAGAACACGCGTAAATTCCATGCGATGGTTCGGCAAATTACACCGTTCTCGCCTGATACACAGTCATGTGGGCCTAGTAATCCCGCCATCGAGTTCGCTTTAGTTGAGGTATCTTTAACCAGATTGTTAAAGAAGTCATATTGTCGTAAGACTTCCTAGCAAGTGATTTCTCGAGAAAGACCTCTTTCCTTTATAGTGATTCGTAGAAACAATTTTGAAACAATAAGGAGCTTTTTAAGACACCCATAGCCTTCCCATATAGCTTTGAAGTACGGCTGAGCTGAGAAAGACCAGCGACTGTTGTCAGTTCTGTTTGTTGTCCTGACATATACTTGGCTGCTTCTGGTTAGTATTATTGTAGATAATTTGTTAGGTGGGATGTAGGTTACTTCATAAACCTACCTGTTATTAATATCTTAATTTTTGAAACACCATTTATTACCTTACGGATTTGCGCGAAAATCCTAAATGCGCCAATGCCATGAAATGACAAATGCGCGATAATACAGATACGGCAAATTAACCACTTCCACAGTCATATCTTTTTCCTTGTATTTGTGTTTGTATTTATTTTCATACTTGAAATATTGTTTTTTTTATTCATAATCAAATACAATTATACAGTCTTTACTAATTGCTTTTTTTCCTTCAGTTTCAGTCCTACGATATTGTGGATCTTTTCGGCTATACCAATTTCACTATTTTTATTAATGATCATAAGTACCCTGTTTTAAGGCTGTCATTAAAAAAAATCTGTGTTCACTTATGAATACTGTCACACCACTGTCCATAATCTAAACATAGCACGACACTTATGACAATTTTTAACATTATACACATTATAATGAGAACACATCTGCTTTCTTTATTTTATGTTATTTGCATAACTTTCCATTTTTTAACACGTATCAGGCCAAAAAAGTAATCCAGCTATGTAACTAATACAGGTGTTAAAAATAACCTAATGATCAAAACAGGGAGCAATTATACAAGGAGGAAACTCGAGTTGGCATTGTTTAATTTTATTAATTGAAGTCAACGTTAAGGAACCAGTAATATACATTCTGATTTTTTAGCCAGTATCATGTACCATCTGCTACAGACAGGAGGCTTAATTCCATTGGTCAAACATATTCGCATCTTCAATTTGCACTTGTCGGAGTAAAATTTTATATTTTGCACATATTTTTATATTTTTTTAAATTTTGTAATAAATATTAATCAACAAATTAAACACCCGGTTCAGACCTGGATATTTATTAAATTAAAATTTCTTTCCATTCATATTTCTTAGACTCTTTATTTTAAAACAATTATTTTTAATCATTTGTTTAATTCGATATTTCTGGCCACAATTACTACTACTGCAGGGGGTGGACAGATAGGTCCAGCTGGAACCACACGAGAGCTGCCTGGCTGTATTGAGGCCATGCTTCAAGCAAGCATAATTGGCCTGAAAGGTCCATAAGGGGATATACACATTGCCTTCAGTATAGCCTTGGTGTGACAAGGTCTCATTACAACTGTAATAAAAGCTACAATTTATGGTGAATTCCTTTCCTTTTTTACAAAGTAGTAGCTGACAACCTTACGTGTGCATGATATGCTATTAAATTTACTGTGCTTACAGCGAAAAACAGGCCATGACCACATTTGGGCATAATTTGTGGTTTAAATATAATTTTATATTTATATGAATAATTTATTATTTTAAATATTCATACCTCATTTACAATTCAATCTTGATTCATTGTAGTTTATCCCTGATTACAACAGTCTCTACCCTCAGCAGTTTTTTGGTTCAGTGGGAAAATATACTTTTGGATTTATTTAAGGTGCATTTCTTCAGCCCATATCTTCAAATTATACGCAATACTGACCCTGTTTTTGTGTGTTCATAGGAAATGTATGAAGCAATATCCATTTATCTACGATCAACCTCTCAACAGTGGTTCTGATTTTAGGCAGTCTTGAGGCGTAACAATGGGTTTTAAATGGAAAACGGAGGGGTTTCCTTAATATCTAAAAGGAAGAAAGTCAGAGTAACCGAATTATGGTATGCTAGTAGATTTTGGGAAAATCTAACTGTATACCTAATTTCAGATTTGAAGGTCCAACGGTTTAAAATGTGCCTGTTTGATGGACGGGCAGTTGTACATTTGAAGGACAAAGGATCACGACTGTACCCGAGATGACTCATCAGCTCAGCCAATGACACCTGTCAAGGAGTTCTCTGTCTGGCCGCTGTCATATCTACTCCCCCTGGCGGCAGTCTTGGCAACTTTTAAGGTAGCAAATAGCTGCTATTTGCGCTTGCGATTCATGGGGCCTCCTCTGGCCGCCCGCTCTGTGTCCACTCCTCCTGGCGGCAGTCTTGACACTTTTTATGGTAGCAAATAGCTGCTATTTGCGCGTGCGATTCATGGGGCCCCCTCTTGCCGATGTCATATCCACTCCCCCTGGCGGCAGTCTTGGCAACTTTTAAGGTAGCAAATAGCTGCTATTTGCGCTTGCGATTCACGGGGGCCTCTTCGCTGGCCGCTCTCATATCAACTCCCCCTGGCGGCAGTCTTGGCAGCTTTTAAGGTAGCAATAGCTGCTATTTGCGCGTGCGATTCATGGGGGCCCCTCTGGCAGCCGGCTCTGTGTCCACTCCCCCTGGCGGCAGTCTTGACAACTTTTAAGGTAGCAAATAGCTGCTATTTGCGCTTGCGACTCATGGGGGCCTCTCTGTCTGGCCGCTCTCTGTCCACTCCCCCTGGCGGCAGTCTTCACAACTTTTATGGTAGCAAATAGCTGCTATTTGCGCGTGCGATTCATTTGGGCCCCTGTGGCAGGCTTTGAGATCTCCACTCCCCCTGGTGGCAATCTTAACTCTCAATGCGATGCTACCAAAAATTTTACCCCCTCCTAAATTTTTAGGGTAGCAAATAGCTGCTATTTGCGCGTGCGATTCATAGGGCCCCTGTGGCAGTCCTGTCTCTTGTCCACTCCCTCTGGCGGCAATCTTAACTCTCAATGGGATGCTACCAGAAATTTTACCCCCTCCTAAATTTTTTAGGGTAGCAAATAGCTGCTATTTGCGCGTGCGATTTATGGGGCCCTTATGTCTGCCCGCTTTCATGTACACTCCCCCTGGCGGCAGTCTTAACACTCAATGCGATGCTACTACATATTTAACCCCTCCTAATTTTTTTAAGGTAGCAAATAGCTGCTGTTTGCGCGTGCGATTCATGGGGCCCCTGTGGTAGTCTTGTCTCAAGTCCACTCCCCCTGGCGGCACTGAGGTCCACTCCCCCTGGCGGCAACCTTAACTCTCAATGCGATGCTCCCAGAATTCACACCCTCCTAAATTTTTTAGGGTCGCAAATAGCTGCTATTTGCGCTTGCGATTCATGGGGCCCCTCGGTCTGCCCGATCTCATGTACACTCCCCCTGGCGGCAGTCTTAACACTCAATGCGATGCTACTATATACAGTGGAACCCCACAATTACGACCACCCTGGGGACTGAGCAAAGTGGTCGTAATTTGGGGGTGGTCGTATTTGTGAAACTCTTACCGTGGTCGCATATAACACACTGATATTTAATGTGTATCAGAGTTTATCTATTGCATATCTTTAATGTGAATTATAACAAAATATTTTACTTAGCGGAGGACCCTTATTATGAATTTGTGTGTGTGTGTGTGTAGCTGAACATATATATTCATGATGAAAATTAATATACATGTACACATACGTAGTGACTGATGATTAACAAATAATAACACTAGGGCAATACGATTACAACCTACTGAATGCTTATTGAACATAATAAGTGGCTGTCATATATTAAGCCTTCCGCTTGAGTATATATTGCGTGCACTTGAGTTTTCCCGACGCTAAACTGCTGAGCCATTTTGTGCTGACTGTGCGTGGTGTTGCCGCCTTGATTAACGCCACTATCCTTCAAAGAGAGCTCTTTCAGAGGCATAGTTGCCTAACAGCAAGCAATTTGAATGCAAACTATTTAGTAGAGAAATAAACTGACAACGGTCTATCAGAAAAGGCAAGTTAATGTGAGGAATTTTCCCCCCATGCAAGCTTTTTTTATACATTTTATCGACTGCTCAATACTCAGTGTCAGTAAGGTATGAACACATTTAGGATTAACTGGGTTGTTAATTTTACCGATGAGGATCGAACAATATGTAATGAGTTGAAATATTAAGCCCGCAACCCCACACTTAGGGTAGCTGTAATACAGGTGATCACTGAGGGGCAATTAGCATCTGACCCCAGGTCAGTACGGCTCATTAAGTAATCAGGCCGATGGTTACCCTCTTTGATCTATAACCTACACCTCAACGAGTCTCAGCGAAGACACCGGGTCGGGAAGATATGCGGGACCAGATTAACACTCGGGTTAAGAAACCCTGGTACCCGCTTTGATCTTTCGTTAAGGCGCCTGTGACAAAACGCAGCCATTGACTCGTGACAAATGTTGTTTCAGCACTTCTCGGCGGTGTTCGCATTAGCGGGGTCGCATTAGCGCTGGGGCCAGGAAATCTGGTCGTAATTCTGAATTCAGGGGTGGTCGTAATTTTGAGTCATTTTTAAACATAAAGAAACTAACAAAAATTCGGGACCAAGCAAAATGGTCGTAATTGTGGGGTGGTCGCAATTGTGGGGTGGTCGCAAGGCGGGGTTCCACTGTATTTAACCCCTCCTAAATTTTTTAGGGTAGCAAATAGCTGCTATTTGCGCGTGCGATTCATGGGGCCCCTGTGGTAGTCCTGTCTCTAGTCCACTCCCCCTGGCGGCAATCTTAACTCTCAATGCGATGCTACCAGAAATTTACCCCTCCTAATTTTTTTAGGGTCGCAAATAGCTGCTAGTTGCGCTTGCGATTCTTGGGGCCCCTCTGTCTGCCCGCTCTCATGTACACTCCCCCTGGCGGCAGTCTTAACACTCAATGCGATGCTACTATATATTGAACCCCTCCTAAATTTTTTATGGTAGCAAATAGCAGCTATTTGCGCGTGCGATTCATGGGGACCCCTCTGCCTGCCCGCACTCATGTCCACTCCCCCTGGCGGCAGTCAAAACGCTCAATGCAATGCTACTATAAATTTTACCCCCTCCTAATTTTTTAGGGTAGCAAATAGCTGCTATTTGCGCGTGCGACTCATGGGGGCCCCTCTGTCTGTCCACTCTCATGTCCACACACCCTGGTGGAAGTCTTGACATATTTTGTGGTAGCAAATAGCTGCTATTTGCGCTTGCGACTCGTGGGGACCCCTCTGCCAGGCCGCTGAGATCTCCTCTCCCCCTGGCGGCAGTCTTCACAACTTTTATGGTAGCAAATAGCTGCTATTTGCGCGTGCAATTCATTGGGCCGCTGTGGCAGGCTTTGAGATCTCCACTCCCCCTGGTGGCAGTCTTAACACTCCATGCGCTGCTACTATTATTTTACTTCCTCCTAATTTTTAGGGTAGCAAATAGCTGCTATTTGCGCGTGCTATTCATAGGGCCTCTGTGGCAGTCCTGTCTCTTGTCCACTCCCTCTGGCGGCAATCTTAACTCTCAATGCGATGCTACCAGAAATTTTACCCCCTCCTCAATTTTTTAGGGTAGCAAATAGCTGCTATTAGCGCGTGCGATTCATGGGGGCCCCTCTGTCTGCCCGCACTCATGTCCACTCCCCCTGGCGGCAATCTTAACTCTCAATGCGATGCTACCAGAAATTTTACCCCCTCCTAAATTTTTTGGGTCGCAAATAGCTGCTATTTGCGTGTGCGATTCATGGGGCCCCAGTGGCTGGCCGCTCTCATTTCACTCCCCCTGCCGGCAACCTTAACATTAATGTGATGCTTCTATAAATTTTATCCCCTCCCAATTTTTTGTAGGGTACTACAGGCTGCCAAAGCTTCCAGCAACCCCCCCCCCCCCCCCGGCACTAATGAGAAGCTGCCTGCGAAAAATCGAAAAGTCCCATAAGCTTAACTACAGGCCGCTACCGAAAACCGACAGTTCCCCGCCTATCTCCGACCCTGGTCGTCAGTTTGAAAGTTCCACCATCAAACATCTATGTGAGTTAGCTGGCATTACCAAGTCAAGGACTTCGCCCTATCATCCTAGTGGAAATGGCCAATGTGAACGATTTAATAGATTATTGCTGGACATGCTCGGTACTCTTGAGCCATTGGGGAAAACAGATTGGAAAAATATATATCACCAATAGTTCAGGCATATAACTGCACACCACATTAAACCACGAAATTGTCTTCATTCTATCTTATGTTTTGGAGGAACCCGCGACTACCAGTTGATGTTGAATTTGGTACTCGCACTGACATGGAGCGTCCAGGTTATGTATCAAATTTACGAAATTGTCTTCGTTTCGCCTATGACCTTGCTTCCAAAAATATTGCTCAAGCACAACAAAAACAGAAACGATATTACGATATACGCAACAGAGGAGCTGTACTACAAAAGGGAGACCGGGTGCTTATACGAAATGTTGCCTTAAAAGGCAAACAGAAACTAGCAGATAGCTGGCAGAAATAGGTATATATTGGGGTGTCACAATTGAATCCGGACATCCCAGTTTATGAACTTGAGGCAGAGGATGGAAAAGGACCAAAGAAAACTCTGTATCGAAACTTATTGTTGCCAATAGGAACGTTGATTTCTTCGGATCCGGAATCTTCAAGCGAAATCACAAATCGTGACTTATCTCAGACTAACAACGTCCAACCAACTGTACCCAAGAAAAAAATGGATCGTAGTAGCAAACGAACATCAAAAGTAGAATCGGAGGTGTCTGATGAGACTGATGCGTCTGATGAGGACATGTTACTAATCGTGCCAAGTCCGTTGCCCAGGCGTATGAACATCAAACCAGTACCTCCCCCACGACAATATCCATTGGCCCTTCTATCCATTGGATCCTTCTAACACAGGTCATCCTTTTGATTCACCGGTCACTAGACAGAGCAATGATAGTTTAATCGAGATAGACACACAAATTGAGCGGGCGGCGGGTACATTTACCCATCAACCCCATGGAGCAACGAGCATCTTAGAAACCTCGGAGTCATGGAATGAGCTAGATGATCAGTCGTTTTCCTATCCCACGAATGAACCATCGATTGCTGTCGCGGTGGACGAAGTATCCCCTATTGATAATGGGGAAAGGGGTGCAAGACATGATTCCAATGCAGACCAGATTAATTATGTGCCGTCCGTTCCACCCAGACGGTCCAAACGAGCCCGTAAGCCACCAGACAGATATGACCCTTGTACATACCAGCAATAATGCTATTACCCTGAACAGGAACAGTGTAAGGTGCCTGGTATCCTTAGTAAACGGGCAGCTGACCTAAAAAATATGATTGATGTTCTCACGGGTGTTTTGTAAAGTTTTATTTAGCTAATGTATAAGGATATAGCAGGTTTTTGTCTGGCAGCGCTTGCTATCTGTATTAACGTAATCCAATCTTTTCTTGATGTTAATTTTATGGCTTGATTACAATGAAAATATATTACTCTGTCGGGTTATTTCCCTCGCATGATGGTTGTAGTGGTCGGTCAGTGTCTTGCATTTAGGCTGAGGCTGTTAAGCTCAATATTGGTAGGTTGGGTCAGGTCAGCATATTAAGTCATATCCGTGATATCTTATATTGAAGTATTGGTTCTTAATCCGATATTGGGTTTGTTTTGTCGATCCCTGTATGTGAACGTCTTGAGCCTTCTGGTCGCAAGACGTGATGCGGAAAATGTCGAGGCGACATTTTGTTGGAAGGAAGGTGAATGTGACAGACTGGTTCTGTACTTTTTGTTTCTTATCGGTATGCGACAGACTGACTCGGTATGCATCATTACTGTATGGGTATGATGGTAACAGTCAGACAATTATGCTCGACCCATTTCCATAACTTATCGTGGTTCCTTGGGGGCCGCGTGTATTTAGTATTCTGGGCGCAAAACTTCTGGAAGACATGACCTTTAACCCAGACCTAATTACGTTAAGTTTAATGTTTCTCGCCGAACACCTGTGAAATGACCTTTGACAGTGACCCAATTAAAACCATATTATCAGGTGAAATGATTTATTAAAGTACTAAAATGTCACTGAGGTCTTTTAATATATGTTATTTTATTAGTTGTAATATACGCGCGGGTTTCATTGCTAGTTAAGATCTAAGTTTTAAAACTTAATTCTGGTTCAAATTTTAATAACAATAAGCTGGTGTAATTTTCCCGCCAAGCTGACCAACCAACGTCACTTGGCAGGCAATTTTCTTACTGTGTGCACGTATCATATTTGCAGGTACGTTCTTAAACATTTTCTGGGTTACCGGTAAAAGTGATAAGTAATATATTTTTTCGATTACTGTTCTGTATAGTACGATTTATTCTAATTATTATTAACATGTACCATATACGTTTGAGATTTTTTTCTGTAAAATGACATTAGACAGTCGGTCTGATTTGAGACGTAACTTGATATGTATATTTCACAAAGCTGTTAACCCCGTATTTAGATAACTATGTAAACTGGCCATCGGCTGATAATTTCTGTAGATCGAGTCTTTACTGTTTGTGCGAATATTGATTGTATTGTGTCATATGGATTGTGAGTCGTTATATTTGTGTGAATATTGTTTGTATTGTGTCATACGAATTAGTGATAAAACCTTGATGTATATATGTTATAAGAGACTTGGCAGGCAATTCTCTTACTGTGTGCACGCATTATATTTGCAGTTAATAAAGGATGTGCATCTGACCAGAGTGGTTACTGAACCGTGACAGCCTAACACAAAACACCGTTTGTTTAGGAGACCCTGTTACATATATATATATATATATATATATATATATATATATATATATATATATATATATATATATATATATATATAAGACCAACATATGTAAAAAATGGATTCAGTTCCGTGACATGAGTAGTAAATAAGCAAGTCAGTTGATAGTTATGTTCACAATTTTATTGAAACGCATGATGTATAACAGAAGTAACCCTTACCAAACAGACAGGGTTGTGACTCTTTTTTGCCTTAAAACACGTTTAGGCAGATTTTTGGCAGATTTCAGCAACACTGAGGGTACATAAGCCTTTATATCGACAGAGAGACATAAAAGGCCCCCCTGCATGCAGCATTTGCAAGGCGTTTTACAATATCTTGCATCTACAAAAAACAAGTTCTTGCAAGTCCATTGGAAAAGTGGCAGTTGAAGTGTACACTGGAGTTGGTGCAGAATCATGTGAACTCTGTTGCCATCTCCACTGAGAGGACGAGACTGCTAATGGTCTTCGACAAGCATATTGCCCCAAACGTGTCCACTCTGAATAAAATCATATTGTTAGTGACACACGAAGTGAAATACACGTTCTGAAATATTCTAATATAGTTGATATTATGTCTCAATTATACAATGCTCTGTTACGTGATAGGCTACTCTGAGGAAAAGCTGATGGGAGTGCATCACTGCTTGGCGGTCAAAGTCACTTCCTTTGTGAAAGAGTTCTGATTACCACAGTTGTAGGATCAGGATCAGAGAGCAAATGGAGGGGTTGGTGACCTCAGGCAGTGATTGTCACACGTACCAGGCTGTCTTTTGTCAAAGAATGCCGAGATGGTATACAACCTGCTGTCGCCGAACTGTGCCATTGGTCGTCTAGGCTCTCAATTACACCTCCCTGATTCTTAGGCCAATAAATCAGCTATAGTCCGTGGGCTAAGAGGGGTCACCGTGCATCCCCTCTGTGATTTTATGACATAGGTATTTTTAGATCCCCAAGTATGTCCAATAAATGAATTAACATGTAACCATTGATTATTTTGGGATACACCACCCTTTTAGGCCATTTAAAGACAACCGTGTTTTAACGCACGGCACCCGCGGACAGGAAGCCTTGAAAAGGGGTAGGGGTATGTAAATGCTTATAGCTCACAGTCCCTCTGACTGCCGTAGCGTACGCACGTCAGCGAGCCTCTCAGCGCATAGCAATCACCTAGACCAACTCAATTAACCACCAGAGCCAAGCTCCACATCTTCCTAATTAGCATCGTGTTCACTCAGACACA
Source organism: Sipunculus nudus (assembly GCA_026874595.1). Classification (NCBI taxonomy): domain Eukaryota; kingdom Metazoa; phylum Annelida; class Sipuncula; order Golfingiida; family Sipunculidae; genus Sipunculus; species Sipunculus nudus. The sequence goes on along the minus strand of CM049312.1, from coordinate 45,730,963 downwards.
ACTAACACATAGAGGTTAGTTAGTCTGGGCTGGCCGGTGCCACCAAACAGTCCTTTTAGGACTAAAGATCTACAACAACAACAGAATATACAGTCTAAAGACAAGATAAAACTCAAGTTAGTAAAATTTATATACGTTCATGCACATTAGGAGCAGAAAACAATTAAGTAAATACTAGCACTACTAAACAAACTCAACAAAACACGACACTAACAAACATGTCCCGCACTGGGGACAAATCACAAAAATACACCACAGACTCGGAAGGATACACCAGGAAACGATCCAAAAACAGAACTCAGACAGGCAAAACTCCAGGAAAACCCAGAAAACAAATACACAAATACGTTTTGAGATATTCCTGTAGGACATAAGGTGCACCGGTTTCAAAAGGATTCTTTCAATACTGTGGCCTGTAGAATGCTTTTGAACCAGCAAGCAGGCGAATTTGAGGACAACTAACAAACAGGCGGACACTCTGACAAAGTGACAGAAGGCTTACACCAGATGACCAGATGCTTACACCAGGCTATGGAGAAGACCCAGAGGAAGAAACCAAGCTATAGTTTCTGTAACTGAGGTTTATAGTTTACAGATATGTCCAAAAATGATATGTTGGGGAGGTTTAAGTGCAGCGCCCTCTAGCTGCCATATCCGGAAATTGAAAAATACGTTTCGAGATATTAGGCTAAGACATAACATGTACCAGTTTCAAAAGGATTCCTTCAAAACTGTGGCCTGTAGAATACTATATAGGCGAAATCCAGCAAGCAGGCGAATTTGAGGACAACTGACAAACAGACATACATACTGACAAAGTGAAACAAGATTTAGACCAGATGACTTTCCCAGGTCATGGAGAAGACCCAGAGGAAGAAACCAAGCTATAGTTTCTGTAACTGAGGTTTATAGTTTTGGAGATATTTCCAAAAAATGATATGTTGTGGAGGTTCAAGTGCAGCGCCCCCTAGCAGTCATATCCGGAAAATGAAAAATATGTTTTTAGATATTATGTCAGACATAAGATATATCAGTTTCAAAATGATTCCTGCATACTTGTGGACTCTAGTGTATCACTAATCAATATCTCAAAATATCTCGTTTGACGAGATATTGTACGAGATATTGCGAGACTTTTAATATAATCAACTAACACTAATTGAATGCTACCTGATGCAAAAAAAAGACCTCTCTAGCTTTAAAACTGACAAAGTTAGAAAAATAAGACCATTTATTTTCGAAAATACGCTACACACCAGAAGAAAGGCCTTGGAATGAAAAACTAAAACAAGCTTTGGTTTAAGTAGCTACGACTGTTCGTTACAAAGTTATCGAGAAGAAACGGTATTGCATACTTTTCGTGACCTTGACCTTGACTTTAGGCCGATGTTGACCAAAAACTATGGTTCCAGGGTTATCGGTTGTCAATAAACTCTGTAAGTTTCATGTAGATTGCTGCAAAATTGTGGCCAGGAGAGCGGAAACAAACAAACAAAAAACAGACAAATGGACATACGGAACTGACTAACATGCTTGCCGAAATCGAAGATTTCCGGCAAGCAATGAAGAAAACAAAATGGATACAAGCCAAAATACAACAGTAAAAAACAACAAACCAACCAAAGGAGTAATGAAAGGTGTCCCAACGGACATCAACACACAACAAATAAAAGAATCCCTCACCAACATAGGCGTCACAGAAGCCCACAGACTTGGTAAAAGCAAGGTAATTAAACTTACCTTCAACTCACCAACAAGCTACCAAAGTGCCACAAAATCAAGCCTGAAACTAAACAACAAAATATACAAAATCACAAAAATACGAAGAATTGAACGAAATCACACAATGTTTCAATTGTCAACGTTTTGGCCACTCCGCAAAACACTGTAAAAATACACCCCGCTGCCTCAGATGCAGCGAAAATGGTCACACACTGAAAGATTGCACTAAAAAACAGAGAAGACGCAAAATGCGCAAACTGCCAAGGGAAACACATAGCAAGCTTCAAGTCTTGCCCAATCTTCAAAATGGCAAACACCACCCACAGGAAAAATGAAAAAAAAAAAAATAAACAAAGAAAGAGCAAAAGAAAAGACCCTCCTCCCCGCACCAATACCCAGCATGGATAAACAAACCCACAATTAACCCCACCCCCTAACTAGCCCAATACCCCACAACATACAAAAAGCCACAAGAAATTTGACCTTCTTGGCGACAGCCCTGTCAGAGCTTTTACCTGATAAAACAATCACCGAAATTTGCAATATACTTGCAGTAGGTCATAATTATGCCTACAACTTCACAGTCCACCCTAGGATTGTAGAAGAAAATACCAAAACAACAAAACAAAACAAAAATCAATACAGGCAGAAATTTCCGGCCTTATCCCACTGAAAACACCCATTAAAAAAGTAGCATTCAATAGTGTAAATAATAGTGATAGTAACACAAGCATCCATACTAACACCACAAGTGACAAACTCAAGATCATTCAAAAACACAAACAGCCTAAATACCAAAAAACAAAGTTTATTAAATTATTTAACAAAGACAACATACAAATCGTGCTCATTACAGAGACAAAGCTAAAACCGGGATCCCATTTCTCGATGGGACCCTATGATCTAATCCGAGCAGACAGAAAAACAGGAGGCGGAGGGGGCACGGCCATCTGTATTGACAAGCAAATAAATTACACTATAAACAAATGGTTTGGCAATTTTAAAGCGGAAGCCTTCTCCGTGCGCATAAACAATGAACAAAACACAACCTCCCCACTAGATATAATAGTTTATTACAATCCACCACAAAATAAATTACAACCGCAAATATTAAAAAAAAAGTCAGAGATAACAGTAAAAATTACATTATATTCGGAGATCTCAATGCACCGCATGAAAACAACAGCGCACATTACACAAATGAGTCTGGGAGAATTTTGATGGACGAACTCTCATTCGGCAACCTAATCCTATTAAATGACGAAAATCCAACATATTTCAACGCCTCAAACGGAGCGTGGAATATACTAGACCTCGCTCTAGCCACGCCAGAGATAGCACTAGGCCCGGAATATTTTGTGGGAGAAGATATAGGTTCCGATCATCTTCCGATCCATCTCGATATAAACTGGGCACCACGGGTCGCGCCCCCCAAAAAATTCAGACCTGAAATATGCTGACTGAAAAAAAATCCAAAAACACACGATCGAAAAAATGACCGACCCTGATGAGGTGGATGTTATTTCCCATGTCCAGATCGACAATTAGGCATACGACATGACACAGTCCATAACCGAAGCCATTAATATAGTAGGACCTGAAAAAATAAATAAAAATAGAAATTGGTGGCAATTCACCCCGAAAATCAAGGAATTAGTCAAGCTCCGTCGACGCGCCCGAAATATAAAAAACTGACCCGTACGGCAGAGGCGAACCAGGTATATAATAGAATAAATAAACTAACACAGAAGGCCATCCTAGATCAATAGCGCTCACAATGGACAGACTTCATTAATAGCTTAGACGATAAAACAAACACAAAAAAATTTTGGAATAAATTCAAACAATTTTCAAATTCAAAAACAAATCCTAGCACAGGACAGTCCCAACCACATTTAAAATCAGACGGCACTGTAGCCGAAACATCACCAAGTAAAGCGAATCTATTTGCCGACACCCTAGAAAACATACACAAAACGCCAGAGGACGAAGACTTTAATGAAGAATTATATAACACAGTAACTGAAACCATAAATAATAACACAACTCTATTCAAACCTCTAGAAACACCCATAAATGAACCTGATGACGAAAATCCAGCAGTAAGGCCCGTCGAACTAATAGAAATTCAGCGCGCACTTAAAAAAGCAAAAGGAAAATCGGCCCCAGGCGAAGATAACATAAATTACAAAATTCTCAAAAAACTCCCTGAAATATGTTTAGAAAGGATAGCAAAATTATACACATTATGCATCACATGGGGATATTTCCCAAACGACTGGAAAAAAAGCCCTGGTTACAATGATTCCTAAACCTGGTAAAACTCAGAATAAACCAGCCAACTTTAGGCCCATTAGTTTGTTTCCTTGCATAGGAAAATTATTCGAAAAAATATTAAAAAATAGAATCACTACATTCCTAGATAACAGACCACCCGAACTTGGCGGCCTCTTTTTAAACCAAGACCAATCCGGATATAGAACAGGAAGATCGACCATAGCCCACATCCTCCGCCTCAGCCAATCTATAACAACAGGTTTTAAGCGTAGTCAATACACACTAGCCACATTCCTCGACGTGGAAAAGGCTTTTGACTCCGTATGGTCTGACGGAATTAGATACAAAACTATGAAATCACACCTACCAAACAAATTAATCAGAATAATATCATCCTTCTTCAAGACAGAACACTCAAAGTTAAAGGGACCCTCTCACATGAAATCACACTTACAGCCGGCACGCCCAAGGGCTCTGTTCTCAGCCCTCTACTTAACATCATGTATGTAAATGACATACCAAAATCAGGGCAACAACTCTGCGTATCGCAATACGCTGACGATATTGCTATCTGGTCCACCGACACTAACCCGAAATATTCAAGAAATAACTGTTTTTTTTTCTTTTATTTTCACAACAGTAGTTTGTTTTCGAGATGATTTTGCATTTCTAAATTTCTAGTGCAATAATACATTACTTCCTGACATTCTTACAAATTCGGTTGATAAAATTATGAATCTTTGACCATAAACACCTGCAATGAATGACCCATTGTTAATTCTATACTTCTGGTTTCCCTTGTTTATAAGACGGATGTGGTGTTCCATGTTCCTCTCCAGATACATTGATTTTCACTGTGATGCTTCCTTGATACTATGAATTGTTATTTGTCTAAACCTGAAGGTTTTTATTGGTTTTAAAAATAATGGAATCCCTTTCTTGGGCAATTTCTTTACATATAATAAATTAACAAAAATAATTATATTTGAGCCATAATATAAGAAGGGTCACCGTGCACCCCCTCTGGGGTTTTTTATGACATGGGTATTTTTAGATCACCAAATATGTCCAGTTAATGAATTAACATGTTAAAATTGATTATTTTAGCATACACTATCCTTTTAAGCCATTTAATGACAACCGCATCATTCCACACGCACCCGCTGACAGATAGCCTTGATAAGGGGGTAGGGGTATGTAAATGCTTATAGCTCGCTTTAATATTTTACATATTCACTTGAAATAAACTGCATTGTAACTGCAAATAGTTGGGAAATTCACTGATGAAAATAATTTGAATAGTGTTTTATATATATATATATGATAAGTAATTAATTGCGATTTAATAAAATATCCTGAAAGAATACTGAATTTAACAGCTTTTTCTTTATGTTCTCCCAACAATAGTTTTGTTCGAGATGATGTTGATATTTCTGAATTTTCTAGTGCATGAATACATTAGTTCATGACACTTTAACAGACACTTTTGATAAAATTATGAATATTTGGTCATATACACTTGCAGTGAATGACCCGTCCATGCTATAGTACCCTTTGTATATAAGATGAATATGATGTTCCTGTCGAGATGTACTTGATTTATGTCTCCCAAATTCTATAAATAATTATTTTCCTGAACCTGAATGTGTTTATTGGCTTTAATAATCATAGGAACCCTGTCTGGATCAATATAAGAACACATTATAATCACAATAATAATTATATGAAATTTCTAATAGATAGAAAATCAATCCGTTATATGCTAATCCATCTGAAATATTGTAATGAAATTTTCTACAAAAATATTATAATTTAGTCATGTTAAAAGGAGAAAGAACAGGAAGGCATGTGCAACAGTTTCAATAATTATACAAAATTAATAATAACGGCGTATACACTTTAATAACATTATTTGGTGTTGCTTGATTGTGTTATGTGTTTATAGATTTGATTTTCATATTTTTGTTACGATTATATCATGACTGAGTCATTAGTTGCCTTGCTATATTTGAATGCCTTACCATGTCGCTTTCAGATTTTCTAGCAAAGAAACGTACTTGATAGTTTAAATTGTAGCCAAATTACAGATTTTGTTTTAAATGTTTATTGATGGACCAGAGTGAACACTTTTAATGATTCCTATTCAATGCGATCGTAAGTAATGGAAGGACATGGTATAGGAGTACATGTATTAACAGTGGAGCAGACGTGTCACAGTGACAGTGGGGAGGGGAGGGGATCATATCTGTGCTGTTCATTGGGAAGAAAATCTAATACATACGTATGATTTCTGATTGTATAAATTACGAAAATTTACGGAGTAAACAGAGAGAAATTATGGGTTCTAAACATAAATGGACAAAGCCTGTGCCCTGGTCCCGGACACAGTTTAAGGGCACAGAGATACCATTAAGATTTCTTCTAAATATACAATTTCTGACGACTGCATCCAAGTGTAGTATATATTTTTGTCCTATGTATTTTATATTATTTCGGTACAACTCAGCTTCTGTAAAATGTTGTTGTAGACATATAAAATTGGCATTTGATTTCACCTGTTCATGTCACCTTTTCAAAAGAAATGGGTTCTATATATATATATATATATATATATATATATATATATATATATATATATATATATATATATCCCCCATGAAAATTCGAGAGGAATCATCCTCTAGCTCCTATGCATTTTAGTCTTCAATAATTCGTTATTTATGATGAGGCATTCTGAAATTATAAAACAGAAGACCATGGATATCATATTGCCTTTAGAAGATAGATCAAGAAAATTCAGTCATTCGCGTTTATTCTCAAAACAGACTTTAAGGCCTATAACCTTAGAACGATTCAACCCAAATGGCGGAGTTGTCATTGGAATCATGTAGCGAGAGTAAAATGCCTGCTAACAATATGGTAAAATATCCTTATCCTTAAAAGTACGAATAAGCGTGAGCATGAGACAAATTCATTTCGCTCATTTAATCATGTACACCCGCTTTCCAATGCCAGTCCTCAAAATACGTGTTTTTATGAAGGATCAATTAGATTTCAGTCCTTACTTCTGGAATTATAAAAAATCAACGACCATGTATTTTTTTTTTCGTCACGTTACTGAAAAAAATGGACGCCTTATTTCTCCGGGAGAGGTCGAGGTTATGGAACTCCCGATCTAAAATTCAATGCTCAATCATACAAGGCTATATGTTAACAAGCATGAAGTTATAGCCTAACATTTTTAAAGCATTCCATTCGACTTTCATGAGACCTTGTTGAGAATCCGCTTTCTAGTTTACGGTGTAGTTTAATATCTCAGCTCGATCCATGTACCAGAATCGAGGTGTCACAGTGGTCTATGTCTTCCATGATATTAAATGTATTTATCATTAGAGAATCACCATATTTTACTTGAATAACATTTGTTCACAAGTGGTTATTCATCATCTTCATCGTGACAAGCCCAGTATATGTCTTCATTTCATGTCCGCCACGAATATAAACCGGTAACCGTGATCAACATAATACGATTTTGTTTGAAGGAATATTCGGTATTAAGAGATCATATCCTAGGAGGGGAAGAGACCTTCGTCAGTCAAAGGTACAAAGAGAAAAGTGCAAATTTCTGAATTTCGAGATAGTTTATCCCACTCGCATGCACAGTTTTGACTTATTTTAGCCACTTTTGTTCTGGTAATCTGAGCTCATCTGTGATGCAAGCATCCAGTTGGTGAAATGTGAACCATTACTCTCAGCTAAATTTACTATAGTTCCTTGGTTCACGGACCGCACATCAAATTTTGACCTGGACCCATCACGGGTGATCCTTGTCATTGGCAGAGATATGCGTGTTATTTTCAGTGCTATATATTTATATTTTTTTATAGGAATTGATACTTAAAATCAGTAAACGTATTAACAATGTGCAATAAAGACAGACGCTTCAATATTAGGTATCACACAATGTACATTACCCCATTTTGATCTTGGCCAAAGGATGACACAATATGACAAATGATTTACAAGGTATTGAACTTTTACAATATAATCCACAAAAAATAAAGCTTAGGACCCCAAGGCAATAGATGGTCACTAGAAACATTCAGGCCACCGTTGATATATGCATTACAGAAAAGCAGCAAACTTACTCCCACCACATAATCAAACAGATATATTTACTCATTCTTGTAAATTAAAAATTAAATGTCTCCTTCTGAGAACACGACTGGGAAAGTGTTGCTTGGTAATATGCTGCCCGGTCATACTTTTCGGCCATACTATGTATGTAATAACAACATTAATAAAAAATAACTATACAAAGGGACAAGAGAACGTCAACTAAAATAAAATGAAACAATAAAGCAGTAGAAGCTAGATTAGTAATTATACATGACAATTGAAACTTGCCTAAAAATTGTGGTGGACACTTCACTTACCATACAGACCTAGTGCACTGGGCCGAGACTTTTAAGAAATCCCAAAGTAATTGAATTATCTGGTTATAAAGGACAAATAAAGAGTTTTCTAGTGTTTATACCCTTAGTTTCAAAACAATAACTATTTGTTGTATTTGGGAAGCGTCACGGTGAGGTACATCGAGAGAGGAACACAGAACACCTCGTATACATGTTATAAAAAGGGTGATAAAAACAGAATAACACTAAATCATTCATTGATGCCCATATAATTTTATTTTTTTTTTATGTTTTCAGGATTGACAAGGGCTAATATATTCATAAACTAGAACTTCAAAAATGTAAAAAGTCTTGTAAAATCAACAACCGCGAAAAGTATGAATAAAAATCTGTGAAATTTCTTCAGGATGTTTTATTAATATCATAATTAATTGCTTCATCACCAAAAACGTGTAAAAATATATATGATTATATCTATCAGTGACTTTTCCCGACTGTTTCCAAATACAATACAGTTTATTTGAAGTAAATATATAGAATATTAAGCGAGTTATCAGCATTTACATACCCCTACACCCTTATCAAGGCTACATGTCCGCGGTTGTTGTGCGTAATGACGCGTATATATATATATATATATATATATATATATATATGTATCTCTCTCTCTCTCAGTTCAGTTAAAGAGTAATGCATCCTAAAATAATCACTTTTAACATCTTAATTCTTTAATTTGACATATTCGGTGATCTAAAAATACCTGTATCCTAAAATTCCAGAAGGGGTGCCCAGTGACCCTTCCTATATTATGGTCTAAATATGATTTTTTTTAAAATTATGATATGTAAAAAAATTGCTCAAGAAAGGGTTTCCATTATTTTTAAAACCAATAAAAACCTTCAGGTTCAGACAAATAACAATTCATAGTATCAAGGAAGCATCATATAGAAAACAATGCATCTGGAGAGGAACATCCATTCTTCTTATAAACAAGGGATACATTAAAATAGAATTAACAATGGGTCATTCATCACAGGTGTAAATGGTAAAATATTCATAATTTTACCAACAGAATTTGTAAGAATGTCAGAAGCTAATGTATTTATGCACTAGAAATTCGGAAATGCAACATCATCTCGAACATAATCTTCTCTTTTGAAAAATTGAAGAAAAAGCTGTTAAATTCAATTTTCTTTTTGGATATTTTATATGTATAGTAATTAATTGCATAATCAACAAAAACACATAATACCTTATATGATTATTGTTGTCAGTGACTTTTTCCCCAATATTTGCGAACTCAATGCAGTTTATTTGAATTGAATATGTCAAATATTAAGCGAGCTATAAGCATTTACATACCCCTACCCCTTATCAAGGCTACTTGTCCCCGGGTGATTTGCGTAAAGACGCGGTTGTCTTTGAAAGGCCTAAAAGGGTAGTGTATCAATGTAAACATCTTAATTCAAGAATTGGACAAACTTGGGGATCTAAAAATACTTATGTCATAAAATCCCAGGAGGGTGCATAGTGACCCCTCCTAGCCCATGGACTTCTACTCATGCATCGGTCATGCGGAATCTTAGAGAATGCCCGCCGTGATTTCTGCCCATAAAGTGACAACTCTGAAACCCAACAAACCGTGCAGGACGTCGTTCTTTAAGTGTTGCCATATCACGGAGATGGATGGGCAGACTCCAAGCATAATGGGTATGATCCAATGCAAATACCCATGGGATCAGGAAGTGTCTGCAGGTATAACTAGATGTCTTAAAGTGGACTAAGGATGGAACAGGATACTTAAAAAATTGGGAAGATCCAACTCCATTGACTTTGCTGAGAGATTCCACTGTCCATCAGAACTGTGGCACAACCGCTACCATCTAGGCAGTCACCAGACTCTCTTCATCGCTTCTTCTCTGTATACATAGGTCCCAATGTTACCAGGAACGAGTCCTCACCAAATTCCCTCCTGGGGTACTTCAACTGAAGTTTCTTTGTCAAATTAGAGAATTGTTGAACAGCTACCATGACTGGTAGAAATGAAAGTCCTGGATTCTGATGGGACTTTCATTTATTGCCAAACCATATCGTGCTGGTAGGAGATCCTGTGAATTGTGGCAACATATATATTTTGGCAAGGGGGTTGGGTAGGCTCTGTATGTAATGCTAGCATAATATGCAGAGATCCATTCACCAGTCTCCTGGCTATCTTTCGAAAGAATGCTTCTAACTTCGTCGAACATCTGGTAAAATTCTTAAATGAAACCGGTGAGATGACGGTAGGCTGAATGAGGATGACTGTTGATATTTAAGTCTGGAACGCACAGGAGCTCTTCACTGTGCAGTGAAACACTTTAGAGTGATGGGTGTGTGGTGAGCCGGCAGGGATGTCACCTGCTTCTTCCCCATTGTAGCTGGATCCAGGATGTCAAAAAGACTTCCTGCTTGCTGAGGATCTGATGAAAAGTGCTGTTAAAGGCTGATGCCACATGTAGAGTTGATTGAGCAGTCGTTGATAAAGGGTTGTGCTCAATGTTATCAAAACCTCCAGTTGTGAACACATTCTTGACTGCCTGTGGTGGAACCACCACACTAATCTCCTCCCAGTGACTGATCACTTAATTTGCAATGACTGTGCATACTGTTTTCAAGCGGTCATACGACACGCATATTTATATTCCTCGCTGATGCATGACATCCACTAAAGAAGCACTGTCAGTCTGAAGGTGGTTTCATTGCCGTGTATGTTTCTTTCTCTTTAATATGACGAGGAACACTCATAGGTATTTTTTGTCTTGCGCTTGGCTGAATTGAATATGATCTGCTGACTAATGGATTCTGCACCCTTGGATTTCCTAGTCCCAGGAGCTAGCTGTTCAATCCCTGATCCATCAAGAAGCAAATGTAAGAATGATTTCAACATTGGAGGTATTACATTAGCTTCTTTGCACAAGTCTACAAAACATATTATAAGAATTTCACATTAAAGTTTAATAAATTTGAACATTATCCCTCACTTGAATAGTAAGAAGAAATCTTTGCTGCTTTGAACCCATTCAGTGCATAAGACATAACAATGCATTCACTGTCTCTCTGTTCCAAAGGTTTGAATTTTTCATCTTTACGTCAGGCATATTTACATAAAAATAAAAGCAAAAATGTATAATTTTTATCAGAATAAATTAAGAAAACGTAAACTAAAGAGTCACTAGTTTTGAGACCCTTTTTAATGGATTCCTTGGCCCAAGAACGTATTGTTCTAGTATCCAATTTGTCACTAAAGCTTTACTGGAACCAAAGATTTGGGATTTTGTGTATTTTTTTGCGGCTATTTCGAAAATAGTGTGTCTTTTCCGGTTTGAAGCGCGATCGAGCTTGTGTTAATGGATAATTTGTTTTCTATGACAACAAGGTAGGAACTTCCGTACCAATGGGGATCGTTGCATTATAACTTGAAGTTAAAAGTCACTTAACCCACCAAGCCAGTCATCGATGCTTTGGAAACGAACATTCCAGCAGGAGGGCATAACATATATTGCAAGATCGACGCAAATAATCTTTTGCAAATAGGCCTCTTTTTCCCAGTTTATCATGGCGGTATGTAAGAGTTCACGTATTAGAAAATATAGGGCCCTAGATGCAGAATGATAAAATGATGAAAACCGACATCGCAGCAGTTGAATTTCAGTCACCTGATGAGCCAATGAGGCGAAACCGGCGGTAGTGTCTCAGATCCATCACACACCTTAATATTATCATGCTCTGACTAAACATAGAGCTCTGTGTGACCGGGGAGTAAAGACTGCATTCTCGCAGATCATTTCTTCATATATATATATATATATATATATATATATATATATATATATATATATATATATATGACACAATTATTTGAATAGCATAGGAATTATGGTGCCAATAGGCTTAGCTATGCACTTCTGTCTTCAGATCATGTACCTACAACAACTTGAGTCACATTCTCGCACTGAAGGGTTGTATACACTGACATCGGTTATTTTATGTCAAATCGAAGCATTTTTAAATTTGATAGGTATATATATGTTGACTACTATATGTTGTCACGGGGTGACATAAAAGCGGACCGAACTGTCTCGCTAGGGAAGCTTGCTTTTCTAGCGAAGCGGATGGAACGCCGGGCATGTGCGCCACCGACATGGGTTCGAATCCGGGATCGGCCCAATGTTTTCCCCTGAGCAATTTGTCTTCGTAACAAAATGGGGGCTTGTCCAACGCGAAGGTAAACTTTGTGGCCCAGGGAATAAGCTCACCAAAGTGTGACTCCTGGGATTATTAGTCTTGTTCTGATAGCAGAATGCCTTTAAGAGGGGGTGTGTTACGGAGTGACATAAAAGCGGTTCGGACTGTCTCGCTAGGAAAGCTTGCTTTTCCAGCGAAGCGGTTGAAACGCCGGACATGTGCGCCAGCAATGGGTTCGACTCCCGGATCGGCCCAGAATTTTCCCCTGAAAAAATTGTCTTTGTAACAATATACAGATTCATAGGTAAATGATATTTTATTTATCCGTGACACATGTCAAATGTTTATCCAATGGGAAGTAACTGTTTGCCTTAACATAACGGCAACTGTAAGTGGCACAAGTATGATAGTATTTGGTAACTAACAATAGGACTGATCAGTAAGCACACTAGACTTCAGGATTGCTGAGAAATATTAGTCCTAGTGTGAATGTTCAATGTCAAGGGGCTTATAATGTCAATATGTCTCAAATTAAGAAATTGCGGGGCTATTATTCCTCCAGACAGCAACACGTTTGAAACTTTTCTCTTGTAAAACCTTTTCTGTTAAAAATATTTGTTTGATTAAACAGTGAGAAAACATAAAGGTGGCTTAATCGGTGTTGTGAAACTGTCGAGTTATTCCTCTGAATAAAATTAGTTTCATGGCGGTCAGTATGGCTATATTACGAAATTTGAGCTTCTTTATAAAATAAATTATTAATGACAATTTAAAGGTCCTTGACATGTTGGTCTTAATGAAATCTCAGTAAGAAGTGCCTTGATTGAGAGTCAAAATTTTCTCGGTTTAATGTTGTGAGTTGTGCCCGTGTAATGTCTCGACGACACGACAAAGGAAACAGCCATCGTTATTGCCAAGCATTTCTGAAAGTTAGCTGAGTAAACAAAAGTCAAAAACCAAAAACATCTCACTACCAGTCATATAATTATTGAAGCCCAAGATTCCATGTGTTTTTAATCATATACGTAATCATTCATTATCCTACAAATATGTAATTTAATCAAAATTTCACTAAAAGTATTCATCAAATTGCACCAATTAACTTTGAAAAGAAAACTTCCAGCTTCAAAGATGGGGGGTGGGGCACATCCCTCTCAGACACCCCTTTTCGCGCTAGCGTGAATATTGGCGCTGTCGCGCCAATCATACCCCCCCCCCCCCCAATGAAAAAAAACTTTTCTACGCCACTGGATACTAATTTTGCTTCTCATTTCCCTTCTTCAATATATATTATTTAGTTGGTGACTCTGGTTATCCACTTTTAAATTGGTTGATGGTTTCTTTCAGAGACAACGGCCATTTAATTGATACTCAGATTCGTTTTAATCAGAAACTTTCACAGACCAGGATCGTTATTTAATGTTCATTTGCTTTGCTTAAAGGGAGATTTAGAAGACTCAAGTATGTAGATGCTACACTTTATTCTATTCCTTCTTTAGTTATAGCATGTTGTGTTCTCACAATATTTGCATAGATGAAGGTGATGACGGAGATGATTTCTCCGGGATGTACTATCATCTGGTGCTGACACAGGGGACAAGCAAAAGTCAAACTAAACTACATATGAGCTTTAATATAAAGCTGGATACATTAGTAATACTCAGTGAACAACAAATGTTTAACCTTGAAATGTCTTATGTTGACCACTCATCAGGCCACACTTAAATATGTTACTAGTCATTAAAATAAACAAGGAATAGTACATGAATAGGAAAATAAGTGTCCATTGCATCTTATGAACATAAGCTGTTCAAATGTTAACTATTGATTATAGTTTAATCATGGGCTTGAAATTCACTGCATTTATTTTTCTTTGTTACACCCCAACTTTTTTTACTGATGAAAATATGATTGCAAGAAAAATGTCATGTAAGGCAAAATGGTCACAATTTTTGTAGGGAATTAAGTCACACAAGAAAGCCATATGCTTGGATGGAAAATAGTCATCGATTTGGGGGAAAAAAGTTAGTTACTTACAGTTATAGTCACATATTGTGCTTTTTTCATTAATAAGGACAAATCATGCTCCAGGATTAACATGTACCACCTGTCTTAAGTGTTAGAGCATGAAAGCATGCAGGTACACCTCAGCTGGTGATCTTATCAGCGTTACTGCTGACTTGCACTCAGACCATACACACTCTTTATTAACGTTTTTTGGACTTCCCATTATCTATTTTAACCTATTACTGATGAAAGTAATTCAATTACTATTACTTTTATATATTACATTTACCCCAAGTTTGATAATACGCGCCCAAGCAGTCTTACATACAGAATAAACAATACCAAAATCAATGGGCAGGCCAATTTTCAAGTGAATACACTGAACCACTCCTAAGAATACAAGGTTAACAAAACATGTGGACATTGGAAATTTCGTTAAAGTTAATATTGATACATATAAATGTCATTTATATTGCCATTCTTCAGAATGGCTTTGATCAATTCTTTTTGCAGTAATAGCTGTTCGTGATGTTTTTTTTATCGAGAACATCTATCAACTTATTAAAAGTGGTTGTAAGTTCCTCATGTCTTTGTTTGTTTTCTTCCATCATTTTTTACAGTATCCATAATTGTATTTTGTTTTTTTTATTCTTTTACTGGGCTGGAGAGATACAGCCTCGGGCACCTCGGGGGAGAAGAGGCTGTCAGTGATACTTGTGGATGGTTCTGGCTGCACTGAGCCCCCCCCCCCCTCTTTATCAGTTAACACAACCCCATCCCCACTAAATCCTCGGCCTCTGTCCCACACCTTACACTCCCTTGTAATTTTATCATGTAGCATTGCAAAATATTTCTCCTTCGTTAATATTAACAATTTTTTTTTAGCTTCTTGATCGACCATCCTGCCAACCTTTGATTTATTTCCAGACCATATTGGAGTCTTATCTGTGGACAAAAATTTTATTTTACCTTGAACATTATTGATTACACAACTAGATTTAACTATTCATAAAACTTCATATTTAACCTATCCTTATATTATTTTGTTATATTATAAAGCTGGTAAAAGTTATGGTAAAACATGGACATGGGTCCATTTACTGACATAACTTGGTAAAGGAAGCAGTAACAATCACATTTAATTCAATTAAGTAATCTGTTAACTACAATTATCCAGAGCAAATTTCCAACAAAGTAAATTTAATTCATACTGCCACATTTCATAATGTTTTGGCACACATTTAATAAAAATAAAGTGCATATGCACATTAACTAATGTAATTTACTTGGTTTACAAATAATATTTATATATATATACTATGTACATGGGAACGATTAAGAAGTAAAGGCATCTGAATAATGTGGTGACATAAACTAAAAAATAAAACGCAATTAACCAGGAATCTAAAGAATTTTAAATTTACCTGACAAGTAGGAGGGTGGGTGTTGAAAAGGAGAAAGACTTCAACCATAGTCTCAAGTGTTACAAATGTAGATATTTATACCTCTCTTCACAGCCCCGGTTTCTCCATTTCTATTTAGATCCCCTGTATTACATGATATTATATATGTATTACATGATATTATATATGTATTACATGATATTATATATGTATTACATGATATTATATATGTATTACATGATATTATATGATAGTGTTAACAGATGTAATATCTGTTGTATCTTGTATAAATGATTATGGTTTTAGTTTAATCCACAAATTATCAAAAATTAGAATTAAACCATATTATCACTGGTACAACTGTATATCTGTTTTAATGTATCAAGGCCTTCTTAAAAATCAAAAGATGAAAACAAAAAACTTAATTCATATAACTTTACCATAATGATGTTAATAATGACCACAGGCATATTTAATTCTTTCCTTACATTAATACATGTGAATTAATAGATTTGGGAAGTAAGGAGGTTTCAACCAAATTTGGAAAGAACAATAAATATATAAACAAGATAGTAATGAACAAGGTGGAACAACCGAACTTGGACAACTGCTTCAGTTCAAAAATCAAATAAGACATAAATGTCAGACTTAAGCCAAGACTTAAGTTCTTATCATCCATTTATATGCAAAGTCAGGTGAAAAGGTAGGTAAGTAAAAATAAGTGTTATTGGTGGTGTTTCAGAAAATATCTGCCTTACGTTTTCCCACATTCCCTATCATTGCCTGTATGGCTGATTTATCTGGCAACAGATATTGTCATGTCAAATTAAAATACAACATATACCAGTAATCTATATACAAATCCATCCTTCTTTGTTTAAGAAGAAGTGCTTTACATACATAAATTGTGCACTGTCAGAAACAACAAAATGTGCAGTTTAAATATTTTTTTTATATTTATTATATTCCAGAAACAAGATCAATACATCATAAATGTATAGGGAAATATTTTACAATAATGCAAATAGTAAATTACATTAATTTTTAATGAAGTATTATCTGTCTGTCTGTCTGTCTGTCTGTCTGTCTGTCTCTCTCTCTCTCTCTCTCTCTCTCTCTCTCTCTATATATATATATATATATATTATATATATATTAATATATTCAACACATTTTTAAATGTATAATTAACCTTTGTCCTCAACAACTGCCCTTTAAATAGTATCATCCCCCAGGACGTTTTCAGTCTCCCCATTGCCAAGGTCTATTGTAAGTTGTCTTAGGTTACTGCAGGCCATAAAAATAAAGATTTATTTAAAATATGTATATTTATACAAATACGCTTCGTACACAGATGAAATCGCTGTTCATTTTTCACCCCTTTTATCTTGAATAAGGTCATTACAAAAATTATACTGTCTATTATTACCATAACATGACTATTTACATATATAATTCAATACTTATTCAAATTAATACCATAAAATATGCCTGATCCTTATAATTTGTTTTTTTTTTATAAATATAATTTTAAAACTTTCACTTTGGTCCGACCAATGATTGAACCAGAACCGTAACCACTTCGCCAAAACGTAATTGGTCAGAACCGAAGACGTGAACACAAACTGGTCCGAGGGCCAAAACGCTCCCATAGAATAATAACATCACATGGCGACATTGTTTAAATCGGGTGTTGGGCATTACATTTATACCCTAGTTAGGACCAACAACATGGTCGGTAGACTGTTTCAACCCTTTAATAAAGTGTGCAACCACCATACATTGCTGTACAACAAATGAATGAAGCTTTGTTTCTCACATGGTTCACATAACACAAGAAGATAACGACTCTGGCCTTGATTTATTCTTTCAATGATAACTATCATATACGTATAGCAGTGAATAGCAAATATGTATAGCATTGATCCCTTTAAATTCAGTCCACGCTAGATTGCGTTATATATCACAATTAGAAGACGATCCATGTGCACTTTCAAATTGATTAAATGATATATCACCAACTAAAACAACTAAACAAACAGGCATAAATATTTCAGTTTAGGGGCACTCTAATTTTGAATAAAATGTATAAATGAGCAACTTTAATTGATCATAAGAATGATAGAGCGACAGCTTGTTAATTTTGTGAAAGGACGGTATATACGTCCGTAGGCCCTATTAAGCGACGTTATTACCAAGAAATCGATATCATTTGACATGACATGATTATGAAGCTTTTAGCTTTTAGCAATATAATAATCACTGAATAAAAGTCGTTTATTGAGTAAACCCACATTGTTACGAAGGCAAATTGTTAAGGGGAAAAATTCCTGTGCTGATCCGGGAGTCGAACCCAGGTCGCTGGCGCACAAGTCCGGCGAACCAAACAGATTTTATGTCACCCCGTAACACACCCCTTCTTAATCTGCTATCTGAACAAAATTAATTATCCTAGGAGTCACACTTGTGTGAGCTTATTCCCTGGGCCACAAAGTTTTATCGTCACGTCGGACAAGCCCCCATTTTGTTATAAAGGCAAATTGTTGAGGGGAAAAATTCTGGGCCGACTCGGGAGTCGAACCCAGGTCGGTGGCGCACAAGTCTGACGAACCAATTTACCGCTTCGCTCGAAAAGCAGTTCGGTCCGCTTTTATGTCACCCCTTAACAACATATTGTCAATTTGTCACTGACTTCGCATAATTCACACAACTAAGCCACAAGGTTGGCTACATTTTTCCAAAGATAACTTCTGAAAATTATTAAATATCAGTGTATTATATACATAAGATATAGTAGAAGCTTATTAAACCTTGAACTCGCATTTTGTGGATCACCTGTTCTCTGGCTACCCAGAGCAGATCCTCCCGCAATGCACCTCATTCACTTCGTTTCAGCCTTTTGAAATCAGCTCAGGTAAATCAAAACAAAAGTTTTGATTTAGCTGAGCTGATTTCAAGGCCGAAGCGTAGTGAATGAATGCACCTGTACCGTGCCATGGTAGCATATACAATGTACATTTAAATATTGGAATGAAGTCGCTTATAACGTCGAACTAGGTCAAAACATATGTGCACTGCTTGTTGTTGAATGTGCCTGTTTTCAAATAATCAATTATTTCATAAAGCCTAGAAATATTCGAAAGTTAAACCAACACTACCCCTTTAAAGTTTTTGTTTTATGACATCGGTATATATTCTCATTGTCACCGTCTGTAAACCCCTTGTTATCCGTGCCATTTT
Organism: Sipunculus nudus; assembly: GCA_026874595.1. Taxonomy (NCBI): domain Eukaryota; kingdom Metazoa; phylum Annelida; class Sipuncula; order Golfingiida; family Sipunculidae; genus Sipunculus; species Sipunculus nudus. The sequence goes on along the minus strand of CM049312.1, from coordinate 45,711,675 downwards.
TGCTCCTGGGTGCTCTGTCACACAGGTAAGTCATTATTATCATTGACCTTCAATTTTACTATTCCTCTCGCTGGTACAGAAATGATCAGGTTGACCAGGTAACTTATGACCATGGACATTGTCCGGAAAGGCAATTGTTGAACATTGTTTGCTTCGTCATACCATGGGTATTTTATCAGCGCGGGTATTCCTAGGATGCTGTCGCCGCCGCTTAAACGAAAGAACAAGCCGAGAGTATATCCTGCCGCCGACCCGATGACGTTTGTGTGATGCACAAATAATGCACACGTCAGCTGGGGGAACAGGATGACGTAGACAAAATCTGCGCACAACACAAATAGTCCGTAGATACTTTTGACCGTGATCGCCATAGCGACGGCTCCGGCAGCGGCCAGAATTACGACGAATCTCATCACCAACGAGACCTCCCATTTCTTGCACTGAAATTATTATTCATATTATGAATATTTTTTTATTTACGTACTGTACAATAATATCATTACCTAATCGTTTTCTTTGTGTGAACAGCTAGTAGCAAAATAAGTATTTTTACGGTTTTTTCCAGTTATTATTAACATCAATATAAACAGCTGTATGAATTTAAAAAAAAATGTACTCAAGAATATATTTATATATGTACTAGTATGTATACATACAAACGTATATATATATATATATATTTATATATATATATATATATATTTATATTTATATATATATATAAAGGTATGCGAAAAATCTGAGGCAAAGCTGGCGGTAGAGACTCAGATCAATTACATACCTTAATATATCATGCTCTGTTGCTGAACATAGTGCGCTGTGTGTGCCCGCGGAGAAAAGACTGTATTCCAGCAGTTCATTCCACATATGGCTTCACGCGCAGCATTTAATTTTAGATATTCTTTACAAACATGTGAATGTATAAATGCATATTGTGATATATGTAACGTGTTAAGTACAAAGCACGTACAGGACCACACACGGCTTCGCGCAGAGGTTTGTAGATATTCTTGGCAAACATGGAACTGGCGGAGAAAATGGACGAGTCAGCGGACGACATGACGGCAGCGGACACAGCCCCGAGTCCGACAAAGGACACTGCTGTCGGACAGAGGAACTGTAATACCATCGGCAGTGTCAGCCCGTATTCCTCTTTCGGAACCACGGCCTGGTCGTAGTCTGTGGCGTTCCACTCTGCAGAGCAAAACAGCAGATCAGCATGATACGGCTGAAACAAGAACAAAATGGAGTACGATTTGCCCGACTCGTACTCGAGGATTCTTTATCATGATGAAAATTTATAAAAGAAATCTAAATGACAATTTACGGTGAGGCCACTCAAACTTTGTCATGCGACTCCTGTATGACAACGCCACGGAAAATGCCTGTGTCGGGAAAAATGCCCAGCGCGTCTTAGGGGGGCCATCTTCCATAATTTCCCCGTAAATCCTGAGGAATTCGACATTACTTCGCGAATGCTCTTTCAAAGCGCCATCTATCGACCCCATAAACGACACAATATGCGTATACCTAAGCGTAAGAATTTGTCCAATGGATAACCCTGGCTCCCCGCGATGACGCACACACGTCCTAGCGTGAAACCTACAATATGTATGCCTGTTATAACGTGTACGTTGAACGAGCACTTGTCCCGTAGACTTATTCATTATATACGGAACAAATCAATTAATAATTTAAGATAAAATGCAATGTTGGGAAAGGCCATGTCGGGAAAGGCTATTCATACGTTAAGTCTGATAATAAATAACTATCACATAATTATTTATCGGTAAGTATTCTATTATTGGTTTCAGACCGGGATTGTTAGAAATACTTAAGTACACCTAAATGCAACTTGAGTACTCCTCACTGCAGCATAATAACGTTTTTAACAGTTGGTATTATAGAATGAATGTAAAGTGTGTGTACAGTGAGTGGCCCTGTGCCAGGGATGTATGGGCTTGTCATATTTTGTACACTCATTAGTTAACGGGCGTCCTTTGTTATATAAACCACAGATGGGTAATTACACAAAAACAATAATTGCCATTTGATGGCTGAGCGTGCTGTTAGGGCAAAAAAGCTTTGTTATAATTTTTTTTCTAAATTATACTACAGTGAAGATTATTTTATAAACAACTTACACAGAAAAAAAATATTATAATATCAATATTAACATAAAAACTGTGTAAACCACACCTCTGGTGCATTTAGGTCAAATATACATTTCACAACCAAAAGTTATTTAATCGCTCTGTGATATATGCTTTTACGTTGTCATGCAAAGAATTCACCTTCCCCATGAGAATGCGCATTGGCTTGATGTTCGTCTGCACTGAAAAGGCTACGCTCCATAAGCAGCGGTTACGCTATGCTCAACTTGCTTATGAAGAAAAAACTTGCTAACGTTGCCTAAATGGCAGAAACTGCAAGTATAAAATGGCTTTCGTCTCGAAGCTCTGTCGTTTCACGGATCGGGTTCGGCTCTCAATTGGCATTGCTGGGTCTCCGCTGCTGAGATTGGTGGTGGGAATGTATGCTGCTCTTGCCTTTGTGGCGGTGGGTGTTGTGGTTTTCCTGAATGTCAACGGTGCGGGTAAAACGGTTGCGGTCTCTCGCGGCTTCCTTGGCTTGGTGGCATCACGTCTGTTGGTTCTCAAAATTATGCTTAGGAGCGCACAGGGCTTGGGTCTTGACCACAGGAACCTGTAGCTGCTCGACAAAGCGAAAAACATCTTCAGTCAGTCAGTCGGCTATGCTCAACTATACGCAATACTACCCGCTGCAATAAACTGCGGTTGCCGGTCAGGTTAAGCCACCAGGCGGTGCTATCTCTGTGGAATTCCCCCTGCGTAATATTTAACCAATCACATTGCAGGTATCACCAGCACAATTGGATGTACTGCGTGTTACCAGTCGCTTCGCACTGTGGTGGAAAGCGCTAGGTAACACAGAATTTTTCCATCTCCCGTTGGAATACACACGATGCAATCGTCAACTTTCAACACAGTCTCTATACTGATTTGCTGGTGTGGCTTGAGGTCAGTTGTACCCCACTGTCTGCATATTTCCGCTCTTGCAGTGCTTCTCGAGCTTGCCACGGGCGCAGCCATGTTTGTTTACACGCTAAGACAATCATATTTCTTCTACCAGTTCTACAGATTTGTTTACACGCAGAGCCAATCAGATTTTAGTGTTTTAAGGGCAAACTGACTGGGTGTTTGGCACCTTGTCAAACCTGAAGAATCCTGCTATTTCTCACAGCGTGTGAATGGCAGGTCACCAGGAGGTCACGCGCTGTGTTCAGAGCGTATGAAAGGGCCAGATTAGTCATCATTTAAATGATACCCTGGTAAAGCCGTCCTCGCATCTAACGAGTTTTCCGGCTGGAAAAATTGGTTGATGACTGTCAAGGATTTTTAGGCCGATTTTTATCCGGCCGAAATAATCGTAAGATGTGATGACGGAACCGATTTACAGCCTGCCATTCATTCTTTTCATCATTTCTGACGCCAGTAATAATGCTGGAGACGAAATCAGAAGTGACAAAAATGACCGGAGAATAGTTAATCCAAGAGTTAAATAAGTTTGCCATGGAGACTAGTATCCGTCGTCGCTGACAGGTGTCGCCAGTTTGACGACCAATCGCTGCAGTGCCCAAAGTTATGATGTAACAGTATGATAGGTAGAATGTAGGCTATGATAGGTATAGAATGTAGGCTTTAATAGGTAGAAAGGTTAAGACCTGTAGATGCTGCTATTGCGCCAATCAAGGCGGCTGGTACAGCCATGATGACACAGCCAACACCAGCAACATACGACAACAGTTTGGCTGTCCTGCTGTCTTTTGCAGCCAGAACTCGTTGGAAATACACCTGAAAGTATACACGTAATTATCTGACAATTTGCAAACATTCTATTTTTTATTATAAAAATTGATTAGATATATGTATGTATGATTTTTAGGATATATAAAAATGGACACCAACATATATAAATTAACCGTCCTCAGTAAGTTCCAGCGCTTGCAGTATAGTAGAGCAGACTACCTAAATGATAAGCACGTTGGAGCATCGTGTTATTACTCCGAGTTTCACGCCGTTGGAGCATCGTGTTATTACTCCGAGTTTCACGCCGTTGGAGCATCGTGTTATTACTCCGAGTTTCACGCCGTTGGAGCATCGTGTTATTACTCCAGTTTCACGCCGTTGGAGCATCGTGTTATTACTCCGAGTTTCACGCCGTTGGAGCATCGTGTTATTACTCCGAGTTTCACGCCGTTGGAGCATCGTGTTATTACTCCGAGTTTTACGCCGTTGGAGCATCGTGTTATTACTCCGAGTTTCTCGCCGTTGGAGCATCGTGTTATTACTCCGAGTTTCACGCCATTGGAGCATCATGTTTTTACTCCAAGTTTCACGCCATTGGAGCATCATGTTATTACTCCGAGTTTGACGCCATTGGAGCATCATGTTATTACTCCGAGTTTCACGCCGTTGGAGCATCGTGTTATTACTCCGAGTTTCACGCCGTTGGAGCATCGTGTTATTACTCCGAGTTTCTCGCCGTTGGAGCATCGTGTTATTACTCCGAGTTTCACGCCATTGGAGCATCATGTTTTTACTCCAAGTTTCACGCCATTGGAGCATCATGTTATTACTCCGAGTTTGACGCCATTGGAGCATCATGTTATTACTCCGAGTTTCACGCCATTGGAGCATCATGTTATTACTCCGAGTTACAAGCCATTGGAGCATCATGTTTTTACTCCGAGTTTCACGCCATTGGAGCATCATGTTTTTACTCCGAGTTTCACGCCATTGGAGCATCATGTTATTACTCCGAGTTTCACGCCATTGGAGCATCATGTTATTACTCCGAGTTTCACGCCATTGGAGCATCATGTTTTTACTACGAGTTTCACGCCATTGGAGCATCATGTTATTACTCCGAGTTTCACGCCATTGGAGCATCATGTTTTTACTCCGAGTTTCACGCCATTGGAGCATCATGTTTTTACTCCGAGTTTCACGCCATTGGAGCATCATGTTTTTACTCCGAGTTTCGCGCCGTTGGAGCATCATGTTTTTACTCCGAGTTTCACGCCGTTGGAGCATCATGTTTTTACTCCGAGTTTCACGCCGTTGGAGCATCGTGTTATTACTATATATACTCCGAGTTTCACGCCGTTGGAGCATCGTGTTGTTACTATATATACTCCGAGTTTTACGTCGTTGCACCCGGGCGATCATCAGATAACGGCAACGGCCCGATGCTCCGAGTTATAGATTATATCTATCGCCATTTCTTACTATATTGCCCATTATTCGTCTCTAAATAATAATAACAATTTATGCTTACAATGCACCTGTATCCATGGTATTTAAATATCCCGCTCAAAGCTCCTGTCAAAGCATGCAGACACAAAGAATAATACATTATACACGCAATGGATACGGACAGCGTGAAAACTGCGAAAATGTAATATCATATATCCTAAAATTAGAACTATATAACCTTATAAAAATCTATTTAAGAGGAATATAAAAACATGAAGTTCACAAGAGGATAATAATATATCACTATAACCTTGCAGAAAAAAGAGATTTTATTGCACCCTTAAATCTGTTTACTTATTAATTATTCCACAGATAATAATAGTTTATACTGACAATATTATGCAGTATATGGTCTTGTCAGATGTCATTAAACTAGGATATTTTATCGGTATCCACGTCTCCCCGCGATATACATAGATCTAAGACATAGATGACAGTTCTGACAATTCTAACCCTCTACGTTCATGTTCAGCTTAATATAAAGCCTTATACTTGTACCTGCCACGGTATCCCGCCCATTATGAGCAGCAGGTAGCTGTCTATGTACGGCAGTACCCCGAGTCCCGCCCCCAGGCTGCCCAGCCATCTGGCTGACGTACTGCTCACGGAACTCACGGCCGGGTGGGTCATGGCAAATGGTATAGAGATCCACTGTGGACGGTAATGCACACCACTTTTATAATCAAAATAATTTATATATATATATATATATATATATATATATATATATATATATATATATATTTTGTTACGGAACTTAATGACAACAGATCACATAGTCGTGACGAGCATAAATTTTGATACGGAGATAAATAAAATTCAGATTCTGTAACACTAGAAGTCAGTGTTTTTTTGTTTACAAATAATTATAATTTATTCTTAAAACAACCCTAACATTACAATACACTAAATCAATAGAATTACACAGTATAACAACAGTATAACAGTAAATAAATACAATTACACAGTATAATACATAAAGTGTACAGTACCAGACTGTCCGGATCCTAGGCTTTTCTGGAAACCACCACTGTCACAGCTCAATAAGTCTTTTAAAACAGACGAACAGTTCACGTAAATCTTCTCAGAGAATAATAGTCCAATGTAATCCCTAAAACAATCTGTTGTAATCCAAAAGTGAAGTTCTGGTAATAGTCCAAAAGGCAAACTGATGACCTCTAATAAAAACTCTTACAAAGTTCGAAGAATATCCATAAATACTGCAATTATCGGAAAAATCCACAAACTGACTCACACTCTTCCGTGTCCGCTGGAATATTTCTTTCTCTCCTCCTCGGGCTTTTAGCTTCTTACCCCAGATCCTAGAAACTTCTATTTCATGAACAATCCAAAGAACAGAACAATACAGAATACACACGCGCCCAAAGAACAATACAAGACACGCGCTCATAGAGCGCGAACAGCCCAGAAAATTCCAGATTAGCACGAGCGCTGTGTCTTTACACGCCAGGGTTAACCCAGTACGGATTACACCGAGCGCTGTGTCTCTACATGCCATGGCAATTGACGCCCAGGGCATGAGCCTAACACGAAACAGGATGTCAAAAGCGCACAATAAAAGAGACAGTTGTAACACTCCCCCTAATGTAAGAAAAAAGAAAGTTTTCTGAAAAAAACTTTTATTTCGAACCACAATCACTAAATTATCACAATATTTAAAAAAAACATCTTATTTACAACATTACCTAAACATCTCGTCTACAATATTTCATAAACATCTCGATAAGCAATTAGCAAGTATACTTATCTTTCCCTTTTAAGTGTCCTGTAAAACCAAACTCCACCTTGATTTTCACACCTTAACCTGTTCATGAACGTGAGGGGACAATGATAGGCTTGACTGATGAAGTAACATAAACTTCAAAATGTTGTAATGCCAAAATCAAAGCCAAACACTCTTTTTCAACAGTGGAGTAGTTTTTCCGGTTTGCATTAAACTTTCTTGAGAAATAACAAATTGGATGATCTATGTCATCACTTCAATCTTGTATCAACACAGCACCAGCAGCAGTATCACTAGCATCTATAGCTAACTTAAAAGGTACATAAAAGTCTGGAGCTGCTAAAACAGGTGAATTTTGCAGAATTGCTTTCAAATTCTGAAAATGAATTTTCACACTGAACATTCAATAAAAACTTTAAGTTCTTCTTTAACAAATTAGTCAAAGGTTCAGCTACAGCAGAAAAATTTGGACAAAACTTCCTGTAGTATCCAGCCATACCAAGAAAACGCATTATTTGCTTTTTGTTTTCTGGTCTAGGAAATGCAGAAATAGCACAACAGGTTGTTACTGACCCTGCCCCACAATATGACCCAAACATGTTACTTGTGCATGACAAAACTCAGTTTTGACTGAGTTGACGGTCAGACGTGCTACGCTGAGTCATTCGAAGAGGTCGCGAAGAATTTGCAGATGTTTCTCCCAGGTGTCGATGTACACGATAAGGTCATCAATATATGCGTCGCAGCCCTGAATGTCCTTGACAACCATATGGATGAGGCGCTTGAACGTGGCTGGCGAGTTCTTCATGCCAAACGGCATAACTTTATACTGGTACAGTCCTTGCGGCGTCACAAATGCGGACACTTCTTTCGCTCAACCTGTCAGCAGAATTTGCCAGAATCCTTTTAGCAAGTAAAACTTGGAGACATATCTTGAGCTACCGACTCTATCAATACAATCATCGATCTTCGGAATCAGGAACGTGTCAGTCTTGGTGACAGAGTTCAGTTTTCGATAATCTGTACAAAAACAGTAATTTCCATCAGGTTATGGCACAAGAATGCATGGTGAACTCCAGTTACTGTTACTAGGTTCAATAAAATCATTGTCCAGCAAGTATTGAACCTCATCTTGAAGATACTTTTGCTTTTTCTGGATTCAGTCTATAAGGATTTCTACATCACACTTACGCTCTTTACACAGCGCTTTACCTATAGGGCTACTACCTATATCGTTAGGCGCTGTTTGTTATGACCTCGTATCCTGAATTGCTACGTCAGAGGGGAGCACTGTATTTTTTGTCCAATCAGATGAGACCTTGTGCTGGAAGGCAAAGCCAAGCGAGGAATACACGGACCCAATCATGTTCATTTCGTTTTGAGTGACAGCTCATCGCCCCGCGTAACCGTCTGAACAGGCCACAGGCTCAGAGAGAATTGCCCCTGACGTGGTTTGCTTAGGGCCTTGGGCACATAGGATGCTCGGCCGGTGAGCTGTAATTTAAACGAAACGTAACAACAAAGGCTGCGTGCACACCTCGCTGGCTGGTTTCAGTTCTGCAGACAACATATTCATGGCTACGCTAACACAGTCATAATGTCATAATCGAATCGGTCGATGATGCGAGAATGCAGAGGGAGCAATTTAAATTCGACCGGAAACTCATCAAGCGGCGCATGAAGCGCAGCAATGGGCGGAGCCAGGATGCCTGTCAAATTTTTTTTTATTGGCATCTGATTGGCTGCTTGTCAGATCATACGCACGTTTATTTCAGCGGACAACGAACCGCCATCTGGTGTCTAAATATATCATAAACGGTCAAAGCTGACAGCGTGAAAATCAGTTGCTTCTTTAGAAGCGCATGATTTTCGCTGCCTCGTACATCACACTTACAATAAGTATCTACTTTAAATGGGTCAGGGTCAGTTTACACAATTAACAGCAGCAACATTATGTACAACATCTACGCTAACATCAGTTATTTCTGTCATAATATGGTTTCAACATGATAACATGGCACAGTTGTTTTTTCTTACGCCTATCTGGTGTTAAAAGTATGTAATTTAAATCACGGACTTTCTTGTCAACAATGTAAGGACCAAAATACCTAGCTTGCAGAGGTCTGCCAGGGATAGGAAGTAAGGCAACGACCTTTTCACCCGGCTCAAACGTCCTACTTGCAGTGTGCTTGTCATACTTTGTTTTCATTTTACTTTGTGCAGATGTTAGATTAGACTTTGCAATCTCACAAGCATTGTGTAGTTTATTGCGAAAGTCTGGGACATACTGCAAAAAAATAAGAGAATCAGGATTTTCACACGCGTTTTTTCTTTAAGCAGTTTTAATGGACCGCGAACTGAGTGTCCAAAAATTAGTTCAAAGGGACTGAAATCCAAGGACTCTCGAAAGGATTCTTTGACAGGAAACAGCAATAGGTGGATTCCTTCATCCCAGTCTTTCTGTGTGACATAACAATAGGTCCTAATCATGACATAGTTGATTGTGTAAACACAAATTTAAGATTGTTTGCTGATGATGCGTCACTATTTGTATTGGGAAGCGACTTAAACTGTATGTCCGTAAATCTGAATAATGATTTAAATTCTATTCAAAGATGGGCTGTAGAATGGCAAGTCAAATTTAATCCAGATAAAACCGAGTATGATATTTAGTAGGAGAAATGTAACGGCTCCACCTCTTGCTATGTTTGGTCAACCACTGTTGTCAGCCAACAAAAACACTTGGGGGTAATACTTAATGAACGTGGTAACTGGAAGGATCATATTTATTACATCTGTGACAGAGCCTGTAAGAGAATTGATGTATTAAGATCGCTCATGTATAGGGTAAGTTTTAGAATATGCCTGTGAGCTTTGGGATGGGTGCGGTGAGGCCCAGGCAGGTCAAATAGAAGCAATCCAGCTAAATGCTGCTAGAATAGTTACAGGTGCCACAAGAGGGACCAGCAATGAATTAATCTATATAGAAACAGGGTGGCAAACATTATCTGAGAGGCTTAAGATCCGAAAGTTGATACTCTTTTTTAAAATGATAAATGGACAAGCACCAAAATACATGTGTGACTTGATTCCAGATGAAGTTGGTAGCACTGGTTATAATTTGCGAAACAGAGATAATCTGAGACCTCCAGCAGCTCGTTCAACTCAGAGACAAAATTCCTTCTGATTATCTACAATGTCACCGTGGAATTCTTTAAATGAACAAACAAGAAACAGTCCTACAGTCCTGAGTTTTTAGGAAAAGTTAGAATCGAATATACAGAGGCCACCATTATATTTCAGTCATTTTGAGGGTAGCAGGCCAGCTCAGATCTACCACATTAGGATGAGGCTAGGTTGTAGCTCGCTAAATTCGCATCTGTTCAAAAAGCACTGTATTGAAAAAATCCTTTATGTCCATGCGGCAATGGCATCGCGACACCAGAGCATTTCGTTTTGATTTGTGATCTTTATAACCAGGAAAGACTTGACCTTTTCAGAAAAATTAGTCCGGAAGTACGAACTAAAGACATTTTATTATATGGAAGCGAATACCTATCCTGTGAGAAGAACTCTGACCTATTTATGCATGTCCAAGAGTTTATAATATCAACAAATCGATTCTGAACGGTTTAACAGAACCCAGATGGCTCGATAGGCGCTATAACACAAACACAAAATAGGTATACTTTTACATATTACTATCAACACACATCCTATTGTATTCTGTTGTATCCTGTTTTGTATTGTACGATATAACTATTGAACATATGCACAGGTGTAATTTTGCATGTATTATTTATTTTTCTATTCTTGTTTTATTATATTTTATAAATTGATCATTGTATGTGAGGAGAAGAATTAATATAGGGCCCTGCCCTGTTTTCTTATCCTCTTGCTATTTTGCAATAAATATTGTTTAAACCAAGTGTGTACTAACTTTCTGACATTTTTTTATACCTAAATGGCCAGACAAAAGAGCCTCCTGTGCCATGCTTAGAATTTCATTGCGATAACTTTTGGGCACTACTACTTGATGTTTGCTGGCCCACTCATCATCAGCGCATACATCAGATTGTCGCGATTTACGCATGAGCCCTCCAATATTAACATAGAAAGAAACTGGGTTCTGTGACAGTTCATCTTTAGAAACTGCCCTGGGAAACAAATTTGAAATATCAGGGTCCTTATGCTGTTCCCCGATAAGTTCTGACCTTGAAAATGCTGCATCCTGTACGGGCGAGTGGTTAGACGAGTTAGACGAGTCACTAGTGACTCCTAGAGTGTTATTATCTAGACCACTATCCTCATGTGTGTTTTTCTTAGCCATAGATCTAGTAGCAGCACATGAAGGATACAAACCAGGAATTTCCTGACTTTCAGGATTAGTGTTCTGATCAAGTCACGGCTTTTCTGTCACTACTGGTACAGACTGTACTTTGTCACCTGCAACAACATTGCCTAGTTGCAACTGAACTCTCTTAAAGGGTAAAGTAGTTCTTATGCCCACACTAATATTCCCAGAAATCAAATCTGACTTTAAATGTACAATGTGAAGCGGAACTAAAGTGTGCTTGTCTGAAAACACACCATAAACAAGTGAATGTGCACCAGTAAAAGAACTATTAGAAAATGGCAAAGTGTCTGCTAACATGAAAGTTTGGCCCAAACCAGTGTCCCTCAAAATTCTAGTGGGGATAGAATCTTAAAATTATAACTCCATATCAGAGTCAGGAAAGGAATCTACTACTTCAGTTTCATCAAACAAAGAACTGTCACCGACAGTGTCAGTCATTAACTCCCTTTTTCAGAATCACTTAAGGGATCTACATACTTTTTACAATCAAACTCTTCATGGGAGTCAACAGAGGAATTTTCCTCAGCAGAAACAAACTTCTGTTTGTCATAAGAGGACCTGGCCTCATTTGAAATACTCTCGCAAGAGTCATAAAAGGACTTAGCCTTATTTAGTGGATACTCCTCGCAGGTGTCTTGAAAGGACATAGCCTTATGAAATTCCTCGCAGGAATCAAATGAGGTTTTTACCCCGCAAGCTGCGGATTCTTCTTTGGAGTCAGACGGCACATTGGCTTTCGTAGCATCAAACTCATTGACTAAAGTCATTAAAGGAGTTTTACCCCTTATTTCAATGAAAAGAGTTTGGCTCTTGTACTATGCTATGTATAGATTTTAAAACAAAACCGGAAGGTTTGCTCTTCGGTTTATTTGCAAGTTTCCAGCAGTCAGATATTAGATGACCTTCCTTTTTGCAGTAATTACACCTTTCTTTGAAAATGACTGGTCTTTGTTGGACGCTTTAAACTTCTTTTGACCATACTGATTTACATTCATGTTTGTGAATGACTGGTTTGATTTGCTAGTGAAGGACATTTTATATGTTCATCAGCTAATTGAGCAGCAATGTCAAGTGTTTCGGGACTTTTCTACACCAGCGATCAAACAAATGCACTTTTGTCCTAGCAAATTCTACATAGGTCTGTTAATTGCGCTTTTCCCAATTGCTGAATTTCTGGCGGTAAGCCTCCAGAACTACTTCAATACCTTTAAGGATTAACCGTTTAACCTGGTCATATAGTCAGCAGCGGCTTCTACTGAAAGCTCTGTATAAATTTATCTGGCCTTGCCAGTCAAAACACGTTGTAATAGCATACATCAATTTTCCTTATGGCATTTTAAATTTTCAGCTACCTTCTCAAAGTGTTAGAAATATTTATCATCCTCTTTTTCTTGAAAAAGTTGGACAAGTCAAATGTGTTTAGTAACATCAAAACTGTGAGTTGGGGCAGCATGTAGACTATGTTCTAGTTTAAGTCTTTCAAACTCCAGTCGTTTTAACTCAATTTCCTTTTCTTTTTTTAGTCTTACTCGTTCTGACCTTTCATGTTCTGCCCCCTCTTCTCTTTTTTTTTCTTTGTCTAATACTATCTTCTATAACCTTTCATGTTCTTTCCTCTCTTTTCTTTAATTTTCTAATTTTAATTTTTTTAATGCTAGTTCATGTTGCATTTCTTAATTTTTTATTCTAACTGCATAGCAAGGCTGTCATTTTTTATGGTTCCATTTCACTCTCTTCAATTAAACCTTTGCTAACTAGATCTTGCATAATTTTAGCAATGATATCAGGCTTTCTCAAAGCTTTTTTCACACCTAGCCGTAAGTGTTGTCCCAAATGCAACAACTGATCAACAGTTCAAGTTGATCAGGGTCGGGATCATCAACGAATGCCTAAGGTTTGAAATCTGCCATGTTAAATGTCAAAGCAAAAACAAACAAAAACACTGAGATAAGTCTTGTAAACAATGTATTTTAAACAATGTGTCTAGGTCAAGGCCTGATAAATTGCCAAAACTATTAAGCCTCCGGGACAAGCCCACAACTATATGTTACGGAATTTAATAACAACAGGTCACGTAGTCGTGACGAGCATAAATTTTGTTACGGAGATAAATAAAAATCAGATTCTGATAACCAGATAACCCTTTCACGAGTTCTGACCTTGAAAATGCTGCATCCTGTAAGGGCGAGTCGTTAGACGAGTAACTATTGACCCCAGAGTGTTATTATCAGGACCATTATCCTCATGTGTGTTCTTCTTACCCATAGATCTAGTTACAGCACATGAAGGATACAAACCAGGAATTTACTGATTTTCAGGATCGATGTCCTGATCAAGTGACGGCTGGTACAAGCTGTACTTTGCCACCTGCAACATCACTGCCTAGAAGCAACTGAATTCCCTTAAAGGGTAAAGTAGTTCTTATGACCACAGTAATATTCCCAGAAATCAAATCTGAGTTTAAATGTATACTGTGAAGCGGAACTGAAGTGAGCTTGTCTGAAAACACACCATAAACAAGTGCATGTGCACCAGTAAAAGACCTTTTAGGAAATGGTGAAGTGTTTGCTAAAGCCCCTGTCACATTAGCACTGCGTGCAGCTTACGGATGACAATTTTTGCTGCCCGCAGCTCCCCACAGTTGGCACGGCCCTGGCAGTATCTCGACCGTATCTGGTCCGTACTTGCCCGCAGGTGCGCACGGAAGTCCGAATTGCCCTAAGACAAGTTTTGAACATGCTCAAAACTTAGTCCGGGTAAGCTGCGGGAGTTTGCCCGCAAAGTCCACGCAGAACACCAGCAGGAGGCCCGTGGCGGCCACAAGTAACAGGCAGTTAACCCGCTTGAAGAAAGTAGGTTGGCCGTGGACCTGTGGCAATTTCGCGCCAGTACCTGTCAGATGCGGACATGGAGTGTGCGTTTTGCGTACAAGGAACGGTGTCGGTACTGCCGACCTGCGTGTGTATCTCGTAATTCTGCGGGCATAGAGTGAGGTAAACGAGGAACTTGAGGGCATGTTGAGGGCCAGTTACTGTCTTCCTGCTGGTTATAATCCTTTCACGGGTCCTTGGGTATCAGTCCCTTTCAACTAGTTTTCGGACACTTTGTTCGGTGTCCATTAAAACTGCTTAAAAAGAAACTGTGTGAAAATCCTGATTCTCTTAGTTTATTGCGGTATGTCTCAGACTTTCGCACTAAAGTACACAATGCTTGTGAGATTGCAAGGTCAAATCTAAAATCTGCACAAAGTAAAATGAAAACAAAGTATGACAAGCACAGTGTAAGTAGGACGCCTGGTGAAAAGGTCCTTGCCTAACTACCCATCCCTGGCAGACCTCTGCAAGCTAGGTATTTTGGTCTTTACATTGTTGACAAGAAAGTCAGTGATTTTAATTACATACTGTTAACACCAGATAGGCTTAAGAAAAAACAACTGTGCCATGTTATCATGTTGAAACTATATTATGACAGAAATAGCACATCAGATGTTGTTACTGCTGTTAATTGTGTAAAAACTTACCCTGGCCGACTTTAAAGTAGATACTGGTTGTAAGTGTGATGTAGACATTCAGTGTGGAACAGTACCACTAAAAAACTCAGAGATGCTCAGCAACCTGGATGCCAAACTGTCACACCTTTACGCACAACAACAACAAGACCTCAAGAAGCTGCTGCAGAATTATGAACATTTGTTTAGTGACATTCCAACGCGCACTAACATCTTGTACCATGTCGTCGATGTTGGCGAGACAAGCGCAGTCAAGCAGCATCCTGATAGACTGAATCAAGAAAAGCAAAAATATCTTCAAGAAGAAGTTTTTCTTCTCGACCTCTTCGAAAGACTCAGCGAAGCACGTCTGACCGTCAACTTAGTCAAAACTGAGTTTTGTTATGCACAAGTAACATTTTTGGGTCATATTGTAGGGCAGGGTCAAGTAAAACCTGTTGTGCTATTTCTGCATTCCCTAGACCAGAAAACAAAAAAGCAAATAATGCGTTTTCTTGGTATGGCTGGATACTACAGAAAGTTTTGTCCAAATTTTTCTGCTGTTGCTGAACCTTTGACAAATTTGTTAAAGAAGAAACAAAAGTTTGTATGGAAGGTTCAGTGTGAAAATGCATTTCAGAATTTGAAAGCAAATCTGCAAAGTTCACCAGTTTTGGAAGCTCCAGACTAGTCTGTACCTTTTAAGTAAGCTGTAGATGCTAGTGATACTGCTGCTGGTGCTGTGTTGTTACAAGAGGGCAGTGGTGGCATAGATCATCCAATTTGTTATTTTTCAAGAAAGTTCAATGCAAACCAGTAAAACTTCTCCACTATTGAAAAAGAATGTTTGGCTTTGATTTTGGCATTGCAGCATTTTGAAGTTTATGTTACTTCATCAGTCAAGCCTATCATTGTCTTCAGTGATCACAATCTCTTCACGTTCATGAACAAGTTGAAGTGTAAAAATCAAAGATTGTTGAGATGGAGTTTGTTTTTACGGGATTTCAGTCTTTAAATCAGACACATTAAGGATAGAGACAATGTACTTGCTGATTACTTTCCGAGATGTTTATGAAATGTTGTAAACGAGATTTTTATGTAACGTTGTAAATAAGATGATTTTTTAAAAATTATAAAATTTAGTTATTGTGATCGCAAAAAAGGAATGTTTTTAGAGGAACTTTCTTTTTTTCTTACAGGAGGGGAGTGTTACATCTGTCTGTTGACATTCTGATTCGTGTAAGTGTTTGTTGTGCTCAGAGGTGTTGCATATGTCTACTAGGCAAGCATAGTCCGTTGCCATTGGAGACGCCCGAGTCGGGCCGGCTCGTGTGTCGGGTCTGTAGTGTACAATACACAGCGTTCTTGCTAATCTGGAATTTTCTGGGCTGTTCGCGCTCTATGGGCGCGTGTGTCTTCTTGTGTTCTTTGGACTGTTGGTGAAATAGAAGTTTCTAGGTTTTGGGATGAGCAGCTATAAATTAGGGGCTGTGTTTAGAGCCCAGGGGGGAGAGAGAAAAAAATTCAAGCGGACACGGAAGAGTGTGAGTTAGTTTATGGACCTTTCCGATAATTGCAGCAGTTATAGATCTTCTTCGAAATTTGTAACGGATTTTATATAGTCTTTA
Source organism: Sipunculus nudus (assembly GCA_026874595.1). Taxonomy (NCBI): domain Eukaryota; kingdom Metazoa; phylum Annelida; class Sipuncula; order Golfingiida; family Sipunculidae; genus Sipunculus; species Sipunculus nudus. Next base: position 45,695,120 of record CM049312.1, on the reverse strand, counting down.
GTTTATCTATGGGATTACTACCAGAACTTCACTTTTGGATAACAACAGATTGTTTCGGGACATTGGACTATTATTCTCTGAGAAGTTTTACGGGAACTGTTCATCTCGATTATATGTTTTAAAGGATTTATTTAGCTGTGACATGGTGGTATCCAGAATCAAAGCCTAGGATCCGGACACTCTGGTACTGTAAACTTTATTTATTATATTGTGTAATTGTATTGATTTACTGTTATACTGTTGTAATACTGTGTAATTGTATTGATTTAGTATATTGTGATGTTAGGGTTGTTTTCAGAATAAATTATAATTATTTGTTAACAAACAAACACTTCTTTAATCATTTGCCTAGACATTTCACGCTGCCTAGTGTTACAGAATCTGATTTTTATTTATCTCCGTAACAAAATTTATGCTCGTCATGAATACGTGATCTGTTGTTATTATGTTCCGTAACACATGGTAAATCCTAAGCGATTCGAGATCCCTATTAGGTCCTTTAATCTTAACGATAACATTATGATATCTCAGCTAAGAAGAGTCGTATTCATCATAGATATAACATTTCTTTAAATTTCTTTAATCGAAAGCAAATGTCACACCCCCCCCCCCAGTCAACTCTAGCTAGCAGCGCCTTGGGTGAACTTGTTACAATGTATCACCTGCCAGCAGTCCGGCTCTCTGGGAAAGGCCACGCAAATAATTGTTTCTGATCAGGAGGTGGTTTCAGTCACCGTGGTTGCAAAGTATTTTAAGCCAGTTCTATATTCATTAATAAACAAAATATATAGCTAAATTGCCTAGTTATTCGTATAAATATATATATATATATATATATATATATATATATATATATATATATTCCTATGTGAGGCCCTAATTAGTTTCCCTCTCATTAGCACCATATTTGATTTTATGCGATTTTTTTTCTCACGGCACTCGGTGTAATTATCGGAGTTATCATTGCCTTTTTTCATCGTCGATATCCATATATACTGCGCCGCGTATGCAGCTATTAAGGTAGCAGGACTGGTCAAAATCCTAAAATTGGTGTTTTGTCAATAAAAGGTATACATAATATTGAATACTGGGCGGATCTAATGCAGCTGAACACATTTTGGGTCGCCGGTTGCATTTTGTGGAAAAGGGGGATTTCTATTTAGTTAACACCAAGATGTGTTGACAGGGTGTTTGTAAACTAACTCCAGTCCTGCCACAGGCCTGTCAATCACTTTGCCCCCAGCCCTCACCTGGGTCATTCAGCCAATCGCGAGGTGCAAGTTTAATAATGCAAGGGCCAAGTACCTCCGTGCAGGAGGTGGCAAGTACTGACGGTCGACGTTTGTTTGCCCAATCTAATTAGCTGAGCATACAACTCATAAGCGTTGGAGAGCAACCCTAACTCTAGCTAATTAGTGTGCAAATAAACCCGTCCTTGTGAATGATCAGTTAGTGTCATTGGCCTTTCTGTCTTTTGTCGGGTATGTTACGCCGAAACACAAATTTTCACTTGACATCATGTTATTTCTGCTATATCCTGAGCCTATCGACAGATACGTAAAATTACTTTATAATAAGCTGCTTCATATCCCAACCATAACGTCTATGATATTCATACAGTCAACACCACAACAAATAAATATTACGCCAATACCAAACGAAACTACGAGGGGCCGACAACGAAAATCCCGAAGCCACTTAAAAAACTGCAGCAGTTGAATGATATCAAGAAGTCCCAGCGGGCCGGACCTACTTCCGTGATCAAACTTATGGCCAACGACGATGAATCGTCAGATGACGGCATCTCTACGTTTACGTCTTAAGGAAAACCGGAGGCCGACACCTATCGACTTTGGCAGTGTTATCAACTAAACGCGCTATTGTCAGCCGCTGTTGTACTTCCCTCCAATAGACAATAAGTCCAGATTTCACATATGACTTGTATGTGTATGCGAGATTTAAATATAAACTTTATTTATTTTACATGGATTGTACAACTATTTATAATAACTAATACGAGGCACTTTCCATGACACGGATGTTAGCGCTCGGTAATCAGTAAATATATAATTTATTTTATACGACATTTTTATGATCGTTATAAACTCGTCTCTATTGTCAACTCCCAAATACCTATAATGTATGTAAACCGTGATAAGTAAATCAATCTTCGTTCTCCTTGAATGGCCATAGATCCCGCTCCCCTTGTTCCTGTGTAAACACGCGGTTACCTATTAGGCCCAGCTACGCACCTGTCCAGCCGCGGGTTCCGGTTGTCGAGTGCTCAGCGCACCTTGGCACTCCGCCAAAACTGTAAGCTCCGCCTACTAAAGTCCATGCACGTGGTGTTTGACAAGTCGCTGGTGTGACAGGACAAACTTTTATCGGTTAAATACGTTTTTACAGCAACATAGTCAATTAATCCATGTTATTATAGCATGGTTTGATAAGAACCACCGTCTTGACCAAATTCATGTGACTGTCAACATGTAGTTGTGGTTAGTTACGTGTGTAGGACAAATGATCTCTACGAATATAATTTTGGCCATTTTCTCGAAACATCATTTCACCTGAACACCTTATCTTTAGAGCGTCATTTCTCAGTAATCACTTGTCCGAAACAAACCATCTTTAAAATATATAATTGTTAATATGTCTTCTAAAAAGCGATTTTTTATTTTACGCCGATACTAAATTTGGTAAAAGTAAAAAATGAAATGATTTGTGAAGATTTCAAAATTAAATACTCTGTAAAATCGTAATTTTCAAACTTAACTCACTAAACAAAAAAACGCCTGGGGATTATTATCTAAATTCTCGATTTATTTAAGAAGATTTTCTGTATCTGCTTTAGTTGTGATGGAATAAACGATTTTTTATTAAAAATTAAAATTAAATTGAAATTCTTACAAATTCAAACCTTGGAAACAAAGTTTATTATCACCAAACTATAGAGAATTTTCTTAGCTTTCAGAAAATGTATACTTTAGGGGAAATTAAAGCATTAGATTGTTCCATGCAAAGGAAAAACTGATACAAAGTCAGGTCAGGTGGGGGGACCAGTACTGCCACCTTAAGCTGATGCTAGACCAAGTTGGGCCACGATTTTGAGTGGGAGTATTATAACAAAGCGACTACAAAAATGAACTTCGACCTTCAGGCAGAGCATGTAGGAGAGATCAGATATATAAAATGAAATATTATGCATCATGTAAGGTTTTACGAGGCGCGGATCATATATGGCAATCGCAAGGCGTAGAAGAGATAGAAGAAAGAAGGTGCACTAATCAGGGATCAGCATTCTTGTGCAACGATGTTTATCCTTTTGCAACGATTACGTATAAGTACAAGTTCAACTAAATTTGCTCGGTCAAAGTTTTAGTTATAATTCCATATATATATATATATATATATATATATATATATATATATATATATATATATATGTTCACCTAACTCCGCTAGGTGACGAGATATTGGATTTTACATGGGATTGTCTGTTGTTTGCTAACAATTATTTGTCCAGGGTTGGGGTCAAATACAGTGTACCAAATACAAATACAAATATAAATGTAAAAGCTGGTCTCCTCCGTAGATAAATACAAAAACAAATACAGAACATCAAATACAAATACAAAAATGAGTGAGTGTAGATAAATACAAATACAAATACTGAACATCAAATACAGATTCAAATATGAGTGTAGATAAATACAAATAGAGAACATCAAAAGCAAATACAAATATGAGTGAGTGTAGATAAATACAAATACAAATACTGAACATCAAATACAAATACAGAATATCACATACAAATACAAATACAAATACTGACCTATGGCACTGAAGAATCTGGTGAGGCACAGGCCATGCATGACCAGTTAATGGGCAAAGTGATTGAGCAGTTAATTATCCAAGCACATGTGTGATGGAAAACACTTGCCTTGCTGTCTTTTTGGGTAGTAGTTACATTTTTATAAAATATGGCAGTTATGAATATGTATTTATACATGTGTATTTGTACAGTATTTGATCAAATACATGAAATATTTAGATCAAATACAAATACAAGTATCATCATTTTGCACAACACTAATACAAATATAAATTCAAATACATACTTTGACTGTATTTAATACAAATACAAATATAAATAAGTATTTGACCCCAACCCCTGTCTTTGTCTGCCAGCACATGTACATTTAATATTAAAATTATAAAGCATAGTGGAATAAAGAATTCTATAATAACTACCAACGAAAATGTTAGTACTTCAGCTTAACTCGAGAATTTGGATCATCGGCACCATTTTGGCGACAAATTTTTACCATATCTGCTTGAAAGGTATACATGTGTAGGTAATAAAAAAGCCTGATAGCAGTATGTAAGTGCTAGCTTTCAGCGAATGAATAGATGTTTTATGTCGGATGACGTATATATATATATATATATATATATATATATATATATATAATTTCAAGGACAGCAACTATAGTATACATATTGATTATAAGCCTCATACTACATAATATGCTAAATGTATCCACTCGAGTTTGGTCTCAGATTAAAGCTTAAGCCAAACGATTCAAAATGACATACTATTAATGGCCACTGTGGGTATACTGGTTAAAAATACATTAGTCCAGTTTCCTTAACCCATGAGAAAAACGACAAAAAGAGTAATTATAAACGTCACACAATTTTATATTCCAAACGAATATCCAGCCAAATGTGTCCTTGCATAATAACTTGTAACATAAGCTTTCCAATTACGTATCAGTTATGATCAATAGGTGTAAAAAGCTACTGTTATACTCTTATTTACCCTCACCCCTGAGAAAACCAAGACTTATTCGGCATTTCGGGTTAATTCTAAATAAAATCCTTCTACGGACATAACGCGATGTCGTTTACCGAATCTAGAAGGAACGGCTGAAATTGTCGGCTCCATGTTTTGTGGTAACATTGATCAAAGGAATGTTTTTTGTATGTAAGCTTTTGTATGTAAGCTCTAGATGGTCCTAATTTCTACAACTTTTTTTCATACCATGGTTTATTCATTGGAGATGATCAAAAGATGAACTAAATGTGCTTCGGGTGTGCCGATTTGTGTTAACGTCACAATAAATTTTGCTGATCATAAATTTTGCATATTGCAAGTGAACACTTAAGTTATATCCAGTATCCAGCAACATGATTCCATGACTGGTATGTCAGTGTTAGTTGCAAGTATCGCCAGGTATGTTGACTTGGGTGAGGCAAAACGGTCTTTCAGAAAGAATACAATGCAATACAAAATACAATGGTGAAATTACTCACATCAGGGATAATGTTTTCATGCTGGATGTGTGATATACATATGTACAATACAAATACTATACAATTTGAACCCGAGTATAAGCACCAATTACACAAACGTCACTCCTAAAATACTGACATGTATGTACACATCCCAAAATGATTGTAGGTGGCACCACCAGTCTTGTGTACGAGAAAGCCATCGAAATGTTTGGACATGCTTAATTTCAAGCAGAAACTTCAAACCACTCTTGGGCTATCCGAGATGTATACATTTGCCCAATTTCAGACTGTTATATTAAATCCTTCCCGAGAAATAAGCAGGGACATACACTGTGCAAAAATTATTGAAAGTGCCGACACCAGTCTTGAGTACGAGAAAGCCATGAAAGAGGACAGGCCAACATTTCAGGCAGATACAGCAAACTTCTCTCGAGTCAGATTCACTTGGCTGACCAAGCTCAGCTGAGGCAGGTAGTTGTCCCGAGTGAACCAGAACAAATTTGCAGCTGCAGCAACTGCACTGAGTGAAATCTTGACCTGCACTTGGCTGTACTTACTGAACTCTTGACCTGTTGCCTAATCTGTTACAGTTTTTTTGTTACATTTGGCCGTCTGCCAAATCTATAAATAGATCCTGTTGGTAAATCTGTTTACACATACTGAAATACTTTGGCGACAATGCTTTTTTCAAGCTTACAAATTCATGAGATTTTTTAAATTAAAATATTTAGGATAATAACAGATTGAAAGCAAAATCGGAATAGAGATATATTTTATTTATGGATTTATCTTACACATAAGTTAGATATGGACACCAATTATTTATGTTGGTGTGCAGCTCTTCTTATATACCCACAGAGCTCATTATGTTGATACAATAAAACCTACTAGCTTTGTTTATCTAAGTATCTCACAGTCCAATAATATGGTCCAAAGACAAAGGTCCTATAATTCAGCCAAAAATCATTTGAGTTAACTTGGACAAGACAACTTAAAAGTCATTTTTGTGCAATGATACAGAATTTAAAACAAGTGTTTTGCAGAAAAGACTTATGCATCCCTTCAGCCTGATACACACTTACTTGGCCACAAGACCAACTTCAGCTTTTCAAAACGGTTTCTGTGGCTCAGGGGTAGAAGGCAGAACTCAAAGCCGGGAGATCGTGCATGGGTTCGAATCTTAGCCGAGGCGGTGAGGTTATTTACGGTCGGCCCCCACCCAGGGTGAGCGCTCTGCAGGCTTAATGGGAAGGATGTGCCCCACAGCCGTGTATCACCCACATACGAGTGCGTCTTTGGGGGTTCCTTGGTGTTAAGACCCAGCAATTGGGGTGATTACACACCCAGGACCCGCAGGTTGATGGGAATTTATAGGAAGCGAGTGCTACCGTCCTGTCAAGTAGTCCTAACCCGAAATGGAAACTCTGCAGATGTACATACTTAAGTTAAGAATTAGATAAGTCAGCATTTAAAAATGGAGGCGGTTACTTCCACCAAAAAAACCCAGCTTTCTATTACTAAAAAAAAATCCATAAACTAAATCTATTTATAAACAAATGAGAGACCCCTACAGTAGGATAACGTTTGTGAAGAATTGAACCATTCGAATGACAGTTTCATCATAAGACATTTCTAATGTAGTGGCTGAAAGAAGCTGGAATTATAAATTATTGCCCATAAAATTATTGCTTGATGTAGGTGGCGCCACATAAACCTCAATGATTCTAGCTCCTGCCGTTTCTGAGATTGTAACATTAGTATGCTTACTTGTCCAAATGACAATGCTTACTTGGCCTAATGGCTAAGTACAAATACCTGTAAATCGGCAAAAATTGATCAAACCCAAACCATTTTATCAAACTTGAGGGATCTCATCTTTGACTTTACTTTACTGTAATATTAAACAATTTGGCTGAATGATTTCAGAGGAGACGATTTTCAAAGGTCTTATTGCTTTTCCCCGTAAAATGTAAGCTAATGCAGGTGGCGCCACAAAAAGCTCAATTTCATAACATTTGACATGTGACTGATTTTTGCATAAAATGTGGGAATGCTAGCTTTTACTATTCCTAAGAAATTATGGGTTAATGTATTGATGACCGATGACCCCCATACAAAAAAGGTCGATGCTGATTTCGCAACCAAAACCTCCATTTCAAATATGGCTCACGTGACCAACATTTGCATAGAAATTGGTGATGATAGCTCCAGCCGTTCCTGGGATTGTAATTTTAGTATGTTTGTTTTTGGTAAATGACTAACTTCAGCTTCCAGTAACTCCAGTAACAGTAAATCGCCGAACTGAAACTTGAACAAACTTGAAGAAGAATTTCCGGAATTATTTTCATGAAATATTGAACAATTAGGCTGGACGGTTTCGAAGAAGATTTTTTTTTTCTTTTTTTTTAGCTTTTCCCCTGTAAAGTCAATATAGATTGCCAAAAATAGAGTTTGGCATGTGGCTGATTCTTCCAAAAAAAATATGGCGCTGCTTGCTCTGACGGCTTTTGAGATAGCATTGGCTAACAAATGGACAAAGGTGGACGGCGGACGGAAGACGCTGCTCCATCACATAAACTCGCAATCACATTTAGAATGAAAAATCAGGTACTTTCATGTTTACTGTCATGTGGATTTCTACCGTAATGTTAAAATAAAAGAAAACAAAACAACTTCTTGTTAAGAATATGAATCTTCAGTTTGTGACCTAACCTTTATATCCTACTAAACGAAATATGATATTCCCTTAAGGGCAAAACCATGCATCAACCGTGAGTGCATGGTTTACATGATCTTTCTCATACCCGGGGATTAACAAGCGCACATGTTGCTTTGCTAGTTTAGAAGAAAAAAATGTATTATAAAGATTTAAAACAAAAGGAATTCATTTGCAATCTACAGTGCAAGCACTGAGTCTAAGGCGAACAATGTGTCTTCCAATCAGGTAACGTTAGTTGACGCTGGACTGCTGGGGTTTGTGATCTACTCCCTGAACTACCAAGTCAAAGCAAATTATAGATAAATTAGATTTGTTCAGCAACTGATTTCGGTCATTGGGCCTATCACTAGCATTATAATATGTACTTTATTAGACTTCTGTTTTAACAATTTAACAAAAAAAACTGTAATAGGACCAGTCTATGCACTTAGTGCACGAACTGATATATACTCAGGTTAAATCAAATTATTTCTGTTTGTCCCATGGTTCAATCAAACATCTAGTAATTCCCGTCATAGAAAGTGCAATTTATTTAGAAATTTCTCTTCCGTCAGAAATTTTAACAGTATAACCAGAGGTAACTCATAATGAATGACTTGCAGTCTTCTTCGGAGTTATTCCTGAAACCTAGGCAAACTGCAGTATCTATTATTTTATTTATGATGCAGCACAGGAAAACTTTTAGTAACTACATTTAAGGCTTTTGCCTTGATTTTATATGGTAATTTTGCAGATATCGCGTAACAGAAAAAAGAATCCCATTAAAATATTTCAGCTGAATGTAAAGCTAATTTTGCCAAAAGTGCAGATACGGCAGCCTGGTTTGTACAGCATCTTATGAGACATACCAATTCAACAAATTTAGAAATAAAATAAACTGCATTAAATCTTTTAACAGCCAGAGAAGTGAATGAAACATATATTTAAACAGCAACATGTGTGACACTCGGCTTGCAAAACCCGGGTTTTAGTCTGAATGGAAAAAGACAGCTCCGGTAACAGCCACGTGAAATAATGACTTCCCCGATAACAGCCATGTGAGATAATGACAGCCCCGATATCAGCCACGTGAAATAATGACAGCCCCGATGACAACAACGTGAAATAATGACAGCCCCGATAACAGCCATGTGAAATAATGACAGCCCCGATCACAGCCACGTGAAATAATGAGAGCCCCGATAACAGCCATGTGAGATAATGACAGCCCCGATAACAGCCACGTGAAATAATGACTGCCCCGATAACAGCCACGTGAAATAATGACAGCCCCGATAACAGCCATGTGAAATAGTGACAGCCCCGATAACAGCCATGTGAAATAATGACAGCCCGGATAATAGCCATGTGAAATAATTGGTAGGATTAACCAATTAGGGTTTAATTAGGGTACGGAGAAACGACACGAAAGAACATCGTCCGGGCGTGAACGTGTCTGCTGAGCGTTTGGTGTTAATGGACCGATTTCAGAGCGGAATAACGCCTTTCTTGCGACCATGCCAAAATCTGCAAATATAAGTTGGACAACTAAAAGCCTTACGACTTCTTCAATAACTTCATTAAAAGCCAAACACATCTTGTTGGGCTTACCAGTTTGTCTTTTTTTTTATATAAATTTGCTAAAATCTGCAAAAAAACTATATTTATAATGCAAGAAAACATTTGCAATTAGCCTAACGGCTATTTTTGTAATCCTGGTTAGATAAATATGTTTAAACCCACTACGGAACAGGGTGAGAAAAGTATTCATATCGTTGCAATTTGTATAGGCATTTGTCATTATTATGGTACCGATGGTTCCTCTGGCTGATGTATACTGTGATAAAAACAAACTTGGGTACAGTTCATCCGAAAGAGCTTAGTGACCCCTTTGTGCAAGGAATGCCTTAATTTCTCAAGACTTACTTGTTGAGCCAGTATGCGTCTATCCATCAAATATGGTCACAGCTGTCATATGTCGGACGAACTAGTTATATATTATATATATAACACACACACACACACACATACACATATATATATATATATATATATACACACATTGAGAAATAAGCTGAAATAATGAGTTAAAGTACAATTAACCTTACCAGTCCTATGAATATGCAGATTAGTTGCACGATGTCCGTGTAGGCCACGGAGTAGAGACCGCCCAGTAACGTGTACAACACAGCTATGGCTGCGGATATGATGATTGACAGGTCATGTGATAGGTTTAGCACGACAGCGAGGCTAGCCCCTGAAATGTATATGCGGTGATTGTTTCAGGTTTTAAAAATGTACATTAGTGTATTTAAACGCTTCATTTTCTACTACTATGTATAACGTGTAACTATTATATACTTCATAAAAAACGAACAGCGAGATAAACATCGTGGGACAATTAAATTTAACATTTTAAGTTTTTATTTTATTCAATGAGAGATGTTATATGACGGTATTATAAATATTTATATATAATTCTTATGGGTTCTTTATGGATGGATTCAAATACATTTCACAAATAGTCCTACACTCATGTATATGTGAGTTTTTGTAGAAAATCCCAGTTGACTTTTCTAAAAAGAAGCGAATGCTGGAAAATAGTTTTGTCATCTGCAATATATGTAAAGAAAGAACATTGAATTAAAAAAAAATAAAATCTTGTTATCGTTCTGATGCTACCATATTAAAAAATGAAATCTTTAGAGAATGTACTGATAAAGACGCAAACCGAGAGCAGACAAGATGGCGCTGGACCAGAAGATATCTCCGGAGAGGGCGGGAAGGTAACACATGCCGGCCATGATTCTCCCATAGCGCTTCTCAATGGGGTCCAGCATGGTCACGTAACCCGCTTCACGCATTCTCCCGGCGTAAAAAAGACCACCTGTAGTCAGGAAGTATTGAATAATTACCTAACATTACAGTCATTTATAATATTATGGTCATTTTGCACAAAATCTTCACGTAATATTAGGGACTTGGATTAGGCATGCCCTCTGACAGTCAGCCGTGTATGAGGACCTATCTTGTCCCATGAACGGTCACGACAAATCTAACAAGATTATAATACACGGCAGTGCATGTTTATTTCTGCCTTTTACCCTTTATCAAACAAGATGTAACCGAAGTTTTTTTGGCAGTATAAATGAGAGAGATGTTCCTTTTTTTCAAACTGCAGGTACTAGGTAATTTGATACACTTGTAATGTTTTTACAAGCTTAAAAAACGACTTCACTCTGCGGGCTTCTCTAGAATATCCGACTGGTGTTTTTTTTCAGGCGTTGTTAGGTCAAAATCAAAATCACGAATATATAGATAAAGCAGATTTTTTAAACTGGCTTATTCCGAAATCTAATGTGTATTTATTATAGAAAATCCCTTGCAGCATTTTTTTTCAAAGTAAACCAAATTTATAGCTCCAATCCCACGGTAAACAGGTCAGTTTTGTTCCACGTGTTATAATATATGGGACCTGCTAAAATGCCCGCCAGTCGCAATCCAAATGCGTTGCAGCATACACACACTCTCACCACACACAAGGACTCGCAAGAGTATCACTCTTTTGGTAGGATTTATTTAGCATAACCCACAGTATCACAACTTAAATAAATACGCAGGGTGAGCCTGATGTCATTTAAATAATCCAGGTGAATAGCTATATTTTATCGTGAAGCTTAATTTTGATAATGAAAATTAGAAGAATATCATTTCACGCCAATAACATCATGATAAAAAATGAAACAACAAAAGGCATACTGAATGTGCCAATGTCTCACATCAATATATTCTTGTGAATTGGGGAACATCCCTTGTAATGAGATGATAAAGAGACTTACCTAAAACGAGGCTGACACTGAACCCAAGCGGCGCTTGGGCCCACACTAAACCTAGATCCGGGTCAAATACAACTTCCGCTGTTCCATTAATGTAACCCCCTCCCACCCATGTGGCTGAAAGAAAAGTAAGTTTCATTTCAGTCTTTTGTTTTGAATCCCTGTAATAAATAACATAGGGATCAATGAAGGAAGAAATCAGAGTTATAAAAAAGACTTGGTAAATTTGGATTGAAAACACATTGACTATAACCAAAAGGTATTCTACAGGATTCTACAAAAGGGCTTCGTGTTGAAAATTTAAAATGTTAGAGACTTTACCTTACATTAATATATCAAACGTAATCTATCATAAATCTACATATGATATGTCACTGTCAAATATACGACTTATCAACTATCACTAAATTATAGAATCTATAAGCAGTATTATATTATATATAATGTGTCACTATCAATATACGACCTATCAACTATCACTAAATTATAGAATCTAAGCAGTATTATATTATATATGACGTGTCACTGTCAAATATACGACCTATATCAACCATCACTAAATTATAGAATCTATAAGCAGTATTATATTATATATAACGTGTCTCAGTCAAACATACGGCTTATCAACTATCACTAATTTATGGAACCTTGAGGAAGTATCATATTATATACGTCCTATATCAACTATCACAAAATTATAGAATCTATAATCAGTATAATATCATATAAGATGTGTCACTGTCAAATATACGACTTATATCAACTATCAATAAATTATTATATATGATGTGTCGTCTATGAAATATCAAGTATAGCGTATGAATATACAATAAGCCAACGATTAAAAATTCTTCCTTTAACTGTCGCATAAGTAACTGTTAAGGACTCCGCTTGCATCCAGGTTCGATCCAAAATGTTACCGATCCGCTCCGCAAATTTACCTGACTGACAAGAAAATATAATCAGTTGTTCTTCGGTACTTGAGCGACACTTCCATAAACTTCAAACAGTCATAAAAAGGCCGTCGGCAGTGGTAACAATATGCACACAATGCGGATTTGTATTTATTCAATGACAGGTACATTAACTGACCTGTCATAGTAAAGATGCCAACGAACGCTCCTATGTTTTCCCCCGCCAGGAACACGTCCACTGCCCCGCTCTTTTTGTAGCTCTTCGTTTTCCATGACGCCACCAGACCGATCACCAAGATGATGACGTAGAACACAAAAATGGAAATTATCCCGGGGATATTTATGGCCCTCTCATTTTTCCTACAAATGAGGAGCTTCCTACTCAGACATAAATTATTGGATGTATCATGTTATTTATGGAGAAAAAGTAAAGTATAAAAATTGAATAGCTTATTACATTTGTATATAAGTGAAGTGTGGGTCAGGTTTAGTGACTGGTTTAACCTTTTATATGTTACAAATAAGGTATAGATTTTCGTTTGCTAATTTTATTCTTGTTTACACAATATGTTGTCGCACACGTCTATACATATACTACATTGAAATACGGAGATAAATATGTAAAAAAGTCACTTCTTAACTGGTGAAAACAGACTAAAGATCTGATGTTACGGAAATAATTCAACTTACACGGTGCCCGGGATGTCAGTTGTGTTGTTCATATCGGAATAATGTTTGCTATACCCTTAACTGGAGACTGAAATGAAAACTGAAAACTTAAGTTGCCTTTCAAAAATATCCTGTCATATTCGAGATAGACATAGATGCCAGAAGATGAAAATAAATTATTTAATTGTTCAACTTTAATATTAAAGCTTTTGTTTTCGATGATTCTGGCTATACTTGACCTTCGCCAGCAGAATTTTATGCAAACAGGGACGATTAATTTAAAGTTAGAATTTACTTGTTCCTTAAAATGTAGATTGTGCCCTGGACTATATGTGGAATCAATTAAAATGTATCGCCTTCAGTCATTCTTCTCTATCATGTGCACTTCTGGATTTCTAATTATTTATAAAGAGAACAAAGTAGGTAGGGTTCTTTTAGGGTCTAATAGTCAGACCCTCCCTTGGCTGGAAATGCTTCGTTGTCAAAATGTACTTATTGTGTTCAGATCCCAGCTACCTTCAACAAGAGCGCTCGATAATAAATTAAAAGATAATGCAAGGTAAAGGTATACAAAAGAAGAAAATAAAATAAAAAATAACCTGAGACATAAATGTTCATATATGGATGGAGTGGATCGGAAGGCCGGATAATATTTACTGTCGACCATGGCAACGTGGATAACTGTCAATGTCGCCTAAAAGCACGAAAAGATTACACAAAATACCTGTTTTAATTCAATATTTTTTCTAATAGTTTAATTTGCTGAATCTTGTTTGCTGTGTATTCTGTTACAGGTGCTCTTTTTATTGTGTGACACGGGCGTAACTCGTGTTGTGACACCCTCGCCGGCCGTTTGTTGAATTCTATGTTTAATCCGTACTGGTTGAACTCTCGTTGTCGTGCTGGCTAGGGGCTTTCTCGCCTGGTCGTGAGTCACGTGTGCACCATGGTGTGTGGAGACACGCAGCGTTGTTCTTCTGGATGATTCCTGTGGCGCGTGTTTACTGTGTTGTGTAAGATCTTATGGACTGTTCGAGAAGTGGAAAATTCTCGGCTTTGGGTGAAGAGTATATGAAGGGGCTGTGTTTTGGAGCCGGGAGCAGAGAGCAGAAAAGATTTTCGGCGGACGCAGAAGCGTGCGTCAGTTTCTTGGGCCTTATCCGACGTGTGCTTTAATTAAAGTTTTTCTTTTGGACTTCAGTTTACTTTCTGGATTGTTACAAGAGCTTTACACTGGACTGTCATTCTCCGAGAGTATACATTTAAAGAACTTTTCGTTGTGACGGTGTTGGTATCCAGGTACTGTGCACATTGTTTATTTTTCTGTGTGATTGTATTGATTTGTTGTTATACCGCTGTTTTACTGTATAATTGTATTGATTTAGTGTATTGTAATGTTAGGGTTGTTTTAAGAATGCATTATAGTTATTTGTTGACAACAATTCACTAACTTCTTTATTCGTTTACCTGGACATTTCCTGTTGCTTAATGTTGCAGAATCTGATTTTTTTTATCTGTTTATATTAGGTTCCGTAACAATTCTAAGTGGTCGAACAATATTGTTAAAAATGAAAAGTCATTCTGTGCTCATATTGTTCCGTAAGTCTGAATGTGATACACATTAAAAAGCGCTATTAGGCCAAAAAAAGGTATGGTTCTCAGGCACCGCCCGCACCAATGTTAACCCCCCCCCCCGCATCAAACAATTTAATTTGGTTTTCATCCTACTTGAAGAAAAAATAATACAATTTTGATACTGTTTTCCTTGTTATGTAGTGTTTTTACCTGTTTAACAAAAATCATTTTCATGCTTTTCTCTGAATATATGACATTTTTCTCGAAACATACAAAAAAGGTCAAAAATAAAATACTGCCCGCCCGCATTGATTTCTGAAAAAAGTGCCTGAGAACCATACCTTTTTATTTTTTGGGCCTTACTAGCCCGAAATATCGGGCCATCTATATAAATAATACGGAATTGGTTTTTTTCTAGACCACGCTTTACCTGCTTCCGTTCTGATTTGAATATCCAAATTCGTCAGACGTATCGGTGATGTGCTCTTCTAAGACAAGTTTGTTTTATTTTGCGGGGCTATGCCCTTTTAAACTGAATAATTAATCATGTTTATATTTTCCCATTAGGTGCCTCTATTTCTTTTGTCCTGTAAGGTCCTTCACGCCTGAGACGCTTTTTTAAGAGGCGCCTTGGGGATTTTCACTGGCCTGTAAAACCGTTGCCAGAGCGCATATCCTGCTCAAAAGGCATTTCCGTGCAATACGCGGTCACGCGGGTCCCCATTAATCCCCCATATCCATTGTAACGCCTCTAAAGGAATTTTCGCTCTCAAAAGGAAGTCAACACTGGGCACTGAGTCCAGTGATGTGACCACCGTTTGACAATTTTTTCTTGTATGGATTACAGTTATGTTGTTTTTAAACATTCAAAATATCTTTCCATGTTAACCATGGTTTCAAAAGTTCGGCCAAGACGTCTTTTATGAAGTTATTTTTTTTTTTAAAGAAGTCCCACAGCTTAATTATCATTCATGTTGGGTGGGAATGGGGTCGGGGGATGTTCACATATATATTTGTTAAGATCAGTTGTCTGTACGGATTGTGAAACAAATGAAAAATATCATATGAACATATATTTTTTTTAATCCGTTGTCTTTAAGGACGGTGAAACATGTGACCATCAGAATCTCTTTTATTATCAGCCATGTGTTCAAGTGTATGCGTTTCATTTGTAAACACTGTCATGCTTCAGTAACCCGAGTTCACCTTGCGAGTGGTAGAACAAGTTAATACGAAACGGGGACAAAGGAATGGTCCTTTGTCATAATAGTTTATAAAAAATATATATTATGGTTATTCTTATTACCTCCAAAATGAAAAGGACAATTTATATGTCTTTACCCTAACCCTCTTCAAATGTTCAGCAAAACATTTTTCGCCTGTCACACTTTTTCAGGAGGCGACCTGTAATCCCCACTGAACCCCATTGTCATTATATCGCCTGTTAAGGAATTTGACTCTGTCAAAAGGAAGTAAAGATTTTAAATTCAAGCGCGGAACACATGTTCACGTGAATCTTTTAATAGGAAGCACCTTTCCGTTGAGTGGACACAAATAGCTGAGACACTTCACACGATCACCGTTTGATAGGTTTACAGGTATGTTGATTTTTATACAGTAGTTAGAAGTATCTTTCCATGATAACTATTGTTTTAATAGTTCGGCCGATTTATGGATTGTTTGAAAACAGTTTTTTTTTCCAAAAGGAAGCCCTGGGGATGGGGGGTGGGGGGGGGGGGTGGATTGCATACACTTCTAAGGGTCCTCAATCCCTTATGGACTTTGAAACCCCCGCCAGAATCTACTGATCAGTCGTTCTTTCATACGTGCACGTTTCATGTAAAACATTGTCATGGTTCGTGAACATGGGTTCACCAGGCGAGTGCCAAACTACTGCATACGAATGGGCAGCTTCTACCCGGGGACAAAGGAAGAGCAGGTGTTCTCCTCTCGCGCACGAGTGTAACGATCCTTCAACGTATAAAGACACAGACTAATTTTAAGGATCAGATTTAACGATCGGCAACGGCGGTGATATCTTTCATAAAGGAATCTTAGAGCATCTAAGACTGTTAGGCCTATAAAGGGGCTGTTTTTCTTGCACATGAACAGAAGGCAGATTTTACGGACCCAGGTGCGCTTAGGGCAGATCATACAAAAAAAATTGAACACTAGTCCAAAAAAATTCCAGCTGAAATCTAAATACTCGAGAGGCTGGGTTAGCCCCAACAAAGAATTTTTTAAGGACAGCCTAAACAGCCGCAACTGCCATCGGTTGAATAGATTATTTCTGAGAGAATCTCGCAAAATAGGCATAGACCTGGAGAATTAATGGAGTATTTTAACGCCTTCCCGCCCTTATTTTGCAATGAACTTTCGTTAGAAAACTCTCCGCTAATTCTGCAGCTCCCTGTGAGTTCAAAGATAATAAGTTTGATAAGTCCTCCGTTCTCGCATCTACCGTGCATACTCAGTTACATATGGATGTTATTTGGGGATACCGATTCATTATATGAAGCGCGGAATGTGGTAAAAAATGGAAGAATCATTTTTGCCTATAACATAAAGGCATTCTGGAAAGAAAATAGTCATTATTATTACGTAATCGATAGTTGCTTTTGGTAATCGAGCGCTTGAAAGTGGCAGCAAACCAACTGACTTTCGATAAAACTCTATGATCGGCCCACCACTAACCTCAACTGATTACACTGAATACACATCGTGTTTCACGATGTTGCATGCGCTTCAACTAATACAAAGCATATAGTTTCATGGTAGATTGCTTCTTTATACAATCGTTATTTTTACGATATTTCCCAAGCAATGAAGCTGTCGGACCTATGTTTTTAATCGGAAAAAAAATTCTCACTTAAAAATTCGTACACCCTGTATATGCCTCACGTCTCTTTCCAATATTTATTTTTTATGTGATTCTGAAATAAAATATTTTTTTTATGATTTGAGGGAGGGTGTTCCTGGAGAATTCTAGCAGAAGTAATATTTATATCATATAAGTGAAACACATGACAAAAATTCCTGCAAAAATCTTAGGATTGAAAGATGTATTGTTTAGTTCCTATCAGCTCATTATAAAAATATGCATCAGATAAAGCCGTGGATTTTCCACGGGTGCAGCTAGTATCTGATTGATATAGATTGTCGCTCCTTTACGGCACGTCGCACCGTTTAATGTATTGCAAACGACGGCCGGGCATCTTGAAGTCGTGTTAATGACAGTCGTTCACATTTACTCGCTTTAATCAGGGATGTCACGCTCACAGAAAAAAATATCAACAGAACGCCACACCGCTGTGATGCAAGTCCTTGTTTTTCGACATGCACCACTGTTGATTCTGTATGAGGACATGGATGAATGCATCAAAGCAATAAAAACCGCATAAAGCTTGCTCATCTGTGGACAAACACGTAAATTTCGCACCCAGTATATCATGTGGTCTTTTGCAAAGAAAATACCTGGTGTTGCACATGCAGGTACCAAACAAAAACGTTTTTTAAGCGTTGGAGTTATTAAGAAGGAAAAGATTTGAGCTTGAAGTGCGTTACCTGGAGGAATAACATTATTATGTCATGAGGTGAAGCTGTGTGCAAAACACACACGTTGCAGGTTCACATATATAAATGACCGAAGGTCGTGTCCTAGGCCCATGTTTCAATGAGTGAGCCTTACGGGAGTACGACCCTGCAATGGGAACGATTACAAACCCAGGGCCCGCAGGTGTGGTGGTCATCGGGCCTGGTCAACACCAGGATTCTGCATTAAAGGGGCCCAATCACCTGTCTGACCTTTATAAACTAAAGGTAATCCCTTGTAGCTTTTATAGAAATAGGCCAGAGATGTGAATATCACAGCAAACAGGCTGCTTGTTTTGTTTATATCAATGTGTTTACAATATGTTGGGCCCGCCTAAATAATGAAAACAAATTCAACATGGGCATCTTGCAGCTAGTCAGATAAGCCAGAGCTTTGAAAATGTTTTTTTTTTTTGCAACAAGTGACCTTTCTACCTCTGCATATATGCAACCTACCATCTCAGATTACATGTGTTTCCCGTTTGTCAACATTGCTCTGTTTACAAACATGTTGTTGATAAACAAGTACATACATCCTTCACATACATCCTTGCATTGAATCAGTCTGATCCACATTGTACAAGACTCTTTGTTTAGAGTTGTGAAACTTCAGTAGATACAATATGAAAAGCTCGCCATCGTGTGTGAGGATAAATATAAAAGGTGGCTAAGAAATACAGCCATGGCACTTTGTCAAGCCAATATGTGGATGTAACATGAAACGGGCCTAATTATATATAAGGCATGTTGAATAAACACGAAACATCTCGTCTTCTCTTTTGATTAAATTGGTACCTGCCAAAAAAATGCCCAAAAACCGTTTGCTTACTCCTGTTCATGAGTCTTAGTGGATCGGGCGTCAATATATAAACACAGCGCGTGAGGCTATGTGCATCGCCCCGGCCGCAACACCTGTCAATCAGAACATGTCCTGACTGACTTGATAAAAAATGCAGTATATGTTCCCGCTGGCTGAAACATCGTGTGCTCTTGTGACTGAGGACCCGATACACGATGTCTCACTGTCCCTGGCGTGTCAATTCAGCTGAGGCCCCTGGACCTATCGCACAAATCGGTTTAGAGAGGTTCTACAATGAATCTACATTCACCCAGTAGAGATAAATCAGAGGACATGAAGGTCCATACATGGAACAGTCTGGCCAAGTCCTTGTTTGGAATATGTCGCGTATGCGGAAAATCGAACCTTCTTGTTATGGTAAACAGACACACGTAAACTGTGTTAACTCACAACGCAAAACCATAATAAAGTGTAAAACAGCCGTGTGGGAAGTGACGAGACAGTGTGCTAGGATGGTTGTGATGGGAAACTTTTGTTTAAAGCAAAACTGAACTGATAGTTTAAAAGAATAGTCATATCATTGCTCCTGATCATGTCCCCGTAAACTTGAGAAATGCCCATCAATATATATATATATATATATATATATATATATATATATATATATATATATATATATATATATATATATATGAGCCGGCTAGTCAGCTGTACTCACGAAACAGTTCTGTAGTACATGAAGTAAAACTAACTGTATACGATACATTATACACTGGTAGCTTTGACGGCGCTGAAGTATGCGAACTTGTTGGTCTATACCTCCTGGATATGTTGAAAAAGGAATTTGGTGAAAATACTCTAGGCCTGTATCGAGATAACGGCAAAGCGGACAGCACTCGTAAGAAAATGATCAAACTCTTCTTCCATGTTTGGTTAAAAATAACCATTGAAACTAACCTGACCTGCAGAGATTTCTAAGACGTAACTCTTGATCTCCAAACTAACCTGACCTGCAGAGATTTCTAAGACGTAACTCTTGATCTCCAAACTAACCTGACCTGCAGAGATTTCTAAGACGTAACTCTTGATCTCCAAACTAACCTGACCTGCAGAGATTTCTAAGACGTAACTCTTGATCTCCAAACTAACCTGACCTGCAGAGATTTCTAAGATGTAACTCTTGATCTCCAAACTAACCTGACCTGCAGAGATTTCTAAGACGTAACTCTTGATCTCCAAACTAACCTGATCTGCAGAGATTTCTAAGACGTAAATCTTGATCTCCAAAAAGACCTTTTCTACCCTTACAGAAAACCAAACAATGCTTGATTTCCCACTTCAGATATTCAGATATAATGTTGTTTTTGTTTATCTATGTTTACGGTTTTATTACCTGTAAATATTGAAATTTCGGTTTTAGTGCTTTATTTAGTCTTTTCGACCTCTGTTTTAATATATTTAAATATTTTTTCAACATGTTTTTAAGAATAGAATATTCAAAAATTCAGTTTCTAGTATCTTAAAGTCTCCTCAGAACTTCTTTCTCTGAAATGAACTTTGAATTATTATCAAGTCATGAGGGCATGTTATATTTGCGCTAACCCATAATTTAAAAAAGAAGGGTTTTTCATTTATATAAAATGTTTTTATTTCCCAAATGAACTGGTTTTAATATTTTGTCTGATGTCATTTTACTAAATGAAAGAAATGTCTTACAGTTATTTTAATAAAAATCATCTGTCTATAAAGCAGTGGTAAATAGGCAAAATCCTGTAATTCTTTCTCGTTTGTAACATTTGTCTGTAACATTGTTGTTATGTCGATTGGCTAAGAAAAAACGTAGAAAGCAATATGTTTTGTACTTATTTTGTAATATTCTTGAAATCCATGCATTTTTTGCGGCTTAGACTATAGATTCTATATCGGGCATTTTCAGTCCATCTTGATCATACGTGTAATAAGAGTAATTCTTTTAATTCGATCAGGAGAATTCCATATATACTTACACATATACCTTTCTTTTTTACGAAGTTCCTCCGTATAAATTTCTAATACCGAAGCTTTAAGAAGAAGTCGGGTTATACCAAGGGATTTTAAAATTAGAATTTTCCCGAAAATAGAAAGGTTTTCTTTCTTCAAAGTCTTTATTATTTTGATAAGCTTATTTATGGCTTCGTCCCATTTTTTTGTAACGCAAAGGTTTGATCCGTTGAAATATACACCCCCATGTATTTTACTGGTTCTTCTGTCCACTTGATTTCGTAACTATTAATAGGGATATTTCATTTTAAACCATACCATAATCCTATACACTTTTTGAGATTAAGCTGTAGAGCGGATACTTTTCTAAATTGTTTTATCTCCTCTAATGAACTATGTATGGATCTTTGATCTATGACTGCAATAGTTGTGTCGTCCGCACCATGTGATAATTTCACAATTTCTCCCGTTAATCGTAAATCCATGTATATCATTATTATTTCTTATCCTAATGGCCATAAACTCAACAGATATAATGAAAAGCAATGCCAAAACTGGGCGCCCTTGTCTTATTCCGCGTTGCATAACTTTCATGGGAGAAATCAAGCCATTGTTTTTATACAGAATTCAGTTTTTTTGTAAAATATTTTTAACCATCGTTATAGTTTTCCAAAATTAAAATATTTTAATGCAGTAAACATAAATTCCCCTTCCAAGGTGTCAAAAGCTTTGGAGAAATCGAGCTGAATTAAAGCACCTTCTTTATTACAAAATTTTGTATAATTAATAAATTCCTGAGCTAAACGTATATTGTTACCAATATACCGCCTCTTAATATAGCCTGTTTGGTCTAAAATTATTCTATGGTCTGCTACTTTCTGGATTCTTTTCGCAAATATAAATGTTAATATTTTTTAATCTGTATTACACAGGCTTATTTGTCTGTAATTATCAAGTTATTCTTTATCTCAATTTTTTTAGATTTAAGTTATAACGGCATTTCTTATTAATATTTGCATTTCCTGTTTAATATAGATTTCATTTTGGAGGTCATAGAAAATTGGCCAAAGTATTTTCAAGAATTTTTTGTAAACTTATTGGGAAGGCCATCTAATCCAGGAGATTTGTTATCTTTTAATTGATTTATAATATTATCACATTCTTGTTTTGTTATCGGTTTATCACATAGTTCATATTGCTTCCCAGATAATTAGGGAAATACCCCTGTTTCATTAAAATATGTATCTATCTCAGATTTAGATGGTGATGATTAAGTGTAAAGTTGTTCATAAAATTCTGATATTATTTGCCGAATCTTATCTTCATATGTATTAGAGATATTATGGTATTTTATACAAGTAATTGTAGTCATCATTTCAGGTTTTCTTTCTGACAAGAAGAAATACTTGGAACTTCTCTCTCCATCCTCGACCCATCTTGCTCTAAATTGGATCTGAACACCTTTCCTTTTTTCATCATATAGAACATTAATTCTAATTCAGTAATTTCTTCTTCTTTTCCGGTTTCCTTTTTCAGATTCGATATCTTTTGTTCCTTATTTTATTTTTCTTATATAAAGCTTGTTCCTTTGAGTAAACAATTGAAATTTCTCTTACTTTAATTTTTGGAGAACCCACAACAATAAAAGTGTAAGAGTACCTTTTTTATTCTGTAAGACACTGTTTATAACATTTTCTATTAATTTTATGTAAACGGTGTCATTTAAAAGCTGGATATTTAACTTCCAAACCCTTGTTCATGCAAGTTTCTATGTCAATGCCAACCGCATTGTGATCGGTCAAACGTTCTATATTTGACACGTATATTTGACATGTATTATAAAAATTAAGTTACCTTATTTAAGGATTCAAAAGGACTTGCAAAAGTCCTCACTAGATTTTCAATGTAAGGTTCAAAGGATAATAGATACAATTTGTAGCTTGTCTGTCTGGATTTTTTAGGTATTTTCAAGTTTCCAAGGAGATTCGCCTAAAACCTCCAAGATTATTGTGTTAGAAGGTAGATAGGCCAAACAGATACGATTTGTCCCTATCTGACATTCAGGATGTTCATATGACATCTTTTGCGTATAGGTCGCAGAATATAGGTCACTGTGACCTAATTTCAAGTGTCCAAGGCCATTTGCCTAGGACCTCCTTAAATGTCACGTTGGAGGATTCTAGGCCTAATGCGTGCCCCATCCGACTGTCAGGGTGCTCAAAATCATGTTTACAGCCCTTAGGTCACAATATAAAGGTCATTTTGACCTAATTTCAGGTTTTCAAGGAGATTTGCCTAGAAACACCCAGGATATTGTGTTAGAAGATTCTAGGCCTTACAGATACGATTTGTCCCCATCTAACATTCAGGGTGTTTGTATGACTTCTTTCCCCTATTGGTCGCAGAATATGGGTCACAGTGACCTTGTTTAAGGTTTCGAAAGAACGTTCGCCTAGGACCTCCCTTAATGTCACGTTAGGGGATTCTAAGCTTAATGGATACAATTTGGACCCAATCTGACAGTCTGGATGCTCAAAATCATGTTTTCGGCCCAAACGTCACGCGATATAGGTCATCATGACCTAATGTCAGGTTACCAAGGAGATTTACAGGTCAGTACAGTTAGAAATTTCCAGGTCTAACGGTTACTATTTGTGCTGTGTTAACGGATGGACGGCCGGACAACCGGACGGACGCCGGACAAAGGGTGATCGCTATAGCTCAGGTGACTTACAGTCATATTATACTGAGTTCACACAAAAAGATACACACACACACACACACCCTCACACACACACACACACACACACACACACACATATATATATATATATATATATATATATAAATTAAGAATTAGCCTACTTCAATATCCCCTTTTACCGTTTTAAAACTGAAATCAAGAGGAAAAGTTTGTCACCCCAATATGAAAATGTAAAGTAATGAAACATGAAGTAATTGTGACTGATATTTTCTCAGTAGATATTACTGTCTGGAGCGTTATCCCTTAAAATAACAAGCAAAGTCGGACAGTTGGTGGTTGGGGGGGGGGGGGATACGCCCCTGTATGTCAGTCCCGATACGTCAAGACTTACCTGCGTTCGTGCGAGAATTTCACTAATGTGCTTCCTTCACATCCAGCGAGAATAAGGGGTCCAATGATTTACGTTAAGTGACCTTGCGCATCCGTCTTTAACAAACATACATATAGCACTGATAGACATATAGCACTGGTAGGAGGTACTCCCCTCTATACAGATAGACCTGTCCGACGTCTGTAATGTATGTATATCGAGCAGCGAATCCATTATTAGAAATAGAGGGCGTTGAGCAGCCTCTCCTGTTACATATACTTTCTATACAGTTCAATTGAGATGATATTCCTTTCTGGTCAAATTTATACAAATTTCATAAATGGGATCAGTGGTGCATATGTTACCTTATTGTTTTCTTAGCCCGTACGTGCATCTTTCCGTTGTCAAAGTTCAGTATAAATACACAGAGCGGTATTTTGGTACACAGCTGGAATATTACGTTCCTCCCCAGGAGCGTATGCCTTCATCCTTATAGTGTGTGTATTTGTGTGTGTGTTTGTGTGCGTGTTTGTGTGCGTGGGTATATGTTCACTACAAAACATAGTTGTGAATGGAATCTCGTGAATTTTTTTTTCAGGGCATTTCGGGAATGAGCCATTGAGGATCAGGTTATATTTGGTAACAGAAAAACAACACTGTAAATTCACTACAGACCTCCACGGGATGCGACCCGATCGTCAGGTGAATGTTGTTAGAATGAAGCTAACGGCATGGTTTGAAAAGCAGAGACTTTATGAGATTACGAGATTATGCTTTGTGCGTATTTGGAGAGCAAGTAAATGACTGACACTGATCCTTTTGTCCACGCGGGCACAATAGGATGCCGAAACATAACAAGGGAAAGAGGTTTGTTGTTGTTTAATATTTTATTATTTATAACAAGGATATTTTTACCAAGATGCCCATTCAGCACAGTATGCTGATTTTTAATAGGCTCCTGGGTATAGTGAAAATTTCAGTTGTATACAAATATGATATAAAAATACACATATACATGTACTTTAAAATATACAATATAAAAGGCATATATTCTACACTTATACCAAGTGGACTCGACACGACAAGCTCACCAGGGGGTATTAGCAACGCAATATCCCTCAGCACTACATGGTAGTGAGAGAGCAACAACCTGAACAGGTAAAGCCCCAGTCCTATATAGGTGCCGGATCAACACGGATCACATCCGGCACGATCCGGCGTGTCAACCGTGTAGGCGCCGTGATGGTCCGCGACGATCCCTGTTAGTCCCGGAACGTCCGGGAAGGTCCTTGAGGCTCCGGGAGGCCAACAAGACAGTTTTGGATAGTTCTACACTGCCGTGTTCGTCCGTGACTGTCCGGAGAGATGGCGACATCCGGGGTGGTCCGTGTAGCCGCCATGTAGGGTCCGGGGACAGCCGTAGCTCTGCCTTGATTGTCCGTGTGAGTCCTTGCCAGTCCGGGACTGCCTTGTTCATCCGTGTTTATATGGGACTGGGGCTTAAGTCTACCGAGCGGATCCTCGTGAGGGATGGGTGAGCGAACACATTGAATATTTGTATGAATGCAAGTTTTAAAACTTTTAAAAGTGAATTTGTTTTGATGGCGGCACTTGGAGAGAAAATCACCTCTTGAGTTCAACAATGATCGGGGGGGGGGGGGGGGCAGTGGCTATAAGTAGCTTTTCAGTCAAACAGAAATCACACCTAGTCCCACAGAAGTAAGGTGCTGCCCTTGCCGAGATTTCCCAGGTGAGCTTGTAATTTATATTCTTGTCTTTTAGGGTTCAGATGTATTCATACAGCTCAGTGTTCTTAGCGTGGGATCTGTTACGAACTGATTGTTTATGCTTATTGTATCTGGTCTTGGAATCAGTACACCCCATATAGTATTTCTCGTCATCGTCTGTTCTACCTGTTGCCTTATAGACAATGCATCAGTGCTGACACTGACCATTCATAGGACATTCATCTTTTTTACGGCAGTTACATTTTTTTAAGAGGTACATTTGCAGCTTTGATAGTATTAAGTGTCAGATACACGCTTATTGATCATCATAGGTAATCTGTCTGATAATTGCCTGAGGGTGATTGGATATGGAACGGATCTTTGTTTGGTTTTCTGTAAGGGTTGAAAACGTCTTCTTGGAGGTCGAGTGTTCCGTCTAAGAAATCTGTGCAGATCAGGATAGCTTTAATTGTTATTTTCAACCCGACATGGGAAAAGAGTTTGATCATTTTCTTACGGGTGCTGTCTGCTATGGGTCCAGACATGTTAAGGAAACAACCTAATCCGTCATCTCGATACAGGCCAAGAGCATTTTCATGAAATCCTTTTTCAACATATCTAGGAGGAAAAATCAACAATTTCGCATACTTCAACGCTATCAAAGCTGCCCATTGTGACGTCAAAGATAGTTTGACCTTTTTTTCCACTCAGATGTTATTGTTGTTAAGGAGTAAGCTTTTCTTGCTGTGAAGGATGATTTTGAAAGCATCATTTGGAATGGGGACACTGGTTTTGGCAAATGTGAGGGCTTTCATAAGTAGATCTACTGTGATCGAAGGGTAAAAATCAACGATATCGAACTTTATGAACTTCGATTTTTGTTCCAGCTTCAATTTCTTGAATCAAGAAATAACTTGTGGTATTTTGCCACTGGTTAATTTGGTTTTCAGTCTCAGTTTTTTTTCCAAATGCTTTTTGCTAATGATACCTATTTCGGAATTTGCTGGGTTAATCAGTCCGCACTTTAGGTTTTGTAAAAAATATCCTTGTTGTTTTTCAAAGTAATGTAAGCAGTTGCGCTCGACCAAGACTTCGATGCGGCCCGCTAGGTTAAAAGAACTGGCAATTTCTTTGGCTTCTGTTTTGATATTTGAACAGATTTTGGTCTGCTTTTTTTGTATGTCTTAGTTATGTTTTCTGTTAGAAGTTTATTGTAGTATTCTTTCGGCATACTGTACAGGTTAGTGGTTTTATCAGCTCGAACTATGAGCTTAAAAGACTGTTTGATTGTCTTGATGTCATTGGCCATTTTTCTCTGGAATAAATGTTTCAACATTCATCTGAGGATCGGGCGCATCCCGTGAAACAGTCTGTCGGGAATTTACAGTATTTTTCTTTTCCATCGTTACATCGCTCTGGCCTTGTCTGAAGGCCATTGAGCACTATACTCCGGAGGATAACTCTTCCTTCTATATATATATATAATTTGTACTATTTATAATGGTTATATATAATTATTCAAATTTGATATTAAAGCCATATGTTTCTGAAAATTTTGGCCCATTGACCTTCGCCAGTTGAATAGTTGGACCCTAAGACCAAATTTTATCTAACCGAATAAAGTACATTCAGTTAGAATTTACTTTATTCCTAAAAAGGTAGCCTGCGCCCTGGACTATATGCGGAATCAATTAAAATGTATCGCCTTCTGTCATTCTTCTCTATCATGTGCACTTCTGGATTTCTTAATATTTTCAAAGAGAAGCTAGAAGTTCTGGTTGTTTTAGGGTCTAATAGTCAGACCCTGCCTTGGCTGGAAATACTTTGTTGTCAAAATGTACCCAGTGTGTTCAGATCCCAGCTACCTTCAACTAGAGCTCTCGATAATAAATTAAAAGATAATGCAAGGTAAAGGTATACAGAGGAAGAATAATAAAATAAAATAAACAAGCAAATTCAAGGAATTTATGTCCTTCACTTCAACCTTCAAATCCGGGATGATTTTTAAGTTTGTGGTAACAAGTACAAATTGTTTTAACCACGCACAAAAGATGAGAGCACCTGGCAGTTACTGCAGAAAAAAAATCAAGTATTTTGTGTCCATCGCTAGCGACACCTGATGGTGATTAGTGAAAATTAATGTGGTGATTCATCTTTTAAAATGAAATATCATATTGTATAATAATCTTGTGAGAGAGACCCTCCAGAACCAAACCCAACAAAGGTAAGCACGAGAGCAATCACTGACCAAAATTTGAATGAAATCGGACAAAATTTAGAAAAGTTTTCGCACGGAAAAAAAAACCTGACGGGCGGACGGACGGACAGACAGTTAGACAGAAGGACAGACAGACAAACCCAAATCAATGTCCCCCGTTCCTTCCAAGGAAGCGGGGGACAATAACCTGAGACATCGATGTCCATTTATGTTATTTCATAATATATAAAGATATTCAAATCGGATGTATATATGTTACAAATATTGTACTATCAAGTACGACTACATTATTAATTATAAAATCACCATTAATGTCCACATGTAATGAAATAAAGTTATCTCTGTCTTCTATTTTGGTATTATTACAATCCAGGCAAAAGTAAGTATTTTCCAGAAATAAATGTATGAATTGAAGATATAGAGTTATATTCAAAATGTGTCACTTAAACAAAAGTTTATTTATCAAGATGGAGTGGATCGGAAGGCCGGATAATTTTTACTGTCGACAATGATAACGTAGATAATTGTCAGTGTTGCCTAAAAACACGAAAAGAATTTGTAAAAACTGTTTTTATCTAGTATTTTTTCTAATGGTTTTATAGTTTCTAATTTGCTGAATCTTGTTTGTCGTGTTTTCTAAGAGACAGAACAATGTTGTTAAAAATGAAAAGTCTTTCTGTGCTAATATTGTTCCATTTGTGATTAATATAAATTGTCGATCATTTACGGCTTGTCGCAAAGATTAATGTTTTACAAACGACAGCCAGGCATCTTGAATTCGTGTAAATGACGCTCAAATGGAAGCCGCGCATATGGCAGCACGTTTACTCGCTAAAATCAGAGTTGTATCGCTCATAGAAAAAACAGAAAACCACTCTGTTGTGACACAAGTCCGTGTTCTTCGACATGCACCATTGCTGATTCTGCATGACTGAACATGGATGAATGCATCAATGACGCAAAAAAAAAACCCGCATGATGCTTGCTCACCTGTGGACAAACACGTAAATTTCTCTTGATGTCATGAGGTGAAGCTGTGTGCAAAACACACACGTTCCAGGTTCACATACATAAATGACTGGAAGGTCGTTACCCAGGCCCATGATTTACTCCCAAGTGCATATTGTTACAGATGTCTTTTTTATTGTGTGACACGGGCGTAACTCGTGTTGTAGCGGCCTCGCCTGGCCGGGTGTTGCACTCTCAGTTAAATCCGTACTTGTTGAACTCTCGCTGCCGTGCCTGTCTCGAATGTTCACGTCTGTGCACGTGAATTGTTCTTTTGGATTGTTTGAGAAATAGAAGGTTCTTGGCTTGAGGTGAGAAGTTATAATTAGGGGGCTGTGTTTTAGAGCCAAGAGAGAGGTGAGAGAATGTTCCAGCGGACAAAGAAGAGTGTAAGTCAGATTGTGGGACCTGTTCCGATAAGTGCGGCAATTATACATTTTCTTCTGCATTTGTGACGGATCTTGTTTGGTCTTCAGTTTACTTTCGGGATTGTTACAATAGCTTTACATTGGACTGTTATTCTCTGAGAAGATTTGTGTGAGCTGTTCATCTGAGTTGTATGCTTTAAATGACTTGTCGCTGTGGCAGTGGTGTTATCCAGGAACTGTGCACTTTGTGTATTAGGCTGTGTGATCATATTGATTTGCTGTTATACTGTTGTTGTACTGTGTAATTGTATTGATTTAGTGTATTGAAATGATAGGGTTGTTTTAAGAATAAATTAAAGTTATTTGTTAATAAAAGACCACTGACTTCTTTATTGATTCCTCTAGACATTTCACGCTGCCTAGTGTTACAGAATCTGATTTTATTTCTCCATTACAAAATTAATGTTCATCACGCATACGTGATCTGTTGATATTAGGTTTCGTAACAATATATATATATACATATATATATATACACAATAAATGTTTGTTTATTGTTGTTAAATCATGAGTGAGGACTCTCCAGTGCAGCTGTCTCCGCTCCGTAACGCTTATCGGAGACCCATATGTTACATAATCACTAGCCGGTCTCTGAAGTTTCCGCTCACGTAAAGTCAGTTGGTATTTTGCATGTGCCTCGTACAGGACTCTCAAATCTCGCTTAAATTTATTATCATTTCTTATCATGGGGTATTTAAAAAAAAGCTGGAGGTATTACATGAAAATATCATGAAGTGAAGCTGTTTGCTAAACACTTGTTCCATGTTCACAATTCTAAATGACTGGTAGGTCGTGTCCAAGGCCTGTGTTTCACTCACAAATGCATATACACATAGCGAGTTCGACACAACGAGGTTTCACTTTATATAGATATATGTCCGTGTGTGTGTGTGTTTGTGTGTGTGTGTGTTTGTATGTAATGGATCGATCGAACTCGTCTTGTTTGTTCCCTATGTTCCCTCTTTGGGACTTGCCTCTGATCATTCCAGAGTTCCCCTTCAGATTTTGCCTTGTTTAATTTTGTAGGACAATGGAGAAGGTATTAGCTGGGAAACTGTCTCTTACCGGTGACCGTGGCAGCACGCCACTACAACTAGTTTCGTTATTATCGTTGTAGGTCAGTTATTTTTCTTATTTTCAGCAACCTTTCAAAATGTTGTCTCTAAATCATTGTTTCTAGTGAGCGTATTTTTTAAAGTAACTCGTAACTTAGGAACGCCTGTCGCCTGTTATGTGTCTATACTTTTTTCATTGATGCACTATTCTTTGTCTTTCCCATGATCAGTGACTGGTGAATGCTGAAGAAATGAAGCCATTAATTATTTTTTTCTTAGATTTAAGCAGGAGTTCGTCTTGACACGTTTACTCCCCACGCATGGCATTGACTTTTTTCGTTTATTTAAAATGGATGATTTTGTTTTACTATTCTACAACAAACTTTATCTACGCGTGCAGAAAATTAACCTCTTCAGTTTTCCGGTACCTTAATCTAACAGGTTAAATATCTACTTCTTCTTGTTTGGTGTATCGACACAAAACAAATGACCCGTGGGTCATGACGCTCAGCCGAGTGACATGTTAATAATATGTCCTTGCACAGACAACCAATTAAGATAGGTGGCTTCATTGTTCATGCATATTAGCTTAATTTATCAAGACCCATAAGCACAACAAATCTGATGACAATCCAATCAGCCTTTCATGAGGAATCTGGCAAATGCGTATTTTGCATTATTTCTGGGGTGCTCAAACATACCCCAAAACTCTGAGAATAAAGGTCACTGTGACCCAATGTCAGGTTTCTATGGAGAACTTTTGAGGAACTCTCAGGATGTAAAGTTAAAGGATTCTGGGCCACATGGTTATGATTTGTGCCCTACTTTGGTATCAAATTTTCAAGTATTCTGGGGGGCGGGGGGGGGGGGGGGTACTTCTGAGCCTCATGGTTCGGACAATTTTGGTGACACAGACCTAATTTCAGGTTTCCGAGGAGACTTTTCATGGGCCTCAAGCATGTCAAGAAAAAAAGATTCCAGGTCCAGCGGTTACGATTTATGCCCTCTTAACAGATGACGGTATCTTTTAATATCTAAAATAGAGAAAAAAAATCGTAAAAATAAAAAAAATGCAGGTGGCGCCACCAGTCTGCAGAAACTGATGAAACACTCCATGATTAATAACCATGCAAAGAATGATGGTGATCAATGCATTAGTTGTTCAGATATTTGAGCTTTTGTATCAAATTTTTTTTCAATATTCTGGGGGTCGCTTCGGAGTCCCATAGCCTGACGGATTGAAACAGAGATCTAATTCTAGGTTTTCAAGCAGACATTTCATGGCCCTATCTCGATGTAAAATTAAAAGTTTCCAGGTCCAGCTGTTATGATTTGTGCCCTCTAACAGATGACGGCATCTTTTAAGGTTTCAAAATAGAGAAAAAAATAGTCTTTTAAGGTCTCTGAATAAATAAAACATTGTAAAAAATAAAACAATACAGGTGGCGCCACCAGTCTGCAGAAACTGATGGAACACTCCATGATTAATATCCATGCAAAGAATCATGGTGATCAATGCTTTAGTTGTTCAGATACTTGAGCTTTTGTATCAAATTTTTCATTATTCCAGGGGGTACCTCCAGGCCCCATAGCTTGAAGAATATGGGTAACAGAGACCAAATTCAAGGTTTCAAAAGAAACTTTTCATGGACCTTTCTGGATGTAAAGTTAGAAGATTCCAGGTCCAGCGGTTACGATTTGTGCTCTGTAAACAGATGACAGCATCTCTTGAGGTCTTAGAAATAGAGAAAAAAATCGTAAAAAATTAAAACAATTAAGGGGGCGCCACCAGTCTGCAGAAACTGATGAAACACTCCATGATTAATATCCATGCAAAGAACCATGGGGATCAATGCATTAGTTGTTAGGATATTTGAGCTTTTGTATCAAATTTTTCTTTATTCTGGGGGGTACTTCGGAGCCCCATAGCTCAAAGAATATGGGTAACGGGGACGTAATTCTAGGTTTACAAGGAGACTTTTCATAGGCCTATCTGGATGTGATGTAAGAAGATTCCAGGTCTAGCGGTTACAATTTGTGCCCTGTTAACAGATGACGGCATCTTTTAAGGTCTCAAAATAGAGGAAAAAAATTTAAAAAAAATAAAAAATACAGGTGGCGCCACTAGTCTGCAGAAACTGATGAAACATTCTATGATTATTATCCATGCAAAGAATCATGGTGATCAATGCATTAGTTGTTCAGTGTTTGAGCTTTTGTATCAAATTTTTCATTATTCTTGGGGGTACTTCGGAGCCCCATAGCTTGAAGAATATGGGTAACAGAGACCTAATTCCAGGTTTCCAAGATCACTTTGCATGGACCTCTTTGGATGTAAAGTGAAAAGATTCCAGGTCCAGCGGTTACAATTTGTGTCCTCTTAACAGATGACGGCATCTTTTAATATCTAAAATAGAGAAAAAAATCGTAAAAATAAAAAATACAGGTGGCGCCACCAGTCTGCAGAAACTGATGAAACACTCCATGATTAATATCAATGCATTAATTGTTCAGATATTTGAGCTTTTGTATCAATTTTTTTCAATATTCTGGGGGGTGCTTCGGAGTCCCATAGCCTGACGGATTGAAACAGAGACCTAATTCTAGGTTTTCAAGCAGACGTTTCATGGACCTATCTCGATGTAAAATAAGAAGATTCCAGGTCCAGCGGTTACGATTTGTGCCCTCTAACAGATGACGGCATCTTTTAAGGTTTCAAAATAGAGAAAAAAATCGTCTTTTAAGGTCTCTGAATAGAGAAAAAATCGTAAAAAATAAAAAAAATTCAGGTGGCGCCACCAGTCTGCAAAAACTGATGGAACACTCCATGATTAATATCCATGCAAAGAATCATGGTGATCAATGCTTTAGTTGTTCAGATACTTGAGCTTTTGTATCAAATTTTTTAATTATTCTAGGGGGTACCTCCAGGCCCCATAGCTGGAAAAATATGGGTAACAGAGACCAAATTCAAGGTTTCAAAGAAGACTTTTCATGGACCTTTCTGGATGTAAAGTTAGACGATTCCAGGTCCAGCGGTTACCATTTGTGCCCTGTAAACAGATGACAGCATCTTTTGAGGTCTTAGAAATAGAGAAAAAAATCGTAAAAAATAAAAAAAATTAAGGGGGCGCAACCAGTCTGCAGAAACTGATGAAACACTCCATGATTAATATCCATGCAAAGAACCATGGGGATCAATGCATTAGTTGTTAAGATATATGAGCTTTTGAATCAAATTTTTCATTATTCTGGAGGGTACTTTAGAGCCCCATAGCTTAAAGAATATGGGTAACAGAGACCTAATTCTAGGCTTTCAAGGAGACTTTTCATGGACCTATCTGGATTTAAAGTTAGAAGATTCCAGGTCTAGCGGTTACGATTTGCGCCCTGTTAACTGATGACGGCATATTTTGAGGTCTTAAAATAGAAGAAAAAAATTGTAAAAAATAAAAAATACAGGTGGCGCCACCAATCTGCAGAAACTGATGAAACATTCAATGATTAATATCCATGCAAAGAATCATGGTGATCAATGCATTAGTTGTTCAGATATTTGAGCTTTTGTTTCATATTTTTCATTATTCTTGGGGGTACTTCGGAGCCCCATAGCTCAAAGAATATGGGTAACAGAGACCTAATTCCAGGTTTCCAAGAAGACTTTTCATTGTCCTCTTTGGATGTAAAGTGAGAAGATTCCAGGTCCAGCGGTTACAATTTGTGCCCTGTTAACAGATGACGGCATCTTTTGAGGTATCAAAAATAGATAAAAAAAAACGTAAAAAATTGAATAATTACAGGTGGCGCCACCAGTCTGCAGAAACTGATGAAACATTCAATGATTAATCTCCATGCAAAGAATCATGGTGATCAATGCATTAGTTGTTCAGATATTTGAGCTTTTGTATCAAATTTTTCATTATTCTTGGGGGTACTTCGGAGCCCCATAGCTGGAAGAATATGGGTAACAGAGACCTAACTCCAGGTTTCCAAGAAGACTTTTCATGGACCTCTTTGGATGTAAAGTAAATCGTTCTGCAGGTTTAATGGGAAGGCCATGCCTAAGCGCATCACCCAAATCCAAGTGCGCCTTTTGGGGGCATATATTTTCCTCGAGCATGAGCAATATGCGCATTTTCTGCTGCATGTGTGCGGGTCCTATAAGTCAGTATTGAATGGTTTGTCGAATGGAATTTTATACAAGCCAGAGGTTCAAACAGAGGTCATGAGCCAGAGGCCATGCATGTCCCTAAATCCGGCGGCTCACATATCAATTTTATCGGCCGATTCATAGGATCGGCCGACTATGTACCGACGGGGGCACATTGTCGTGTAGTGTGACACCCCAAGCGGCGCGATTTTGTCGGCGTCGGTGTGTAAAATCGCCGTCGCCAACAGTCTGGCACTGTCAAAGAAAATCGATTTTATCGTGCGATTAGCGAAATCGTGAATTGAGCCAATGTGTGCGACAAAGTCGGCCGAATTTTGTTTATTTTGATTGGGTCACAATGCAATATCTGTGATGGTATACCTGCCGTACTCTCTATCCATCAATGTAAATTCATTTCCTGTGGGCCCGATCACCTGCAAGGGGCGTAAATACAGGTTGGGAAGGGGTATATATCCCCCACTTTTTAACAAGGCACATGGTCAATGTAATAATGTATAGAAAATTAGAATTATACCCTATGGTTCCATTTGTCAGTTTACTACGAAATATTATATATATATAGAAATTAAAAAAACTATATACATTGTATATTGGAAACATGATATCCCACTCTTTTAAACCTTACAATCAATTGTAATATATTTGGAATATGTCACACAGACAATAATATACACACTTTATTCATGGAGCTACCGGCCGGGATTTCCCACCATATATAGTCATGTTGTATTCAAATCCATTTTTAATATATTTGATCTGACATAATATAATAGAAAATCGCCTGATATATGATTGTTCATCCCACTTCTGCGGCGTAGCTTAATAAACATTAAAGCCTAATTATACAAAGTATGTGCTGCCATTGACGTTTGCTGAAAGTAGCAGTCAAATGAGAAAGGCTGATAAAGTTTTAGCTGATTTACACAGGATAAAAGAATACATATAATTTCTTAAATTCTCATAAAATAAACAGGAAATCCTAAAAATCACACAAACATGCATGTAGATTATCATTTTCTAAATCTGAGTTTCATGATTACTTATTCCCCGAACCATGTGTGTTATTGCAAGCCTCGTGCCTGGTGAAATTGCCCGCGGGTATCTGATATCCTGATGCTGGATCTAGGGATCCTTACATGTGAATCGTATGCCACTAGTTCCTCTCTTCTCTCAAGGCTTTACCCGCAAATTGAGATTCTGCCATAGCACATTTCTGCTGACAAGCCACAAAGCGAACAAGTATATCCTATTGGTTTTCCCGCGATAGCAAGCTCAGTAGCAGATCGCCATCTTGAAGGACATTCGAGAAGTGTGAACGTGCGCGTCGGTAAATGTGACAATGAAAAAAGGCTACCTTAATTGGAACCAATTTTGAGAAAATCTGCGGTATAAATCGCCCGACAATGTCGCGCAATAAAATCGGGTAGTGAGCACCCGGCTTAACACACCTTCTGTCAGATCGTCTGCAAAGCAAGAGACGACCCTACTTTCCAAGTTTCCAAAGACAAATTACATATGGTTTAACCTGAATGTAACTGAACTTACAGAATCACTCTTAGTTGTGGCAAAATATTAAAGAAGAACACCTTCGATGAAAAAAATATATTTATTAAAACCCTCTAAGCTATTGAGTTTTATATGCTCATGTACCAATTGTGTCGTATAAAACTCAGTTTTATATTTTGACGCTTTTACTAAAATAAATATAATACTGAGTTCAAATTTGATGTTAATGCATGCGGACAAATATCTATGTTGACATCAAAGTAAGGTCTACGCCAAACTATTTTGGATATTATGTCGATTGAATATACCAACAGTTTAGAACAGATAGCTGTATATTAAGCCAGGGGCGTTGCAAGGATTTACGGAAGGGGGATGCGGGGAGGGGGATGGTACGGCATATCCGCTAGCCAAGGGGTGCATATATATATATATATATATATATATATATACTTATATATGTGTGTATAATAAAGAATCCGCAGATAGACAGATACAGATAGACCTGCCTGACGCCAGTAATATATGTATATCGAGGAGCTAGTTGATTCTTAGATATAGAGGGCTCTGAGCAGCCTATCATGTTACATTTTCTATGCAATTTAATTGGTATGAAATTGCTTTCTGGTCAAATATATACAAATTTCATAATGGGATCAGTGGTGTTTATGTTACCTGATTGTTTCCATAGCCCGTGCTTCTTTCCGTTGTCAAAGTTACGTATGTCTTTGTGTGTATTTGTATACAGATAGACCTGCCTGACGCCAGTAATATATGTATATCGAGGAGCTAGTTGATTCTTAGATATAGAGGGCTCTGAGCAGCCTATCATGTTACATTTTCTATGCAATTTAATTGGTATGAAATTGCTTTCTGGTCAAATATATACAAATTTCATAATGGGATCAGTGGTGTTTATGTTACCTGATTGTTTCCATAGCCCGTGCTTCTTTCCGTTGTCAAAGTTACGTATGTCTTTGTGTGTATTTGTTCACTATACATATCAGTTGTGAATTGAATCTCATAAAATTTTCAGGGCATTCCGGAAATAAGCCACTGAGGAACAAGTTATATTTGGTTTGGATCTAACACATGATCCGAATTCAGGGACCCCATCTATATTAAAAAAATGTACACGTGTACAGTCACTTATGCATGAACGAACTTTGGAATTTGGGCCGAATAAATGGATGCAAACGCTTGTTTTGGGAGCATCCTAAAATACCCCCCCCCCCTGCACACACACACAAAGCGTAGGTTTACATTCCTTATAATGCAAATTTATATTTTTTTTATATACACATAGTTAGTGAAATCTGATCATTGTCCACCATGACTATTATTAGTAAGCAAGTATGACCAAATATAAATAGATCAATTCATACGATATGAACCGAAGAAGCTTCAAGTTCATCAGTTCCCTAAGCGCCCCTAGTGGACTGATCTTTGTCCTCTCGGATAAAGTTGTCGATTAGAACCAAAACTTTAATTTGATACCAAAAGGAAAACTTTTGCATCGATTTGAAACGAAAAGTTGCCGGGGCCCCAAACTAATTGTGTCACGGGTCGGTTTACTCTTTAAAAATTCATCAGGCCTTGCTCTAGCTTAGCAAAACACTTTAGGGTTTTCACTATGTTCGCGCTTCAGTAAATCTAAAACTATTGTATCACTAAAGTGATTGTAATATACTCGGTATAACAACGTGATAAATATCCTGACAATGCACCAAGTTCTCTGTCCCAGCTAGAGTTTCAGTATGTTTCTAATATCGTGTGAAATAACACACACTAAACACATGTATAATCAATAAACCGGTTAACGACTACCTTTACTAATGTTGAAAGGGTGTCATGTATCCGCCAATGTTTGCTGTTTTATGTCTAATCTTGACGTTTGTATTTAGACGTTTTATATGCATGGCTCTTAAGTATATCAAAATTTCCTTCAATTTAATTAAAATTTGTTGCGAAATAGTACATAGAAGGTATATACATAATAAATAGAACATATACATGATACATAGAACATATACATAAAACATAGAACATATACATGATACATAGAACATATACATAAAACATAGAACATATACATGATACATAGAACATATACATAAAACATAGAACATATACATGATACATAGAACATATACATAAAACATAGAACATATACATGATACATAGAACATATACATAAAACATAGAACATATACATGATACATAGAACATATACATAAAACATAGAACATATACATGATACATAGAACATATACATAAAACATAGAACATATACATGATACATAGAACATATACATAAAACATAGAACATATACATGATACATAGAACATATACATAAAACATAGAACATATACATGATACATAGAACATATACATAAAACATAGAACATATACATGATACATAGAACATATACATAAAACATAGAACATATACATGATACATAGAACATATACATAAAACATAGAACATATACATGATACATAGAACATATACATAAAACATAGAACATATACATGATACATAGAACATATACATAAAACATAGAACATATACATGATACATAGAACATATACATAAAACATAGAACATATACATGATACATAGAACATATACATAAAACATAGAACATATACATGATACATAGAACATATACATAAAACATAGAACATATACATGATACATAGAACATATACATAAAACATAGAACATATACATGATACATAGAACATATACATAAAACATAGAACATATACATAAAACGTAGAACATATACATGAAACATAGAACATTTACATAAAACATAGAACATATACATGAAACATAGAACATATACATAAAACATAGAACATATACATGAAACATAGAACATATACATAAAACATAGAACATATACATGATACATAGAACATATACATAAAACATAGAACATATACATGATACATAGAACATATACATAAACATAGAACATATACATGATACATAGAACATATACATAAAACATAGAACATATACATGATACATAGAACATATACATAAAACATAGAACATATTCATGATACATAGAACATATACATAAAACATAGAACATATACATGATACATAGAACATATACATAAATCATAGAACATATACATGATACATAGAACATATACATAAAACATAGAACATATACATGATACATAGAACATATACATAAAACATAGAACATATACATGATACATAGAACATATACATGATACATAGAACATATACATGATACATAGAACATATACATGATACATAGAACATATACATGATACATAGAACATATACATGATACATAGAACATATACATGATACATAGAACATATACATAAAACATAGAACATATACATGATACATAGAACATATACATGATACATAGAACATATACATGATACATAGAACATATACATAAAACATAGAACATATACATAAAACATAGAACATATACATAAAACATAGAACATATACATGATACATAGAACATATACATAAAACATAGAACATATACATGATACATAGAACTTATACATGATACATAGAATAGTTGATTAAATTCCAGAGATGATCCATATCCAGATGATCAGGATTACAGCCTGCCAGCAGTTAGTATTGACGGCATCTCATGCCATAAAAAATAAGTATTAAATCTGTTGCAGATTTTCGGTATCTCCTTCTCTTAAATATAGTTTTTTTTCTTCTCTGGGTAAGGCCTGTGTGTAGCTCCCGGCAACTTAAAAAAAAAAATAACGTAAAAGCTTCGTATACAGTTAATGGTCTTTATTCAACAAACATCTGGAATGTGACCTTGTGTCACGTTGTAATTAGTGGAACCACTCTTTGAGACTTGTGTTTGTGATCACACAAACCATGCAGCTTGTAATACAAAACTTGAGTTGTGACCGCACAAAACCTTCAAACCCTCAAATCCGTAAAACCGTAAAACTAAAAAGACATATACATACTTTAAGTTACACAATAAACATACCTGGAGATTACAAAACCTTACAATAATAATAAACTTTGCTTCAAATAATAATATTCCTGCTTAAGCTATATGCAATTAAATCTTCTGTAATATACATTTTTCAATTGACAAATAAAAGGCTATACTTAATGACAAGTAATACTAGAATCTGTCTCATAATAAACCTAAATAACCTTTAATGCACTCACAGTTACAGAGTGGAAATATATCGGAGGGCTAAACGTTAAACAGGCGACAGCGTTCAGTGGCGCCATTTATGGACAGGATCGTAAACTAACCGATGTTTCTATGAAATATAAGAAAAGGCATACTCGTGTTTACGTCTTTAGACACAACGGCCCAAGTATGGAATCCGGTCTTCATTTCCAAGATGGGTCTAAACTGACTGGACCGTCTAATATTAGTAGTAATCAACATAAGCCATGACATGCCTGGTGATATGACATCGACATGCCTCTTACTTCTCCATTACATGAATCCTAAACATCATTACATCCGTCCGTATACACTCATAACATCGTCCATGTAGACCGGATTCTATACTCGCTTGAATACAACCAGAGTGCTGGGGAAATAGATATTACTATTGAAAAGATAAAATTACTACTTTCACTTTGTCCTGACAGATCTGTATTAAGTCTCTAGGGTATCGTTAACATGTATTCAGACAAGGGGAAAAGTATGAAGTCAATATCCTTAAAAAAGCTATCTAATACATCCTGAGAAGTAAGAGAAAACGTTCACCTCCTTGGTTAGCCTGGATGTTCCCATGGGAATTATGTTCTTGTTCAATCTTAGCAACCCTTACTTTGTGGACTGCCGAAAAGGTAAAAACTGTCTACAAAATGGACCACGTGACTTATCACGTGAACCACTCATGGAAATCAAGTAAACTTTCTTTTTAAAAAAGTCCCCGCTAGGCTTAGCGGCAGATACACTGTGATTTCTGCTTTTTGGATTATATCAGTGTCTCCTCCCCGAGTGTCCTTGCTGTGGTATCTCTATATAAACAGCAGGGGCATTTTGACGTCATTCATCGTTTGCCATATTTTGATTTTGAGGCCAAAAGAAATTGGTCAATAACACCCGTTGAGTTACGAACACGGGGAATATACGCATACGACGATTTAAATCAACCGTTAACACTTACCAAAACTAAACGAGGCCTGGGCGTTTATGGTATATTTCGTTTATTTAAGGTTAACGGAATCAAAATAAACTATATATGTATGCTATATTTTAATTTAGTTAAAATAGAACGCAAACATACAACACGTAGTTTACAGGTTATGCTTTTAATCTGTTAAGATTATCCCCTATGAGACAGTACAATAGTTTGGACATTTATGATATCTATTTACAAATGAACAGCAGAAATAAGACAAAAATTAAAAAAAAAAATCATAGAGGTATGTCATATATTCGAAAGTTTTGTTAAGTGCTTAGAACTCGTGTACTATAAAGTCCGGCAGACTATGTACATGTAACAGCCAGGATATACTGCCACCGTTAAATATATAATGGCTTTGCAGCAGTTACCCAGGAGGCAGCCCGCATGTCAAATTTACTTCATTATATCGTATACTGTCGAAATTTCAACAACTATCAACAACTCTTTATAATAAGTGAAATGAAATGTTACTTTGGCTATCCCCTAATTTTCTTTTCTTTCAATTTCTAGTACCAGAATTGTAAATATAAATAATCACCAATATATCGAGTGTTTTCTTTTAAAATCTACTTATTCACCATATATTTTAATTATCTTATATAATGATAATGATGATAATGTAAATTTATAAAGCGCCATACCGAAACATTGCTCATGGCGCTTTACATAAAATTAAGTAAAACATTGAAAATCCACATTAATTGTGAAAGTAAATACATGCACGCTCATACAACAATATATAAATAACTATATAAAACTAAAACTTCCTGAACTCCTCACATGCATATCAACTTTACCAATTCATATAAGACTTACAAATGACTATACACTACTCAAGACATGCGAAGACACATATTCCATAAGCTCTCTAAAAAAGTCTTTAGCATCTTCTTAAAATCATTTAAATCTGTTTGTGATCTCAAATTTAAAGGTAATCTGTTCCATTTTACAGGCGCACTGTGACTAAAAGCTCTA
Source organism: Sipunculus nudus (assembly GCA_026874595.1). Taxonomy (NCBI): domain Eukaryota; kingdom Metazoa; phylum Annelida; class Sipuncula; order Golfingiida; family Sipunculidae; genus Sipunculus; species Sipunculus nudus. Next base: position 45,652,398 of record CM049312.1, on the reverse strand, counting down.
CCCCCATAGTACATCAGCCTGGTTCTAGGTATACTAACATATTGTGCCATGACGTCGATGTTAGCGAGGCAAGCGCCGTCAGGCAGCATCCTTATAGACTAAATCCAGAAAAGCAAAAGTATCTACAGGATGAGATTCAATATTTGCTGGACAATGATTATATTGAACCTAGTAACAGTAACTGGAGTTCCCCCTGTACTCCTGTGCCAAAACCTGATGGAAGTTACCATTATCACAGATTATCGAAAACTGAACTCTGTCACCAAGACTGACACGTTCCCGATTCCGAGGATCGATGATTGTATTGATAGAGTCGGTAGCTCCAGTTTCCAAGTATGACTTGCTAAAAGGATCCTAGCAAGTTCCGCTGACAGATGGAGCAAATGAAGTGTCCGCTCTTGTGACGCCGCAAAGACTGTACCAGTATAATGTTATGCCTTTTGGCATGAAGAACTCGCCAGCCACGTTCCAGCGCTCATCCATATGGTTGTCAAGGACATTCATGGCTGCGACGCACATATTGATGACCTTATCGTTCACATCGACACCTGGGAGAAACATCTGCAAATTCTTCGCGACCTCTTCGAAAGACTCAGTGAAGCACGTCTGACCATCAACATATTAAAATCTGAGTTTAATCATGCAGAAGTAACATTTTTGGGTCATATTGTAGGACAGGGTCAAGAAAAACCTATTGGTGCTAAAATAAGTGCTATTTTTGCATTCCCTAGACCAGAAAACAAAAAGAAAATAATGCGTTTTCTTGGTATGGTTGGATACTACAGGAAGTTTTGTCCAAATTTCTGCTGTTGCTGAACCTTTGACTAATTTGTTAAAGAAGAAACATTAGTTTGTATGGAATGTTCAGTGTGAAAATGCATTTCAGAATTTGAAAGCAATTCTGCAAAGTTAACCAAAACTGGTGGCTCCAGACTTTTCTGTACCTTTTAAGTAAGCTGTAGATGGTAGTGATATTTCTGCTGGTGCTGTGTTGTAACAAGAAGGCAATGATGGCATAGATCAACCATGTGTTATTTCACAAGAAAGTTTAATGCAAAACAGAAAAACTACTCCACTATGGAAAAAGAATGTTTGGCTTTGATTTTGGCATTGCAACAATTTGAAGTTTATGTTACTTCATTAGTCAAGCCTATCATTGTCTTCAGTGATCACAATCCCCTCACGTTCATGTACAAGTTGAAGTGTAAAAATCAAAGATTGTAGAGATTGAGTTTGTTCTTACAAGATTACAACCTTGAAATCAGACACATTAAAGGGAAAGACAATGTTCCTGCTGATTGCTTATCGAGACGTTTAAGAAATATTGTAAACGAGATGTTAATCTAATGTTGTAAATAAGATTTTTTTAAATATTGTAAAGATTTAGTGATTGTGATCGCACAAAGAAAGCTTTTGAGAAAACTTTCTTTTTTCTTACAGGAGGGGGAGTGTTACAGATGTTTCTTTCTTTAATTGTATGCGGTGGTCTTGCATGTGTGTGTGCAGCGCTGACGTTGGCCTTTGCTGTGGCGGCATAGCCCGGCCCGCGCGTGGGGTCTGGCGTGTACACAGCGGTCATGCTGGTCTGGGCCTTTTTCGCTTGGCCGAGCCAGGCCGGCTCACGTGTGGACCTTGGTGTGTAGAAACATGTGTTGGTTGTTCTAGATGTTTCCTGTACTGTTTATCATGGTAGGTTCTTTGGATTGTTCGGGAATTCGAAAGTTCTCGGCTTGGGGTGAGAAATTATAATTAGGGGCCTGTGTTTTAGAGCCGGGAGAAGAGAGGAGAGAACTATTCCAGCGCACACAGAAGAGTGCAAGTCAGTTGTGGACCTTTTCCGGTAATTGCGGCAGTTATAGTTTTTCTCCTGAATTTGTGACGGATCTTATATAGTCTTAATTCAGTTTGCTTTCGGGATTATAACAAGAACTTCGCTTTTGGATTACAACGGATTGATTTTATGAATGAACTTGACTGTTATTCTCTGAGAAGATTTATGAAAATTGTTCATCTGGGTTGTACGTTATAAAGGACTTGTTGTCGCAGTGACAGTGGTGGTATCCTGGCACTATATACTTTACTTATATACTTGTATTGATTTACTTTTGTACTGTTGTTATACTGTATAATTGTATTGATTTAGTGTATTGTGGTGTTGGGGTTGTTTTAAGAATACATGTTCTCACTGGTATTGTCCCATACATAAGTTTGGCCGTCTATGACCAGCTTGTCAAAATCAAGGTATGCTGATTAGCTATCTTCCCTGGCCTTTAGCATATGTGGTATTAAGTTACTTCTAACTTTCCTCACTGCTTCACTTTAATCGTTTACAATTCTTATTTCTGAGTCCCTTAAATGCTCCCTAGCCTTTTCTTTCTCTTTATACCGAGTAAACTATACAATAACAGGCCTTGGTTTACCCCTCCTATTTTTTACAGGAAGCCTATGTGCTCCATCTATGCCTAATTTATCGTCTGCATCACAGTCAATTTTCAGCTTTTCTTTCACAACTTTTCTGTTTTTCTCCTCACAGTCTTTCCCAGTTTCCTTCCCCTCGCTTTCTGGAATTTCATGGAAAATCACGTTCTGCCTTCTGGATTGGTCCTAAAGCTGATTACATTTTCTATGAAGGTCTTGGTTTTCTCGTTCCAGTTCCGTCACTCAACAACATTCTGCAGCCTATAGACTCCAGGGTTTTATATTTCCAGCAAGTTCTTACAGTTGTTGTTGCCCATTTGACTGACCTGTTGGGTGTATAACAATAGGGTCTCCCTCACTGGCAGTGGTTGTCATTTGGGATGTGGTATGTGGCTGACTACCCTGACTGCTACTGCATACAAACTTATGTATGGGACAATACCAGTGAGAACATAAAGCCAGTTAGGGGGAGATTCTAGGAAATAGGCCGGGATATTAGTACACTAAATTCATTTGAAAATCCTGACCTAAATTAATCTGTTTTCTATTACTGGTTCACCTTTGGAGTCTGACCTTCTAACACCTAACCTCCCAACTACACAATCTAACAATGGAGTTCCTGCACAACAGCCAGGGGTAAGGTGCACCTTTACTAATTACTCACATTTGACCCATAATACTGTTCTTACTAATAGTCGCATTATGAATACAATAGGATGTGTTTCTCTGGTATCATGGAATGTTAATGGACTTAAAAATAAACTAGACACAAGTGACTTAAGAAAACTGGTACATGAGCGTCATAAAATAGGTATTACAGAAACCTATGCAAATGATGATGATGACTATATAGATACTTTTACAGATTATAAAGGATATTGTAAAGCAAGGGGGAGCTGGGTAGAGGTGGGGTTTTAGTATATGTTCACAAAACCACTGGTGTTGTGATTAAGAAGGTTATTAAATATTATTATTTTGTTTATAAAGGAAGGTACGGTAGGTGTGCTGACTGATTTGACTAGAGTATTTTGTTATATTGCCCCGATGGGTTCTCCCTTTTATTTAAACGAGACAGAAAGTGATGGGATCATTCGACTAGAAAACATATTAACAGAAACTATTACAGAATATGGTGATTTAGATTTAATCATTATGGATCACTTTAATGCCAGAACTGGAAAGTTAACAGATATAAATGAAAATGATTCATTGAAATACCTGGGGGTGGACACCTCTATATCGGGCATTACATGTAATGTACCAAGTATATCAAAAGATTGTGTAACCAACACATTTGGATATACTTTACAGCAGTTATGTTGTGAAACAGATTTATTTATACTGAATGGTAGGATGAGTCCAGATATACCAGGTGAATTCACTTGTATAACACACAGTGGTTGCAGTGTGGTTTACTATGTAATAGTTAGTAGCCAGATATTTAGCTTCATACAAAGTTTTAAGGTTTTTTAATCATGATTGATATCTCTGACAACTTTCCTGTAAGATGTATACTTACTGTTGACGCAACGGAAGAAAGAAGTGAGGAGGCATTACCAAAATTCATTGAATTAAGGAAATGGGAAAAATATAAGTTTTCTACAATGGATTTGGATAAGATATGTTCAGAATTACAACAAGGTGTAGGTGTACAATTATTAAATTCACTAGCAAATACCCGTGCTACGCACGGCGTGCTACGCACGGTCTGGGGCGAACAAAACAATCCGTACGGTGGTATCAGAAATCCACCGGAAATCTAGTGATACACACAAATCGCGATACGCTATTAATATATGGATCCATTATATGCATGGTGTTATGCATAAACATCGTATTGAAGCCAAGAGTTTGGACGGAGAAAATTTCGGAGAAGTTGATATGCTAAATAAAATAATTTTTATATGAAAATATATTATGTTGAACATCGCTATTCAAAGTTGCCCTCCGATTTTTCTTGCGACAAAATCGCACAATGTAAAAAGCTGGTGATACATTCCAACGTTTATTTGCATCCGATCATCGCATCCGTTCATCGCATCCATGTAAAATTTTTGGACACTATATTTTAAAAAACACATGGCACATACCTCGGGCAACGATTATCAGCTGCGATCATGCGCATGCAAAGTTTTATCGCAGACCTCGAGTCCTGCTCGATTTTTGGGATGAACACATCCGTAAAACGCACAGGGGATTGCACATCATAACGTAAAATTGAGGAAGCCCTCACTTCCATTACCAAAATATGAGTATTAAAGTTCATTAAAGGGGAATAACTGGAGGGAAGCATCATCATGTCTATAACAATCAACATGCATCTTACTGTGTATCACTGAAAAATTGCAACAATGAATTTGATGCAATAAAAAGTGACATTTAAAGTGGAAGCGAAACAATTATTTGTATGTGTGTGTGGGGGGGGGGGGGGGCGTCCAATCCCACATTAATTTAATTCAAACATAATTATTTGTTAAATTTTACTGAAATATAATTTAGGTTTACAGACATAAATCTAGATTTGAAAGGACAAAACGACTTATCGTCACCTGTCGACGCTTGTACGTACCATGTGTTGCTTCTTGGTTGCCGTCCTTTGATCGCACATGAAAGACGGCTGCGACAAACTAAATGCGATAAACACTGGTTTGTGTGACCGTTGGATATGATTTTAGTCGCATGCGACTCGCTCATTTGTCAAACGCTCTGGAAGCGGTACATGTGCATTAAAGCATATCAGGTCGTGTAAAGGGGGGGGGGGGGGGGGTAGAAGCGCTCTCCTTGCAATCCCGGTCACAGGAAGGCCTGCCAAACAATTCTTTCAAAGATCTTCCTTTTGAGAAGGAGATTATTTCGGGCCGGTGACCGCGAAATGTACAAATAACCCAGATAGAGCCCCCTGAGTAAAACTCTGTTCTGCCCTCACACACTCTATGCTCATTGTGTTTCCGGGCCCAATAACACAAAGAAAAGAGGCGCCCGTGGGGGAGTATATATTAAAATTAATATCTATGCACGTAATACGCAAATATTGCAAATAAAAGTTGGTGGAATCTCTGCGGACACACCCGGAGTAAATATATTTCGAAAATCACGGCAATCCGTACGGTGGTATCAGATGAGATACGGAAAATTACAAAAATCGCCTTACGCTATTAATATATAGATTTAAGGAAGAGCTAGTAACAAATCCTGATAAAGCAGGTACAACATTCACAATGATTCTTCATGGACTCTCAACAAAGTGTAAAGTAAAGATAAAGTATTACAACCAGATTGGTGTGAGGCGAAAGGTGAATTGCATGATGAAAAATAATAAATACTTAGCACTGAACAGATATAGAAAATCCAATGCAATAACTGACCTTAACAATTATAAACATGCAAAATCAAAGTTTAAACAAATCTGTAAGGTAAAGAAAAGCTGATAAGACAAAGTATAAAAATATTAAGATATTAATACCATGTGGAAGAACGTAAAAATGATTAATAGAAAACAAAGAACTACAGGAATAGAACCCAGAAACTGGAATGAGCATTTTATGACACTACTGAATAATTCAAAGACTGAAGTTAATATACAGTTTAAACAATACGTCAGTGACATCTTGAAACAGGAAAGTCACCGTAATTGGGAAGATGATGAATTAAATAGTGAAATAACAATGGAAGAAGTTAAACAAGCACTTAATCAAATGAAAAATGGAAAATCGCCAGGCCCAGATGGAATAACAGTTGAAATATTGAAACAAACATTCATTTTTTGTCAGAACATATCCTACAGATATTTAATAGTATCTTTAATAAAGGTGTTTTTCCATCGGAGTGGTGTGATGCTATATTATACCCTATTCATAAAAAGGGCCCTACAACAAATCCACAAAACTATAGAGGAATCTCTCTTCTAAATACGATTAATAAACTTTTTACAAAGATATTAAATAATAGACTACAGCTGCATGTGGAAGATAAATATGTCTTGTCAGATGCACAAGGTGGATATAGAAAAGAACATATGATAGTGGATAATGCTTTTACTCTGATGGGGCAATACAGAAATACTTGTTGAAAAAGAAAGGAAGGTTTTATTGTATATACATAGATTTTACAACAGCGTTTGATGGTATACAACATAATTTATTATGGTATACACTAATTAAATCTAGTATAAGAGGGAAAATATTAAAGGTATTACAATCTGTGTATAGTAACATGAAATCATGTGTTTTGACAGACTATGGATTAACTAGTTATTTCAGGTGTAATAACGGGACACGTCCAATGTTGTTTTCTATTTTTATAAACGAGTTTCATACACAAATCAATGATGCTGATTATCAGGGAATCTGCCAAATCTGAACACGTTAATGTATGCAGATGATCTATTTATTTTTGTGATACAGTAGGGAGATTACAAGATCAAATTAATCAGTATTATAATTATTGTTTGAAATATGGTATGTGGTTAATGTTGATAAGACAAAGATAATGGTGTTCAGGCATGGTAGACCTCTGAAAAAAGTTGAAGCATGGTATTATAATAATAGAAAAATTGAAATTGTGCCATTTTATAAATATCTGGGTATATATTTTACAATTAAATTAACATGGTACAAAACTCAGCGACAACAGGTACTACAGACAGAGAAAGCATTTGGTATTATTAAAACATTTAATAGAAAATGTAGTCACTTAACAATGAAACATTTTATTTGTTTAATAGTTTAATAAAACCAATATTGTTGTATGGTTTCACTTAACAATGAAACATTTTATTTGTTTAATAGTTTAATAAAACCAATATTGTTGTATGGGACTGAATTATGGGGTTATGAGAGGAGTCAGATTATAGAAAGAGTTCAGTATAAATTTGGTAAATATGTCATGAAATTAAGTTCATATACATCTTATCTAGCTGTATTGGGGGAATGTGGTAGATATCCATTGTATGTTAATCAAGTTATCAAATGTATTCAGTACTGGGTTAAATTAATAAGATATTATCAGATATTCAGATCCTAGGTACCCAAAGCACATTTACAATATGTTGTATAAAATGGATGAAAAGGGAAAGATAATATGGACAACATAAATAAAACATATACTTTTTTGTGCAGGATTTGGATATGTATGGAAAGCACAAGATATAGGGGACTCAAATTTATTTATACAAGGATTAAAATTAAAAATAAGGGATATGGTTATGCAAAACTGGTATAGTTATGTGCAGAAAAGTTGTAAATTGTAACTCTTTAGTAGTTTTAAATAAATGATTACTCTGGAGAAATATCTTATTTGTGTACCAAATAAAAAATATAGACAAGCATTAGCTCAATTAAGATGCTAAAATCATAACTTGCTAATAGAGAAGGGTAGACACATTAATATGGATAAAGAAGAGAGTGTATGTCAGTATTGTATTAACATGTGGTATAAATGAGATAGAAGATGAATATCATTTTTCGTAAAAATGTTTAATGTATGATGATTTAAGAGAAACATATTTGAAGAAAACCTGTCATAATGCATCAATTGAAAATTTCTTACAGGTACTCAAGTCTGACAATAAAACAGTAATTTGCAAATAAACAGCATACACTTACCATGCCTTTAAGAAGAGGGACGCAATTTTTTTAGGTATAAAGTCAGTAATTAAATAAATACTCATATAATAATATTCCGATTTCATATATATTCTAGAGCCAAATTATCTCTGTTTAAAGTTTTAAAGTCTGCACTTTAAATACAAGAATTCTCCTAAATATATGAATACTGTATTATATAGTTTTTATATTGTTCACTGAACTGTAATAAAAAACTTGTCGTATATTTCCTTAAAGGATACATGCAGAGGTTACATAATTGTATTTAAAGCAATGGCAGTTGCAATAGTATAATATTATTTCATATTTGTATACTCTGAGTTAGTAATTGGGTCATTTTTGGTATTAACTTATAATTTAAATGGCATGTTCAGCATTACAATCATTGTCTTCTGCTGTGTTGCATAATACTGATGCTTTTCCTCTGTAATACCGTTTATCAAAGTATAATAAGAACAATTTCTATACATTATCTACCATAAATGAATAGCCCCTATCTAAACTCTATGTCAACCTGCAGCCATTCCCGCCAAGCAGATTCTTTGAAGCAGCTCTCCCCTTCCTGCACAATTTGGTTTATATTCTTACCACATGCCCCGCACAGTGACACAAATTAATGCACTGCTGTTAAATTATTTACAAAGATAAAATATATATATATTACTGTCTTGAAACTTTTCCCTCATTATTACATGCTAAGTCCGATGGGGGGGGGGGGGGGCATGCCCTCCTGCGGCACCTGCAGTTCGCAGGACTGAGACCTTCGAAACAAGTTGTGGCGTCTCAATGAATGTAATGGCAGTGTGCAGAATGTCCCTGCAGATAGATTCCACCGTCAGACTGTCCTCGGAGTACTTTTCTTTTGTAGACTGTTCTCGGAGTACTTTTTCTTTGGTATTTCCTTATCAACCCCTGTTTTAGCACACACTTTAAAACTGCCCATAAAGGCTGCCATGTTGCTACAGACTTATACATATCGCAACTAAGCAGTAAAATCTAAATGGATGATGACTTTGAAAATAAGTTTAAGGTAAAAATTAAGATCAAGTACACATATGACATCTGTGTCGCCTACACCGGGCTTGGATCCCCCTCCGACGCTCCCGCCAACCAATTATTTCAGCAGACTTCCGAATTATGTCACAGAAATCTGCCGAGAACATCCTAAAGGATACTATATGTACCAATTCCCGTTTATATTGTATACATTTTCCCCGGGTATATCTAGCTTTCGGAAATGGTCCCTTTTATTGCGCGTCATTGCTTTTCTATGGACTACATGTCATTATTAAATTCACACTGCATCTAATACGAGATATTGGATTACATTGATAATCAAAAGTATTTTAATGGCTTGATCGAACTCCTGTTGTGTCTACCAAATCACCTAGATTGGTGCCAATTTATGTCCTTAGTACATTGGCGCCGATCAATGGCGACACGACTGTTCTTGCTTTTTTCGTTAATTTTTAGGAATTTTTATTTCTTCTGATTTGAAGTGGGCCGAAAATGTTAATTACTGCGTAAAGAAGGCACAACAACGTTAATTCTTCGAGGACAGTTAGAACAGCTGAGAGGATCACTGGGGTTCCTTTATCCACAGTTGACTCCATATTTCAAACACGATTATTGAGAACGCAAACGACATTATGGAAGACCATAGTCATCCGGCGCACTAGTACTATTTGTTTTAAAAAAGTGAAATTGGGGGTTCGCTATAGGTCGCTATCAGGCAATTCCAAAATAACCCAAACTAGCACATACGCGTCCGCCGTTCGGGAATTAAATATATCACTTGCAGCACAATAATCTAGTCAAACATTCATATAGTCATTCGTCTTTTTTCAATACACAATTTTATTTCTTGTTTAATGTGTTTGTTTAAGCAGGCCAGTCAAGCCAATTACTATTGTATGTGATGATTTTTTTACCTTTATATATAGCAATAAACTATATCTTATTTTATCTTATTTGCTATCACTGATAAGCAGACTATTCTTATTGCTTGATTGAAGAATGGATATTAAAAAAGGCAGCTTCACATTGGATTTATTGTAAGCTACTCAATTATTTGAATCCTGTATTTTGATAAATGATTTTTATTATTTGACTGGCCCAAAAGTTGTGAAATTATATGCCTGATGTTTAATTTATACATCAAGTTAGCTATAATTGATCCCTTTTTTAAGAATAATATATAAGTAAACTGCTTTTACTTCTTCGGTCGCTCTATACTATAAGAGGTTTTAGTATATTAAGAAAGGGCCATGGCCTGCTCTTGAACTGTTTAATGAAGCAGCATAATCATATGATAATCATGTTATGTGATTTTGAAGGCCTCTGTCTTTCAGGCTTTATGTCCTATATGGGTCGAGGAAGGGCTAACATATCATAACCTGTCGTCGAAAGTTAAAGTTAATCTGAGAGGTTCTATCGAAGTGTCACCATTCCGGTCGGAATTATTCTGGTCAAAAATATATGCTTCCATTTCATCAATGTGCAGTTATGAGCACTCATTGTATATCAAAGACTATATATTTGGAGAACAGTCTGTAAAAATGAGATAATTGTAATGGACATTAGAACGTATTTTAAAGGGGTCTGATCATCCATAAAACATGTTGAATTAACACGAAAATTGGCTTCTTCTCTTTAAAATAATAACTGTCAAATGTTGCCTTGAAACTGTTTGGTTACTCCTGTAAACCAGTGTTGAAAAATACTGGGCCAGGCGCGATCACAGGTATCAACATAAACACAAAACGTGTCCTTTAGGAGATGCCCTGACTGACTTTGCCCAAAAAATGAAATACATGTTCCCGCTGGTTGAAACACCGCACGTTCCAGGTAACAATCAGACCTCCAGTCACGCGGACTTGTTAGGATTAACAGACATACTAGAAATTTGTTTACAAACACGCAGAGCCATAACAAGGCGTCAAACAGCCGTATGCGAGGTACTGTGACTGTGTGCTGGCATGGTTTTGCTGGGAAGCTTTTGTATAAAGCAAAATGAAATGATAGTGTTAGAGAACATGTATAATTTTGCTCCTGGTTATGTCCCTTTAATGTAATGTTATAAATACATTTATGTAAATTCATAATACACAGGTGTCAACATAAACATATATGACAATATCACCAAGACCCCAAGACCCCCTTTTTCCCGTTATGATTTGTTTTTCGGTGAAACAGGATAACAGTCTTTTGCAGAGACGGATCCAGCAAGTGTGTGTCGGGGGGGGGGGGGGGGGCAGTGGATCAGTGCATAATAATACATAACAGGATAAGCTGTCTGCCGTCACATTTCTTTGCATTGTTGTATATGTATAGTAGGCCTTCCCGGTCTGTTCATTGCAACTTCGGAACTTCCAGGGACAAATTCAACACGCTGAAGAGAATTTAGTGATCACTAATTTCATGGAAACCATGTTGAACACTGAAGGTGACTCGTAAACTTTGAACGGGCAAAGATTTGCGTCAATCGCCGCTACTGATATGGTGCGATCAGTTTTAAGGGTACGACAAGTGCACGTGTACAACAGCTGTACAGTGTAGGGTTATTTATATGTATCTGTATCCCTTGCCGTTTGTCATTCATTTTAGGGCTTATAAACTATATAAATAATGGATATCTGCTTGGTGTAAAGATAACAGGTCTGTATAGTACATATATAAATTATGGATGTCTGCTTGATGTAAAGATAAGAGGTCTGAATAGTAACTATATAAATTATGGATGTATGCTTGATGTAAAGATAACAGGTATGTGTAACAACTAAACAAATGATGGATGTCTGCTTGTGTAAAGGTAACAGGTCTGTATAAAAAAAATTGCCAATGTTAACATGTACATAGGTTTACAATATAAACCGGCTTCTATATGGCTAAGGCGTAAAGCACAAGTCTCCAAGCGAGATCCTGAGTTAATATCTCAGCTGAGGTGGTGAGAACTTTTACGGTCGGCCCCCAGGCTTAATAAGGAGACTGTATATCCAACATTCCTGTTTCACTCACAAACGATTGCGTTCCTCAGGGGTTCTTCGGTGTTATGACCAAGTTTGGGGAAGACACACACCGAGGGCCCGCAAGAGTGGTGCCCCATGTCTGGTTGACACCAGGATTATCGAGTATAAGCCCGTGTCACGTAGTCCGAAATCGGAATGAAACCCTTCAGAAGTACATAGTACTTAGCTAAGCTAGCATTAAAAATGGAGGCGGTTACTTAGAGCAAAAAAATTTAATTAAATTGTCACTTCGAATCCACCTAGTTTTAATCAGGAAAAACTGAAATGTAATTGCGGTCACCACATTTTATTCACGTTTTAGTACACCAGATGATACAAACTGTATAAAACGGAACATAAACTCAACACGGTAAAGATATTATAACGCTGAGCTCAGCTACGATAATGGTGTCCCCAAGTTGTGGGAACCCTCGCTATCAAGGCAAGGGCCCAACGAAGATCGGACCGGTATTGTCCATGACTGATAAAATATAAACTTCTTTTAGAAGTTAGACTGCAGCGCCTAGCTTTGATATTAGATCGGCGATATTAAAATAAATATCCATTGTCGTTCTGAAATTTGTCACTTTCCTCGCTCAGAAAGTATTTTTTTATTAAATCTCACAATCTTTATTGCAATGATTTCCTGTAATCTGTTAAGATGAAGAACAAATAGAATCCAGTTTGTCTTTTGTCCCAGTGAAGTTTGGAGATCTTTAACAATTGTGATATCGATTTTTGTCAGAACCATCGATAATTGTAAGCAGTGTATGTCAGAGCCTTAAATTATCGAATCGATTCTTCTGAAAGCTGCTCATACATATACCGTTTTATATTGATTTATTGTGCTAAAAGTAAAATACAAACTTAGTGCAGCAGGGCAGTGCGCCACCTAGCGCTCGTATGAGTGACTAAATTGAAAATGCGTGCCCGTTGCATCACAGAGGCGAAATATGCAGCTTGTTGGTAAAGACACTGTTATTCCAATCTGAAGTTAGGTGGTGCGACTTGTCGGAGTCGGTGCAGATTCAGTGTACAGTGTATAAATATATTATATAACTATAAACGGTAACACCAGATACATGAAGTAATATCACCATTATGTCTACAGAAGTTAACTTCCTCTCAACGGTTCATCAATCATATTAAATGTCATGGCACTTTGATCATACACACATGCGAGTGGTTATACAAGACACCACCAGATGTAGAACGACCAGACTGAGTCTTTGCATGAAAAGGGACCTGTTGGTCACGGCGCTCAGCTGAAATTGATTATTAGAATATTTGTATACTATTCCAGCATATTGAAAAGAGGCAACAGTTATCTTTTTTTATTTTGTATGTCCCTGTTTGCAGAAGCGGATTCAGGAAAGGGGTATAAGGGGCCCGCCCCCCTTTTTTCAGCCACCGCAACCCATTTTTAAGGGTTTCAGACCATTGATTTTGGCCTGGGCTCACCTTTTTCGGACCTTGGGATCTTTTTCAAGGTTTTGTCATTGGTCCTGCTGGGTTGTACTCCTCTTTTTCTTACATCCTGGACCCGGTTAGATAAATGTACACAAAAAAATAACACATTTGGTTTTGACTGTGCACATTTCTGGACTACTTGAAAGATGCTTGAATTTGTAAAAATATTATGCGATGAATGATGAAGTGAGTATACATTTAACTGGCTTCTGTGGATCAGGGGTAGAGCACAGGACTCTAAGCCAAGGCGGTGAGATTTTTCATGGTCGGCCCCCGCCCAAGGTATGCGCTGTGCAGGTTTAATGGGAAGGGCGAGCCCAACAGACGTGTTTTACTCATAAACGAGTGCGCCTTTCCGGGGTTCCTCGGTGGTATAAACCAGAAATGTGGACGATAACGCGCCCTGGGCCCGTCGGTGCAGAAGTCACCAGGCCTGGTACTACCAGGATAAAATAAAATGAGAGGAAGTGGGTTATACTTCCCAGTCATCCAAATCAGAATGGAATTCTGCAGATGTGCATAAAAGTAGTTCAGTTAGCATTTAAAGAAGAGGCGGTTACATGAACGGTTGACACAAATAGAAATGAAATTAAAAAATACATCAGTTCAATATTTTTAGGTTTTATCAGTAAGAAATTGCTCACTCACTTCATAATTTTTATCAAAACCGACATTTGAGAGAAACTATTTTGTTACAAACTGTGGTGAGACAGGGGAATAATGAATACACGTTTGTATTAGGTCCTATTTTTCAAACATATCCATATATTTTCAATTTTAAAGATAAAGCATAATTTTCCATGATAAAAAATCCAAAAATACAAATTGATTCAAATTAATTTGACCCATTTCATGTAAATTATCCATTGACAAATATTAAAATTGTAAATTAAATTTATAAGAAAATTTAGATTTTTACCCGCAATTCCCAACAGTAACAATGAAGTTTCTTACCCTTTAGACCACTATTTTTACAAGGCTTGTACATTGGAGTGACAAAAGGTTTTCACTTTATATTTCAAGTTTAATTTTTCACTGAAATTATTAGTAAAATTTATTTTTTTATCTCTTTCCACATTAGGTGTATACACTGTTAATTATCAATGATTCCTCAACTTTTACTAAAGTCCTGAAATTTAGTACTTTTAAATAAAAGAACACAAACTTTTTTTGTTCTTATGTAGTTGAGAATTCATCAAATCATGAGTATTTACTCTTCTCAAGCATCATTATGTGGACGAATGATTATATTAGCACTCTCACCAAAATGTATCAACAGTCTAGGAACAAAATCTGAAGTTAACAAAGATATCATAACTTTTTGGGGGAACATGTCAATTGGAGGAGGAGGGCAACCTCAGCTGGCTATCTAAAATTCAAGTTACAAAAAAACTTGGCAAGCCAGGCAACTTATGTATACCTGTGCACTGGGTTGGTTAGCTGTGAAAACTATACTTGACTTGATCTTCCAAAACTTGAAAAAAGACCCAGTTTTTAAACAATTGTTTTCATATTGCAGGTTTAAAAGTTTAAACCCTGATGTGTACGTCATGTGAGAATGAAATACAGTTCTTACACCACAAAAAAGTGCCATGGTCAAATTTTGGCAAAATTAAGGTAATAATTCACATTTATGCTAATTACGTGATATATTTACAACATTTTGATCTAATTACTGGTATAAAATTAAATCTGTTCAAATATAGTTGTATGCTCTCTAGCTTATACAGTTATTGCGTTAAGAGAGTAAATATCTTTCCTGATTTTTGAAAATGTAAATGGTTCTGGCATATAACATTTTCCTTTATATCTCGAAAGAACGAAGTCACATTGACCTAGTTCCGGTTCGGTAGTAAACATCAAACTGTATGTCAAATTTCGGATCAGCAGGTCCAACGGTTTCAAAACGTGCCAGTTATACGGTCTGACAGACAGCCGACGGACATAGAGTCATCGCTTTGGCTCGGTTGACTTATAGTCAGCTTTGCTAAAACCATGGAATGTCTGTCTTAACAAAAGTAAAAACCCCTTCAAACTCAGCCTCATTCCTACATCATCCGCCGACATTAGGGGGATGTAGTATAAGGGCTTGTACGATATAGGAAGAAACAGCAGTAGAAACCGACAAGGGCCCAACTTTGGACGTGTTAAAAAGCATAGTGAGGACCTGGTCGAAAGAGGACCCAAATAAGAAATAAGGAGGTAGTAACGACGTGATAAACTTAGTTAGAATGGAACTAAAACTTATAATAGGGACTTCACTGACGTTGTACAATCGTTGCTCGAACAGTGAAAGATTGCATGGCGTTCTCACTGTCTTGAACCTCCATTGGATGTCAGTGCATTCTTGCTATGTGTATAGAGACACGACCTTTTCACATTTATGCGTTATGGAAATCCGCATGTCGTTTTGATGCGTCTTTAGGTTCTTAAGGTAGATTCACGTTTCAACCAGATTAATCAGCGCTTGAAAAGACAAAAAAAAATAATGAGCCAAAATGCTAGCGTTATTGATTGCGTGCGCGAGTAAATTATCATTTATTCACACTACGAACGTTTTGAGTCCACAGCATATCCACTTTTACGATCGTCTGGCAGCGTTTGCTGGCGTCACATTACATTTTTAATAACCATTGGGAACGTTTTTCAACTTAGACCAAGCGTTAATTCAGAGGTCGTCGACTGAGGAAAACGAATATTCAGCGAAGGTCACCTAAGGTCAGGCGACGCTCATATAAAAAAATCAAGCTCCATTTTTGGTTGCAGAGGCATAGAATGAGAAAGAATAGAAGCGACGCTTTCCTAGACTCCCTTTGGTGACAGAGTTGTAGACTATAACGAATGAAAATGGGCAGCGCATATTTATCAGGACAGGACGGATTGTCAATAGAGATCTAATTGGTCGTCGCAAGAACGTATACAGAATGCATTGGAAGTAGTCGGACCGTGATCTTGCCGGTGGGATAAAATTAGTGGGAACGCGTTGGACACATTGAGAACCTGACATGGGTGTAGAAAGAACGTTGTATGAAGTTAAATACTACACATTCATCCATTTTGACCACGTCCTTGCTACATTTAGCAAAGTTTTCAAGAGGCAGTGCTGTTTTCATGGTCTTCGTTTATGTGTGAAGGGGGCTTAATTAGCAAAAACAGTTATGAACATGCATTGATGAATATGAATAAATATTTCCGGTCACGACAAGAAATGTGTTCGACGTTTTCTGCATTTTCAGAAACATCAACCTCCCGTCGGGTGCGATAAAGCAGAACGTCTAAAAGAGAACATTAAAGATAATGAGAAAACCGAAAATCGTATTTTGCATGTCAGAAGCCGCTGCATTATCCTTCTCTGCAAAATTAGTTGACAATAGCAGCTGCTTCTCGCCACCAGTTGTCACTTGTAGCTGTCTTTCAGGAGCATTGGTTGAGTTTGATTGCTCATTCCCAGCAGCGTCAGGCTGATCTTGCTGTTTGCTCTCAGACCCGTCAGTCGACACTAGTTCCTGTGCGTCTGGGCTGTCAGTTGCCACTGGTGGTTGATTTCCATTATCTTTGGTTGTCCCAGAATGCTGATTTTCACGACCGTTGGTTTGGTCTTGCTGTTTGCCCCCAGTCCCGGCAGTTGACACTAGTTCCTGTGCGTCTGGGTTATCAGTTGCCACTGGTGGTTGATTTCCATTATCTTTGGTTGTCCCAGGTTGCCGGTTTTCACGACCGTTGGTTTGGTCTTGTTCCTCTCTCCCAGTCCCGTCAGTTGAGACTGGTTCCTGTGCCTCTGGGCTGCCAGTTGCAACTGGTGGTTGCATTCCACCATCTTTGGTTGTTCTTGGTTGTTGAGTTTTACGACCATTAATTTTGTATTGATCCTCTCTCCCAGTCCCGTCAGTTGAGACTGTTTCCTGTGCCTCTGGGCTGCCAGTTGCCACTGGTGGTTGCATTCCACCATCTTTGGTTTGCAAAGGTTGTTGAGTTTTACGACCGTTAGTTTGGTACTGTTCCTCTCTCCCAGTCCCTTCAGTTGAGACTGGTTCCTGTGCCTCTGGGCTGTCAGCTGTCGCTGGTCGTGACTCTTTACCGACTATGGAAGCCTCAGGTTGCTGCTCTTTATGGGTGTTAGTTTGATTTCTTTGCTGTGTCCAAAGAGCGTCAGTTGCGACAGGTAGCTCTGTTTCAAGGCCGTCAGGTGCCGCTGGTTGTTGAGTCAGTAGTCTGTCAGCTGTAACACTTACCCTGCGCCCTGAAAATAAAAACTAACATAGTAAAAACAATAGTGCGAAAATCCCTGATATATTACATAAAATAATTCAGGAAACTTTAAAAAAAAACACATATTTTCGTACACCGTTTGGATGAATAACCCACTGTCTTATAAAAAATGGAACTGCATGTTCAAGTTAGAACCACATGACAGGAAACTTCCATAGTGAATTTGAATTTTTAACAGAAGAAAAATTTAGGAACCCACATCGGAATTTAAATGTTATATTTGCTTAATTTTGTAACCGTAAGCGTGCTAAATGACAGTTCAGCGCAAATTCAAAATCAGAGAAGAATAAGGTGGGAGTAGCCAGCGCACTAACCGTTGATTGTACATTACAAATCCTATTGAAGAAAACACAGCCACGCATACAACAAACCAAGGAGGCCCAGTGTACAGGAAGTACACCTGCACCTGTTAGACCTATTAGACCTATATTAGAATGCTCACAGGGTTCCGAGAATACAAAGTATTCACACAGAATGATCATAGCCTGTTACTGCCTAACCCCTCAATGTATGGGTCGATAATTTATATCTAAAAAAGATTTTAAAATGTCTCATCATAGGAAAACAAGGAATAGTCCAGCCGTTAAGAAAATTGTGCAAACAAATGAAAGAAGCATAAAACTTGAGATAATAAGTTTTTAGGCTTAACTCAATATCTTCAGATATGGGGCTAGGCCAAATTCATCCGATCATGGTGAAAAACAAAGATGGCGGCCATATCGTCCAATATGGCCGCTTGATTATATACTACCATTACATCCGGTTATATGTGTCCTAGAATGCACTGCAAGTGCAATTTTTTTATGTTTTGGGGGTCGTGAAATTCAAGAGATGATAAAAAACTATTTTGCTATATATTTCTATGTTTCACTGATCTTTGAGGAACACCATACTGCAACACCTGCGGAGATTACTTTGAGTCCCCTATGTACACACATTGTCCTAACCTTAAAGTTTGAACGAAACCAGGCCAGTGCTCGTGAAGTAATACAAAAGCGGTGCACCGGAGACGAAGACGGTCCCGTAGGATGTTATGGTTAATTGTTGGTGTCGAACGCTGCCGAAGGGTCTAGCATTATAACGAGAACAACACAGTTTCCATGGTCAAGAGCCTCCATAATGTCTGCCTGGACACTCAGCAGTGCCGACATTGTCGAGTGGCCGACGCGGTATGCAGACTGGAAGTCATCATGGAGATGGTATTTTTGTAGGTGGTTCTCTATGCGACTTGATACTGCCTTCTCCATCAGCTTGGGAATAAATGGTAAGTTCGACACAGGCCTGTAGTTTTTTTAAGTATCCTGTTCCAGCCCTTTCATCTTGAGCAGTCGTCTGACTAGAGCTGTCTTGAAGAATGCTGGTACTGTAGAAGCAGTCAGGGTTTAATTAATGATAGCGGTGATCAGTGGGGTTAGCGGAGTAGAGCACTTTGATGAGCCAAGTAGGGAGGGAGTCAAGGACTTGCAAGGCGCTGTTGAGACAAATCTCTGTACCTCCTCTTCTGTAACGGGAGTGAATTACGTGAGAGACACACTATCACAGAATGGCTTTGCTTCTACATCGGAGGCCGTTGGGCCCTTAAAGCTGATGGTAGTGATTTAATTATGAAACTCTCACCAAAGCGATCAGCTAGTTCTCTAGAGACCTGTGTTTAGGCAATGTCCCTTTGTCAGACTCACCCATAAGCTTCCTGGCCAGAGCAAACAGCCTTTTCTGATCCCCCTCGCACTCAGAAATTTTGATGGTATAGAAATCCTGCTTTGCCCAATGGAGCTTTCTTTTTACTGCCTGACACTGTTATTTGAAGAGTTGGTGGTGTACAGTTAGTCTTGTGTTTCTCCAAGTACGCTCCAGACTCCTTTTCTTGTACTTTTCCTCCCGTAGCTCCTCGGTATACCAAGGAGCATGGGGCCTGAGGGTTGTCTGCTTGGTGATAAGCGGTGCATGCTTATCAATGAGACTTGCCAGACTGGTGTTGTATGCCTGGACTGAGGTGTCAAGAGACTAGTCCAGGTCATGGATGGCTGGGGACAGTGATGCATCATGCTGAAAATCATCTACACTGATGGCGCGCAGTTTTCTGTAACTGACCTCCATGCGTACACAGCCTGGTCTCTTTATGTCTACATCAAACAGCACAGCCAAGTGATCACCACAGTTATGTCCTGCAGAATCCCCAAGGCATGGGTCAAGTATGAATGGTACACCCATTAAGGTAGAATCATCTTCCCGAATGATAAGCACATCTAATGTATGACCCCTATTATTATTATTATTATTATTATTATCATTAATATTATTATTTCTATATATTTATACAGGGTAACCAGGTCAGGAGTCACTCTATTCTTCCACTAGGCCCTGCGAAATTTGTACATACGTCAGACGTATAATGATAATAAAATCTTGTATATAAAATATAAAATTTTAGCATAAAATATTGCATTCACTGCGAATCTTGTGTGAATGAAGGAAAGGTTTTTTCAAGTTACTTTGCAAGAAAATTAGGTTACAATAAACCATAAAAGGTCAAAGATAACTTCTAAAATACTATCAAGTATGAAATTGAGACAAGTATTTAGAGAGACGGTTTTATAATGCAAGTTTAGGTGATAATTTATTTGAAATTACCTGTCCATGCGGTAACCAGGATAGACTGGCATCAATAGTTAAACCTAATAGTTTTGTTTCATAAAGTTGTTGTAGAAGTACACTCTTGGTCGTTATGTTCAGTTTTTGGCTATTTATATATATGCAAGATTTACTCCCTATAATAGCATTAGATTACTTTTAACTACATTAATCGTAAATCGATTAGAAGCAAACCATTCGCAGATAAAAATAAAGAAGAATATTATTATTATCATTATTATTATTATTATTATTTAAAAATATAATATTAGATTAGTTTTAACTACATTAATCGTAAATCGGTTAGCAGCAATTCATTCGCAGATAAAAATAAAGAATATTATTATTAATATTATTATTATTATTGTAGGCAGCAGCAGCAGCAAACCATTCGCAGATGAAGATAAAGAAGGCGCTATTATATCAGCTGCTGCATGAATCAAGCAACATCCCATGTCAATTATATCTAAGAAAGAGCCATCTTTTAGCGATATTATTGCATAATAAATTTTAGTTACAGAGAATTCAGAAATATTTTTTCTATCTGATCTTGGGACAGAAGGAATATTTTGGTTGGGGAGAGATGAAAATTTGTTTGCTAAATTTTTGCCCACGTTACTTAAGAAGTAATTAAAAGTGATCATGTGTAAAAACTGAATGCTCCGTTTGGTTTGTGTTTTTACCGGGTAAAACTTGTTTGAGTACTGCCCGCATTCTTTTGAGTTACCTTTATTTCTGTCTATTTTTGATTTAAAGTAAGTTATGTTTTCCTTTTTTCATTTTAGTATTTACAAGATTTCTTAAAGCTCTATGTTTGTTGAACAACTCGTGAGATTTGTTATTACAGGCGTCTATATGTA
Organism: Sipunculus nudus; assembly: GCA_026874595.1. Classification (NCBI taxonomy): domain Eukaryota; kingdom Metazoa; phylum Annelida; class Sipuncula; order Golfingiida; family Sipunculidae; genus Sipunculus; species Sipunculus nudus. Next base: position 45,631,140 of record CM049312.1, on the reverse strand, counting down.
TTTTATTACGTTATCTTATCAGTTTCAAAACATCATTAGTAATCCGTCTATTTTTCTCGTTCGAAATTGATTCGAATCGGAGCATGTTTTTGGCAAATTCGGAGATATTCTAGTTTTCTACCTAGTCCATGCATATGGCATTAAGGTTGTCCTGAGTTGACATATCTATACTATTTAATTTTTTTTATTTTACAAGATCCCGTCGAAAAGAAATTAGGTTTATTTTTTTTTGTAAAACCGTCTTCTTATAGTTTTATAAATTTGGTGCATTTAAAGATACTACTGTAATGTCATAATGTTCAATGATGGTCAGTGGAATGACACCAGATAGAGTGTGATTTTCAGGTAGCTGGTAAATATTGAATCTATCATGCTAGCTTAGGTTACGGAAACTCTGGTCGGTTTATTTATCAACTGTTGAAGCTGAAAAAAGGTTCGACCATTGTTGTGTTAGTGCATTAGATTTGATTGGATAAGATGCATCCATGTTAAAATCCCATATTTATATATGGTTAATATCCATGGAGCTTAACCGATGTACTAATGAGAATATTACCAAAATCTTCATAAAAAAGCCAACGATTAACTGGAGGGCTTTTGAACCTCAAAAAAAAAAAGGAATTTCCCAGCCCTCAAAACATAGAAAAAGAGTAGTTTGCAATGCCTTCTAGGAGTATTATAACTCAAGTTATTATCATTTTTCAATCTGGCGGTCATCTTGGCCGCGATCTTTGATTTTGGCCAAGACAATTTATTTTTGGCTTCTCCCTATATCTTATATTCTTCATTAAGCTCCAAAGAACACTTTTGCAAACTCTCACGCTTCCTTCATTTTTTGCACAATTATTCCAAATATGGGAGCTTACCCGCTGGAGTAGAACGGCACACTAACGCGATATCGCTTGAGATCCTATATTCCTGCGAATTAAAGTTTTTTTTTCTTGTGCACGTATATGTGTATGTGCGTATATACTTGAAAAAAGTAGATGTGTTTCCATGTGCGCGTATATGCGTATATGCGTGTTCTGGAAGACGTATATATTTGTACAGAGGATCCACATGGCCTTCCACAAAAATATGGTGAAGTCACGTCATTTTACCCTTAATACCCGATATCAATTGACTGATATCAATATATCACAAACACGATCAAGCCTCTGGGAGCTACGCTTTCAGAGACCTTGATTCATCCAGCAGCCCTGTCATCTATATCGTGAATAATAATAGTCCTTTTAAGTGTTAGGACCGAAATCGCAGCTGCCGATTAATTTCAACGAACAATATCTATAAAAATACGCTATTCACTTCTGAACAAGAACATATGCACCAGAAACGGGACGGGATTATTTGGTTGGTCAGGTTATTGATGCAAGCCCGAAAATGCTAAACGTTTAGTCTAAATATAGCACCAGACGCGCTCCTACATATGCGTAGAACAAGTGTAGGCGAGTGATTTGATTGGTCCAATTATCTTGTTTATTTATGAATTGGAAGTCAGAGCGGCTCAATAAATCAAGGTTTTTGAGGGCGTAGCTTCAAGTGGTTTGATAGTTTGAAAATGAGGTCAGCTGGACCTTCGGTGATGTAGGACTCGAGTCCGGCCTCGAGGGTCCTGTACTCGGATTAGGACCCTGAGAGGACTCGAGAAAATGGACCGTCTCCATCTCGAGTCCAATAGAAGAAAAATGTCACGCATTATAAAGACTTATACACATATGCGAAATAATTACAGAATATTTGCTTTGCAAGCTTTGCTTAGCACCGATAGTTATAAAAGTAATTACAGGTAATCATTAGAGTAAAAGCATGTATAAGAAAACTTAAAATGTACAACTTTATCTGAAATTTCCATTTTAAATCGCTTTTTTACAGATATTTGTAATGGACTCGGACTTGGAATTAGGTTCCAAATGACTCGGACTCGAAGAAGGTGGACTTGGACACAAAACAACCTGGACAATACAGCTGCCAATGGTACCTCTCCTAAATTTACCATTACGGTGGTGCAGCCAGGAAACAGTTGTCTGGAAAATTTTATCAAGACATTTTTATATACATTGTACTTAGGTTCTAATGGCGATTATTAAATAAAAAATCACACAAATCTTCTCAGAGAATAACAATCCAATGTAATCACAAATTCAATCTACTGTAATCCAAAAGTGAAAATCCTGTAGTTGATCCGAAATGAAAACTGAAGACTATATAAAACCCGTCATAAATTCCGAAGAAGATCTATAACTGCTGCATGTATCGGAAAAGGTCCCACAAACCGACACACACTCTTCAGTGCCCGCTGGAATATTTTTTCACTTCCTCCTCGGCTCTAAAACACAGCCTCCGATTTATAACTTCTCACCCTAAGCCGAGAACTTTCAAATTCCCGAACAATCCAAAAAACCTAACATGATACACAGTGCAGGATACATCTAGAACAATGAACACCGTGTTTCTACACACCAGGGTCCACACGTGAGCCGTGAAAGCTCCAGACTAGCATGACCGCTGTGTTTACATGTGGGCCGCACGCGTGGGCCGGGCAATGCCGTCATAGCAACGGCCAATGCTAGTGCTGCACATACACATACAATGAAAGAGACATCTGTTACAATATATATATATATATATATATATATATATATATATAATATAATATAAATTATAATAATAATAATTTATATTGTAAAGCGTAAAACTCATGATGATACATGCTCCAAAACGCTGTTACAGAACTAAAATACATTTAGCAAGCATTAAACATACTATTGTAAGAATATGAAATTAAATTCAAATTGACTAAATATTACATAAAGAAGCTTACATAATTAAATAAGACATATAAAAATCAATAGTTTAATTATCTGTTAAAACTATCATAATTCCACTAAAAGTTCAAACGTTTCACTATCAATAGTATAAAATATCGTACAAAATTACTAGGCATAAAAATATTCCATGAACAAATATGTATTTAAATTACTCTTAAATTCTGAGCGACTGGTGTCTTCTCTTAGAGTATCTGGTAGGTTATTCCACAGTTTCGGGCCAACAACACAATGAATGCCCGTTATTGTACACACGACGATTTGGTAAAAGGCACGATCAGTAAGTTTTTAGCTGCTGACCGAAGGCTTCTTAATCGAGTGTAAAAGCTCTTGCAGGTAAAGAGGAGCTAAATTATTTATTGCCTTATAAACAAGAATTAACATTTTGAATTTTACACTTTGTACAACGGGCAGCCAATGCAGAGAATACAAAATTGGTGTAATGTGATTTGGTTTTGAAGCATCCGTAATAATACTCGCCGCAGCATTCTGTATACTTTGCAGTCGATGTGTTATTGATGAGGGAGTTCCACATAAGAGTGCATTACAATAATCTAATTTAGAGGTAATAAAAGAATGAACTATTAGCTCCAAAGTCTGTCTGTTCACATACTTTCTTATTTTTCTGATATAACGAATATGTATATATGAAGCCTTGCCTACTGCCATTACATGGGCTTCCATAGATGCATGTGAATAAAAAATAGCACCAATATTTCTTACTTTCGATGATGGTGTGATTTGATGAGAGCCAATGTGAATTGTTGGTAAACCAATTTCTTTTAACAAAAGTTTATGTGCAATAAATATGGCTTCTGTTTTTTCATTATTAGTTTTCAACTGATGCTGGCTCATCCACTTTAGTACAGTTGAAACACAAATTTCCATCTGGTGAATGGTACTGTCACGTTCACCAGATTTCAATGCTACATATAACTGTGTATCAACTGTATAAAGATGATAGCTGATCGAATTTTGAATCAAGAGAACCAAGGGATGATGTATATATTCAAAACAGTGTCTGTTAATCCAAGTTACTGCAGTGTTATAATCATACAATCATGATCAATTGTATCGAAAGCTGCAGAGAGATCTCACAGGATTAACAAAACTGCCTGATTTTGACCAAGAGCGCAGAGTATATCATTCTGAATACGTACTAAAGCTGTCTGTGTACTGTGCCCTTTCCTATATGCAGGTTGATATGGTTCTAACAAGTTATTGTTTTCCAAATAACTGCATTCTGTCAATCCACCTCTTATTCCAGAAACTTTGAAACAAGTGGCAATATATATATATATATATATATATATATATATATATATATATATATATATATATATATATATTTCTTCATTCATTAATTATAAACATCAGTATTCTTTATGACTCAAGATTGTAATGGATAACGTTAGGGCATGTCTCACAGTCTATCCTTATATAAACATTAACAAACAATATTTATCCCTTGACAACAGTAAAAGTGCTTGTTTTGACCTCTTTGTAATTGACGGGTCTCTTCCATTTACTGGGATATGGATGGAACTGACATGAAGGTCCCCTGAGGCCAAAGCCCTTCATACAATTGCCTTCATGTGTACTGACGTGTGTATTTTGACATGAACACCTATTTATCGGAACTGCTGAAGTGTGGATGTCAATGCTGTCGTTGCGTGCAACGCAATAAGTTTTTAATGCGCTCGATATGTGCCCTGATTGCTATATATTCTTGTTTAGTTCTGTGGACGGAAAGTCCTCTGAGCTACAGCGATGGTCAGCTGACTGTAAGTCCTCTGAGCTCTAGCGATGGTCAGCTGACTGTAAGTCATCTGAGCTATAGCGATGGTCAGCTGACTTTAAGTCCTCTGAGCTATAGCGATGGTCAGCTGTCTGTTAGTCCTGTGAGCTATAGCGATGAGTATTTGTCTGATGTTTTTTTTTTCTGTATATGGGTAATGGTCCGGCTAGGCGTCCGCTCGTGTGTCCGCTGACAGGGCCCTAATGGTAAACGTTAGACCTTGACCCTTCAAAATTAATATCAAGTAAGGTCAGTAGAATCCTTTGACAGCACAATTTACATTTACGTCATTGAGACCCATATTCAGACAAATGACCGAAAGCCAGTCTTCTTTCGTGTTCAAGATCGTTGAACAAATATTTGGCGATTGACCAGAAACATTTTATTATCTGTCCGATTTTGTCCCAGTTTATTATCATGGAGAGACTGTCAGTATTAAAAGCTGCAACAAAATCCGACCCACTTTCTTTCAGTTGTGGGGTGATCGATTGTAATAATCAAAGATTTCACGTGTGCATGCAAACATTATGTAATTTCTCTGATTGATTATCTGAGGAACAGCTGGAACTATTAGCTTCAAATTCTACAGTATTTGTGATAATATATGCATGTGATTAGTATAAGTAAGTCAGCTGCAGGTAGTGCCATTTTTGTTGTCCTATTTTATGCAAGCCAGACTATTACGTTCCACTTTATTCAAGGTAAAACAGAAAAAGCTAATCGAATGATTTCGAAATTGTTGAATTGTTTTTTCATAGAAAATGATTTGTTTACGGAACCTTAATTGTCTCTGATCTCAGGTTTTGACAGTATCACATGTTTGCATGTATAATGTTAATCCAATGCAATAATGCTGCCCAATTGTCAGAAACAGCTTGTGCTGTGAGCATTATATTGTACGGGCATACTGTTTTGTGACTTGTATGCCAGTGTGATTTACAGGTTGCGATACGTAGGCCTATGTTTGCTTAGTTTCGCTGAGTCGTTACACTTATTCCCAGTCAAGTCAGAAAATATAAAGACTCAAATTAATACGATAAGATTTTCTTTCCCATTGAGGAAGTTTGTTAATTTAAATAAATTCCAATTGAAAATAATGAAGGCAGTTTTATAGGATTTGGACTATTGCAGATTTTTCTGCCTGCTAATTAATCATATGATTTATATGAGTATATAAACTACAGTTTGACCGACTTTCTCTGAGCCATATTGGTATATTCCACTTTTTAATGGAGTATAGATCTAAGGTGTAGGTTTAGACAGATTCTGGAAAACTATCCATGCAGTCCCATATTGGATCAATGTGGCCTATATTTATGACCTTTATTAGTGTGTCACATTCAGCAGAGCATTATGGCTTATTTGACACTTGTATTACTTTTGTTTAAGATAATCGAGTGCTGAAACTACAGATTGAAAGCTGGGTTCCTTTCGGGATAACATATAATTACAGAAGAACTATATCTAATATGATCTGGTGTTTAGAACACATTACAAGCAATTTTCATGGATGAGCATGCAGGGCGGCCTCATGGTTAAAACCTGGAACGTGCGAGCTGATGGTCACCGGATCGTCAATGGAGCGGTAATGTCTGAGCGGATATTATTATTTTATTATTATTATTATTATTATTATTATTATTATCATCATCATCATTATCAAAGATTTTACTCTGCTTAAAGTCTCGCAACTGGCATACTCATGACCTTGGCCTTCAAGCTTCAGTAATCTTGACAATTTTTTTTCAATATATCTATTCAAACTTTTTCAACTGCAATTTATAACAAATACAAGAAACGAATGGAAATGATACGATGGAACACGTGTATGGCCATTAAAGAGACAACAGTTTGAGAGTCGGTCATGACTGAAGTTATACGTTTAGTGACGCCTGACTCCGATTCATGTTCAAACTCTTCGTACAATATTCAGTAAAGATAAGCCTTTCTCTTGCCAAGAAATCTACATCTTTCATGAATTAGGTTGTACATTCAGATTTCCTAATTAAGGTTACATGCACATAGGTTACACAGAAACAAGGGTCCCATGGGTCACGTCTCTCAGCTGACGTTTGGATTTTTTTTATTTATTTATTTATAATTTAAATATAATTATCTTTAATATATATATATATATGTATATGTATATATATATATATATATATATATATATATATACAAGGCAGAAGTAGAGATTAGCTGAAGAATAATAATACACATTTAATTTATTAACTTAAATAAAAAGTTGTAAAAAAATAAAAAATAATTAAAAGTGAGCATAAACTTAATTTATAAGTATTTATTGTACTGTTTACTAATTAAAATTGTGGCCTGAAACCATTTAATAATGCAATAAGGAAAAACCATTATGTGCCTAAGAGTTATATGATAGGAAGGGGGGGGGCATTCAACAGGGCTTAAGGACAAAAATTTATTCATAATTATATATTTAATGATAAACAGAGATGGACAGACAGAGCTGATCACTGTATGTCCCATTCTGCTGAGGCAAGAATAAAAATATATAGTTGCTATAAAACTTATGGGCAAGTCCAAAGATGCAAGGGTAAGGGGGGGGGGTGTTAATGATGAGAACACCTCTGCATACAAACACAGGGTATGAAATTTAAGGCAACAGTGCTTATAGAAGAAAAAATTTATTCATAATTATTAGATATTTAATATCATACAGAGAGGTGAACATGCAAACAAAGTCGATCACTTTATTTCATATTCTGCTGAGGCAGAAAAATAATGAACAAATGTTTGCATAAGTTGCACATTCTTTTCATCACATCAATTTTTTTTCAAGTTTATAAAAATTTTATACATTTGCAATGTAACATATATTGTCGCTGGCGACACGTGACCACTTGTCTGCTGCGCTAAGAAAATCTGTTGAGAAGCGAACACGGGTGCGCTCAACCGAGACAGGGAGTAAACAGGAGTGACATAACCACTGGACTATGGTCTTGGTGTAAAAACCTGCCCTGTCATGTATTAATTAGCCTGTCATTGTCGGCTTGGTTTAACGACTGGGGAACCTGGACCTGACCGCCGCTACTCAAGTTCGTAATAACGATTCTGAGTATATCGGCGAGGTTCATTTTGTTTCATGGAAGTCCGTTCGAAGGAGTTCATGGAGTTTTCCGTTATATCGAAGCCAATTTTAACTTTCACTCGTTCGTACCCTAGATATTTGTCCGTAACTCGAGTCTTCCGTTGTAACGGACCCCGTTATAACGAGACTAAATTCTCTGTATATAAGTTGATGCACAATTCTAAATTGATAAAAAAACCATTTATTCCTAATTTTGTCAGATAACAAATTATGTATACATATATTTTTATTTTTTACCACAAATATATATATATATACATGTATATATATATATATATATATATATATATATATATATATATATAATAAAAATTCGCAAAACAATAAATATTTGAAAGTATAACTTGATTCAGATTTTATCTTTTTAAATTGCATCTTTATTTATCTATAATTTGGCTCATATATCTTCGAATTATGCTTCCTGATGGGTATGATTATATTTTTATATATTACTGTTATTTAAAATGAAATAAATAACTTTAAAAATGATTCATTACTACAACATGGCATTATGGATTACTCCTTGATTTAGAACAGTTTTGAACAATGGAGTGGAAACAGCTTTACAATTAAGGTTATACAATTCAAACAATAACAATCTTTCCATTACACTTGGTGGGGGTGGGGGGGGGGGGGGGTACACCTGTGACCCCTGCTTCCCCAGTGACCCATCACCAATCGGGTAGTCAGAGGGAGCTGCATTGAATGACATCCAGTCACCAAAGTGGACTGCTTGACAATGCAAGTGAATACAATAAGAGCCTAAAAAATCAATAACTAGCCTAATTTTGGAACTTTTATTTTAAATTACAGATTTTAACAGATAATATCCTTATGAGAACATGTTGTGAAAATTAAATCCACAACACTTACAGGAAAAACACGTTCTATTGCCAAAGTTTGGCAAAATTCAAACTACTGAAATATATATGAATGCTAATAACTTTAAAAAATTGCAAAATTCAGATCTTATTATGGGGGAACAATTGAATCGTGATTAAATAAAGTTTTATCAATGAAAACAAGTCTCTAGCTTCAACATATTCTCATGTTAAGTGAGTAAATATCTGTCCTGACTTTTTACAAAGTGCATTATGTTAGGGCCATTAACTTCAAGAAATTACACAATACTGATAAAGTTTCTGGTATGTACATAGGAAATATATAGAGGAATATTTATATTAAATATGATCAAAAACAGATCAGTGCATGGTTTTGATATCAAAATAGGCAACCTTGAAGTGTAATAATGGGTTTTATCTGGAAAATTGAGGCTTTTCCTTAATATCACGAAAGAATAAGGTCTCAGTGACCCAATTCCGGTATGGTAGGAAATTTGGGGGACATCTAACTGTATGCTAAATTTCGGATTCATAGGTCATACGGTTTCAAAAAGTGCCCCGTAAATTGACAGATGGACGCGGATCAAAGGACCATCGCTATAGCTCAGGTGACATATAGTGAGCTAAGCTTAAATTACTTTAAATTTTTTTTTTAATTGACCGAGACTCATTCTAAAGAATTTCTGTAAGACAAATCTGTTGTTCTCTCACCTTGACTGGCCCACTCAATCTTTAAAACGTGGTAAAATTCACAATTTCTCAAAAAATTACAGAAGGATAATATCATTAGAGCTGGGTATCGCCTACAATTTTCGTATTGCAATATGTTGCGATATGTGTAAGGGTATTACGATACGTGATGCAATTTTTTCATTGTATTAATTTACAGGAAAAAATGTTTACGTCATTAATTTATTATCATATTAAATGTGACACATTTGATATTAATGCAGATCTGTTTATTTCGTACCGGAACTATGGCAAAATTACTCACACAATTACTCCTTCTTTTATTGTTGACACAACTCAAAAAAAGTAAAATAAGTATTTTTAATATTTCCTGTATGCATGCCGAGGGATACATAGTGTGCACAATCATAATCGTGTACCACATAATAAGGCTGCTGTTCTTTATCAATAATACCATGTAATTCAATTGACACTTGATCTTCTGATTGTCATTATACAGCTTCTGGGGTATATCCGAGCTAACTAGTGCTTGAAATGTCAGATGCGTTTGAAGTAACATAAGATGGTTATCACGCACGCACTCCCTCTCACACAGGAGTATAGTATAGAGCTACATGCTGTCACTTGATAATGCCACGCAAAGATAAAACGTTTGGCTCTGGAACCATAGCCATGGAGCAAAACAAACCTATCGAAAAAAGCTACGGGAAATTTTGGAAGTTTGCAGGATGGGAGAGAAATGTGAAGAAGGTCATGAAATAGTGCATAAGAACAACACAAATCCATTTTTCACTAAGCCTTCATGAATGGAACATTTACATAATTAATAACCTGAATGATTACTCTGAAGTTTTGATTGAGGCAAGAAAAGAAATTATCAACATTACTAAGGACCTGATATTCATTAAAAAAAACTGATCCGTAAATAATAGATGCAGCAAGGCCGTACGACTTCTTTGTAGCCTTAGGAACACTGGAAACATTTAACTGACATAATTAGGTAGTTTAAACATATTTCTTTGTAAATATGCCATTGGCAAACAGCAATACTGCTGTGTAAATGCCTCTCGCATCAACAATGTACAGTTCAATATGCATAAACAGGTCAAGAGATGTTGTAAATAAGTAGACCTACCTGCACAATCAGTCAACGCCAAGGTAAGAGTCAGCACATGAAGAGTCAGCATATTTCCTTAGGTAACTCGTGACTTGTGCCAACTTCCACAAAGGTTGAACTTGATTATGAAAACTAACCTGTCCTCCAACTTGCCATGGACTGCTACCAGTACATACTAAATAACTGAGGCTAATGTTCATATCTATGGCAACAATATCAACAAAATTTATATACTTTTTCAACAGAAACGTATTCCTCGATTGTCAATGATTTATCTCTCCTTTTTTTTAATTTACCCCCTTGACAAAAAGAAGGACAAGCTAAACTTCCCGAGGGATCTATCTTTCCTGGCTTTGTTTTCACAGCCAAAGCTCTCTTGAATGTTTAAACTCTATGTGTTCTATAATTGAAATGAAACTCATGCATGTTGGTGTCACCATTGTGTTGCATGTCAAAGGAGCCTGTATTATGTCTGTCATACTGGCAGGTCCTTCGCTTTGTAAACTAGGGGATCATTCATCTTGTGTCGTAGTTTTCTGACCTGATTATGAAAGTAATATTTTACTTGATATTCTCTTTGACTCCAGATACAGACTGTGTATGAACATGGATAAGGTTTATTGCCGGTATTTCAGGTGATCAGGTAATATCGACCAGTCGAGGCTATATATTGAACATTCTAGTTTTCATTTAAAACAGGCGAATATAGATTTCGATTGTATAGTACATGAGATGATCCAGTGAGAGTTTAGAGGGGATTTATCCTGCCTTAAATTAACTTGTTTGGTATGTCCCCCCCCCCCCCCTCTTCAGACCTGTGGACCTTTTGAAGACATCAGTCCCTCGCTGTAAGAGCAAAATCCAAAATCCCGGATAATCGACAGTAAAGACTGGACGACATTAGGTAGAGTGCTTGCCGAAAGTTGAAATGACAGACAGACAGAACATATCGTCTGTTTTCTATCAACTGCATGCTTTTCAGAGCGATTGCGGGGAAGTTTCGGCCTGTAGTATGAATTGTATCAAACAAAAGAACAAGCAAGCACAGAAAACTGACAACAACAGACAAACAGACAGACATACTGATTCACTGACACATCTGAGATAACAGATGACTAGATAATCTTATGGAGAAGGCACATAGGAACAAAATGAGCTTTAGTTAAGGTCGGTAAAATTTTATAATTTTGGAGATAGAGTAAAACAAATTATATGTTGTAGTTTTCAAAGTGCAGCGCCCTAAAGTGGCAATTTAAACAAAAATAAATCACTCTCGAGATAATATTGTGAAAAATCAGATGTACCAGTTTCAAAACGATTAATGTTACTTGTGGCTTCTAGGCCATGCTTAAGTGATATCTCGAAATATCTCGTTTGACGAGATATTGTGCAAAATTTTGCAAGACTTGCAATTGGATCACTCTAAGGTTGCAAACTGGCAATAAACCTGAAATAAAAAATAAATTTCAGGTTGTGGGAAGAATGGTATCGAAAGCTTCGGATATTGTCATAGTGTAAATATTAGTCCATTAAAAGCCTCAAGTCTGCTAAACATAAAGCACTTTTCCAATAATATAATGTTACGAAGACAAATTGCTCAGGGGAAAATCCTGGACCGATACGGGATTCGAAACATAACGGTGGCGCACAAGTCCGGCGTACCAACCGCTTCGCTAAGAAGGCTGCTTTCACTATAGCGAGACAGTTTGGTCCGCTTTTATGTCATCCCGTAACAATAAATGTAGTAATAATATCGAAATAGTATTAGAAAATTATATTACCATTTGTAAGAAGTTTATGTACTATTAGTAAGAATAATATACTAATTTATACTTATCTATACTTAAGGGGTTTATAATGATGTTAACCGATTTTCAAGGGTCGCGTCCTGGATGATATGTATATCTCCTCATTCGCCATGCTAAATCAGCATCGCCTCAGCCTTTAAAATGGTTTTCCAAGTTTTTTTCCATGGTTAAGGGTCCTTGTTTTGTTTTGTTGTGACACATAGTCCTTCGTTTATGTTTTCCATGGCACGGGAACCATGTTTTGTGTTTGTCCATGGTACAGGGTGCTTGTTTTATTTTTCACGTGGGACAGGTTCCTTTTAGTTTGTTTGTCTTTATAATGTTGTACAGGGTTCTTTTCTTGTGTGTCCGTGGCAATAACCATTGTATCCCCACACAAAGTCGGCGATACTATGGTTTAAGCAAGGCCCCACCGCCCGCCGCCGCAGATAAATCTAAAACTAAAAAATTATTTCCCGGATCTTTACATTGCATATATATGATCAAGAGTGACCTCGACCTTGAATAGATCATTATTTGTGTAAACTACACACAGTCTATTTTAAAAAATACTGCATGGATTTGTCCAAAAATGAAGTTGACCGAAGATCTTTGACTGCTTTGTCTCGAGACTGGTGGTCATTTTCTTGTTTTCATGTCTTTTGTTACTCCCATTGCCACTTGAAAATATTGTGAGCATTACAAGTAAAAAATTTATGGACATTTCTTTCATATAATGTACATGCATATAAATGAGTTACAGAATGAGGTCTAATTAAATAAGGGTCACGACTTTTACTATGAGAGTGGCGTTGACCTTGAATATTTCCATATTTATTGAAAAACAAACAAAAACATTGCTTCTCAAGTGGGAGGATGTATCTTTTTGAAAATCATAATGAAAGATGCCAAATGATATTTTGCCGAAACCTGTGACCTTGATCTTGACCTTCAAGGTCAAATCTGCCGATATATAGGATTTTTGTTAAACCCATAACATTTAAAATACCCTGTTTTTTTTTCTTCAAATGTGACACAGATTGTTTTCACCAAGATCTCACACGTTTCAAGACTGGTGACCTTGCGCTTGGTCTTCCAGTCAAATATTCAAATAAACATGATTTTTGTTAATCCCATAACTATTGAGGTACGGCATCTGTTCCCTAAAAATAATATATAACAGATATTTCCACCAATATCTCGGATTTTTTTTCAAGACTAAAGCTTGACTTTGGTTTTCAAGACAAATTCTGAAGAAATATAGGATTTTTGTGAACCCCATAACTTTTGAATAACTAATTTTCTTGTCTTCAAATTTTATACGAGAATCGTCTCCACCAGGATGTCGGACAAGTTAAACATTTGTCAGTATGTACTTCTGTAGAAGGGGGTCGGTTATACAAGGGGTATGCCTTAATTGTCTAAGGATATCTATAGGACCTCTGATGTCAAGAAATTTCTACTTGCTTTGTGTATTCCATTAGGACATACTGAAAACCTTGTGACGGCAGTCACAAACAATTCACATATTTAGTTAAAAGGATAGATTCGTGACCTATTGCTGACGCTGTCTATTATTTCTTATGGTGAAATATGTACATACATTATATATTATTGAGCTGTCACGATTTCAGGTTTGGATTGCACGAGGCTAGGAAAAAAAATAGACATCATTTCGGTAGGACATTTGAGCGAATTTGTGAGGTTCAGGAGTTCAAATCTCCGCCTAGGATCGGTGAGATTCTCATGTTCGGTCTTAACCCAGGGTGAGCTCTCTTCCTATTTAATGGGAAGGCTGTACCCAACGTCTTTGAGAGTTTCCTCGTTTTTACACCCGGGACCTGAAGGTGCGATAGAAACCAGACCTAGGTGACGATCCCAGGATCTGACTAAATAATGTACGACACGTATACAACTGTGTGTATGTAGCTGCGGGATAAATATGTGTAAATACAAATATAATTTATAAAAACTATAACAATATCAGACACAATTCACCAGAATAGCAAAATACCACGCCTATCTCTTCACATGCATATCTATTCACAACCTAAGTTTATGGTTTCGGTTTGGGTGTTCGGGCGAGGTCTGGTTGTACGGACACGGTGTTTGATTCCACATCGACATCAATCCATCTTCATTCTCAGGGGACCAAAAAAGCTAACCCACAAGCTGAGTCTGCGACTAGTCACCGACTTCTCGCCGACTCAGTCAACTGACAAAATCTCTTGCAAATATTTGGATGATGTTCGTAAATCGCATCGCAAGTAAACGCGGGTGATCGCAACAGTCGCAAGGAATCGCAAGGTTTCTGACATGATTCCTTGCAATCGTCTGCGACAGGTGGTCGCATGTCGCATCGCAAGGCCCGGTCACTAGCGAATCACATGCGATTATTATCGGCGACCAGTCGTCGAGCCCTTACGATTTAAGTCGCATCGATCCTATCCCGTGGCAAAAAAGAAATCGCCAGTCGGCGGTAGGCTTAAGACTTTTCTCTAATTCTCGTGGTACCCACAAATGGACTGGTGCGGGTGATTTAAGAGGCGTCACGCAGTCACGCAGTAGATTCAAATTCACAGACGAGGACGTCACGCAGTAAATGTTATTAAATAAATATATACATAGAAAGGGACGGCTAAAAGGTCTAAAAAAGGGAGGTGGCCTCAACACCACCGCACACGTGTACAGGAAAGAGAACAATGTAAGACAAAAAACCCGATGTGGATCTCGGTTTCAGTTGTAAATAATTCTGTTTTTCACCGGTCGAAGAGACAGGGGGTGCGCGACCCCTGTGCCCCTCAAATCACGCCTCTGCTTTAACGCAAATATAAGTGTACACGTACGTGTATATATAAATAATGCAATAAACATTGATAGAGCTGCATGTAAAGTACCTATCTATTGGAGCATAAATTCACGAAGTGTAAATATGATTCACTTGATTCCACTTTCACTGTTGTTTTCGGCTTGACCGCCCGCCTGAAGCGCAACGTGTCTCCGGCGCTGGTCAATCCCGCCTGAAGCGTAACGTGTCTCCGGCGCTGGTCAATCCCGCCTGGAGTGTAACGTGTATCCGGCGCTGGTCAATCCCGCCTGAAGTGTAACGTGTATCCGGCGCTGGTCAATCCCGCCTGAAGCGTTACGTGTCTCCGGCGCTGGTCAATCCCGCCTGAAGCGTAACGTGTCTCCGGCGCTGGTCAATCCCGCCTAGAGTGTAACGTGTATCCGGTGCTGGTCAATCCCGCCTGAAGTGTAACGTGTATCCGGCGCTGGTCAATCCCGCCTGAAGTGTAACGTGTCTCCGGCGCTGGTCAATTCCGCCTGGAGTGTAACGTGTCTCCGGCGCTGGTCAATCCCGCCTGAAGTGTAACGTGTCTCCGGCGCAAGTCTGTACTGCCTTAACTGTAACGTGTCTCTGGCGCAAGTGTATGTGTGTGTGTGTGTTTTATGCGTCATTGTGCCTGAATCAACATTGCTCTCCAGAATCCGGAACCTCCATGGGGCATGTCGAAAGGGTTCAACAATACGGACGTAACATTTCAAAACGATGGTATTTGACACATGTCTGGTTTAGTGCTGCGTCCCGTGATATGGTTATACCGACACGAGAACTGTCAGGCTTGGGAGGAAAGTATGCACAGTATCTTGTTTTTATTTCAAAAGAAAAGAAAATAAAAAGAATGAAAAATAATAATTCTGATTGAATTTACCATTAAATACATTTTCAGTAGACAAGGAGATTTCTCATAGAGAAACCAACTGATATTCCGCAAGGGTAAAACTACCTATATTACTATTTCCTGAGACTAAAATCTCCAATCTGAGATGGAATTCGAAATTCACTGTCAATGACAGTATAACAGGATATATCTATAGACAACATGCCTACATGTCATGTCGGGCAAAAAATGTTACCCCCAATCAGTAAAGTGAACTTTTAGTGTCTCTTATGTACAATTTTAAATATTCTGCCACATTACAATACAAAATGTTCTATAAAATCTTGTACTCTGTATCATGATTGAAATAAGGTATCTTACAATAAATTTTAATTCAAATTTAAAAAAAAAGTTTTGAATTCCGACGACGGTGATGAAATCAACGCCTTCACCAAGATTAATTTTGGTTTTTATTTTGAGTCTATTTCTGGTCATATATTAGCCGTGACAAACACGACTCAGGGCCCCTGCTGAGTCGTGACACAAGCCAAATTTAGAACCGCCCTGCAAGTCCAGGCTACGCTTTATGACCGTATCTCCGCATACAGTCAGCAGACCGCAGGCAGAAAACTCCCATACATGCAGAACAATATACTAATATTTTGGGTTATAACGGAATATTTCACACACATGTAAGGTGTCGTTAGAGAGATAAGAAAGTTATTAAAAGGTCTAGTGGGTTTATTTGAAGTGACACAATACTTGTAAGCAATGAGGCGTTGTAAAAAATGACGAAAATATTTGCATCCTCATGGGGCCTTATGATGCGATCCTCATAGGTAGGCAAGCCAGTAAGCTGGCCATAATGTCAGAGGGCCGATCTGGCGCTAGTCATATATAGGAGGTATATATGAACGTCCTGAAACCGCACATATCTTTTTTACGTGTTGTTGATTTGATAAAAACAGTTTGCAAAATGTTAACTTGTCAATTTGTTGTATTTTACAAAATTAATTGATTCCGTGATTAGTGGTGCACAAGTCCGTACCAACCGCTTCGAGACAGTTCGGTCCGCTTTTATGTCATCCCGTAACTATATATATATATATATATATATATATATATATCGGTCAATCAATAAACTTCCTGACTCCAGATGCATAGGGCCGCCCCTCAGAGGTGCCCTGTTATAATAACCGTGGTTACTGGAAGAATGTTCGCGACTTATTACACATATAAAGGTTAATGTTCATGTTTTGTATATAATACGCCACAAATGGGGATGTGTTTTGATGATTTCATCAAATCAACAATAAACTAATCTTTCATACAAACCGGCACTTTCAGATAAACTGTCAACAAACGTTTATTACAACAAATAATATGACTGCGACTGTTTATTGAAAACCCGTATTCACAGGAGAATATTACTAACTCTAGGAGTCTGAAACCATGAGATGCAGAATGTAAACAATGGTTAAATTAAATGAGGACTTGTGTTGCGCATTATCACCAACCTGATATCAGGTTAGAAATCACAGCTGTTATGCCAAAAGGGACACAGAGAATGACGGCATCGGAGTTGTTCGGTTTATATGCAACCAACGTCTCAGGAAATGGTACATCAGCTGACATCCGGTTGAAGCTGTCACTGATATTACCAGTGACGGTAATATCTGGTATTATCGCTCTTTGGATTTTGGTCGCCAACACCGCAATCATAGCCAGTCGGTGTGTATACAAACCGCTTCAGAGGAAACAGTATTTGTTCATCTCTAATTTAGCGATATCTGATCTTCTTGCCGCATTCACGTACCCGCCTGCCACTGTTTTGCACGTGCTCACATCGAACACAAGCCGAACATACAACATTGGATTTTTGTGCATGTTTAGTCGGTTTTTGTTAACTCTTGGTTTGGTAAGCTCTGTATATAATTTGCTACTTATATCACTGGATCGTTACCTTGCAATAATACGACCTCTTGTATACAAGGCTCGAATCACAACTGAACACTGCTGGATTATAATATTGGTCACGTGGGTGATTGCCGTAATCAGCAGTGCTTTCGTGTACCTACACGCACCAGGATATAAGCGTAATAACTTACAATGTAACAGTGGTATAATGCATCCACACTTTCTTACATTTATGTGCGCACAATTCTGGATATTATCTGTCTGTATTGTTGCGATGAATTTGAGGATCATCATGGAAGTTCTGCGTCACCGACGATGCCTTCACGAGGACGTAGCGGCTCCTACAGCTAAAGACATACGTGCCATCAAAATAGTCTTAATTGTCGTTGGATTATTTTTTATTTGCTGGGTGCCTTTTATCATTTGTATACACCTGTATACTTCGGGTAACGTTTCGGTTTACGTGATGTCGTGTTCCTGTTTGTCAGGATTCATACACAGTGGACTCAACTTCTTCATCTACGCAGGAAGGAGCAAAAAGTACCGCACCGCGTTCAAATTTTGGCTGAGATGCGCCATCTGGCGGAAAAGCCAGAACGCGGATACGCAGGACCCATCTCACAGTACAAGTACAGTTCTGTAGACTGTGGAATAACTCAAAAAAACTTTTATTTTGTACGCACCAGCAAGTGCGGCTACAGTGAGTCCAGTGACGATCAACCATGGGACGATCAACTTAACGTAACTATCACTTTTTACATAGTTTTAGGAAAGCTCGGAAACCTAGATAGTTACGAGCAGTCAGTCATATTTAATACCATGACGGGTTACCGATGTCGAAACACTTGACTGTTTGGGTGACTGGATGATGACGTCAAATGCTTTTTTAAATGCGTACAGATGTAAAACATTGCCGAGGCTCCTGGTATCGTTGGTGGATTTTGAGAATAAATGTGCTTGCTTGTCATAATGAATGTGTAATGCGGACTTGGAATGGGGCTATGGATCTCCGCTTGAATTCTCAGAATGCATGATAAACATAAAATGTATTGTTTTCTCATACGAATGTTGTGGTTTCTGCCATTATTGCGTGCTGATACTGTCTGTTAACCCCTGCACACGTGTGGGTTGCAATCTGTTGAGATAAACATAAAGTATGCATACCACCTAATGGCAGCTTCACAAATCAAGTGTTTCACAGCAATGTGCGTTCATTACGTTTCGGTTCCTTGTTCAGGGGTTGTCGCGCATGTGCGAGATTGAACCTACGGTCCTGTCATCGATATTGGTGTGAGCGACAATTAAAGCACTTGGCAATTTTGTGCGACGGACTAAATCAAATGTATTGTGACAGTGTATGACTGAAGGCTGTCATCCTCAGGTTAATAAAAGAGCCGTTAATATGTGGCTTCTTTTCTTGATAATACAGAAATTTAGCTTTATAATAGTGCAAAGACAGTTTTTTTCTGCAGAGAGAAAGGTGTGACATAAGATGCTGTGCGAGCTGTGTCTTTTCCACAGTCTGCCACAGGAAGTGATGCCATCTTGAGACAAAGGGGAGAAACTAACTTTAAAATAAGGTGTACATGAGGCGCCACTTTCTCAGCATTTTAAGTAAAGTTCAACACAATCTCTGATGGTCACATGATTGAATTGTCAAAATGTAGTCAGGTATTTATGAAATATTTTTTATTTACATTGATAAATACGTAGAAAAATGCGCCAGTCTAACCTAAACAGACACTTGGGCTGTGTTTAGTGACATATGGAACCACAACGTGTAAAGCAGTTTAATCGGAGACAGTCTGTGTACCGGGATAGAAACTTTTGCACCCAACCAAAATCAACTTATACCATGAGACAATAAACGTATTATTGCAAATATTTAGCTACCTTTTATACCAAAGTATATTCAGTCCTTTAACGTAATAAAATATGCGCAACTAATAAACTTACATGCCATTCCTTACACAGCATAGTGACAACTCAAAATTTTAACCCTTTACTGCTAAGAGGGTCACCAAAGGGTCAATCTATATTTAAAGGCATAGAACCCCTTCAGATACGACTATAATCTCACCAAGAACTCATAATCTGCTCTATTAATATCGGTGGTACAAACTTACATTCATCAGTGTAACTGATTGCCCAACGATGATGCTTTAATCAAAAACCCTCAATGGCATGTCTGAATAATCACAGGGGACAAAGGGGTGTAATCAGAAACAAACACAAAGTCAACAGTGTGTTCACAGTATTAATCATCTGAACAGGTCAGTGCCCCAGTCACAAAAATATAAATACCTGTTTAGGAAATACATGTTGGGTAAGTGTATACATGTTCACTTTATTTGAATAATGATACATAAGGTGATTCTGCATTTTGATTTTTTTTTTAAATTGAGCCACTGTTTACCTAGCTAGTTTACCTAGCCTTTAGTTTCCTCGCCATTATCAATTTAGCCTTATTTGTCTATGGTTTTATACCTAGCACCAAATGTTATTAAACAGTCTTGTACTTAATATTTTTTGTACAGAAGTTTTAAAATAATAATGAAAATAGCTCAGATCTGTAGTACCAGTTCTGTAAATGACAGACGCAATATTAAAAGTCTGTGATATAACTAGACATCCCCGTGCATGTAATACATTGTCGGCTGAGCAAGGCCTACAATGTGAAAAGTCTAGGCAGCCGACATTGTTGACTGGCTAGACACTTCCTGTTCATTCATTTTTAATGTACATGTATATAATGTATGGATTTGGAGGCCATCTGTAAATAAAAAAAAAAATTACACAGTAATAATCAAAATATGAATGAATGGTCACATTTCGTACACTATCAATAAATTATACATAGGATTGTCAAACGATGAAGGCAAATTCCACCAAGCCAAGTTGAATACTCGTTAAACTCGTAAGGAACCAGTACATGTACTTAACGAACGTTGCTTTGACCTTTGCCCTCGGGGTCGCCACTAGGATGCGCTTTCTTTTTGTGAATCTCCCCCCCCCCCCCCCCCCCCCCCCCCCTTGCCGTCCTCTCACGCCACATGGAATTTACCGCAACAGCCCTGTTTGCTGAAAGGCCAACAACTACATTTAACTACAAATATCACGCCTCTGTTCCCCTGGACTTGTGAGTATATATTTATGGAATATTATTCATACCATTGTATGTACACCTATTTAATTCACTGATCTAGTGTTTAAGCATCTTAATAAAAGGTCTATGTGAGATGTGTACATGCTGACTTGATATATCTCCTATCTATGTCGCCGAGAGCCAACAAGAGGTACCGATAACCACCGAGGGCCAACATGATTCACTGAGAACCACTTACCAAAACAATCTACACATGTAGAAACATTATTATGATACCCATTTTTCATGTAATATTTGAGAATAATTCTTATACCTTACAGTAATCCCTGCACAGTAATTTTAGTATGCATGTGTTAGATCAGTTCATGATCAGAACATCACATAAAGACTCTCAATCTGTTCGTGCCCAGGTCATTAGTTTTATCATTCTTTTGCCATTGAGACTCCCGCAGAAATTTCTTTTATTTAAAGTTTAAGAAATATAATATATTCACGCATATACAAATTAAATATGGTAATTCAGTAACATATGATACTTCACTTTTTTTAAGTTCACTATTTTTATAAGTGGGACTTTGTTCCTTCGAGAAATTAAGAAAACAAACATATTCCATTAAAATCCTTTTGTTGCACTTCAAGACAAATTGTGTTGTTTTGTTCATATTTGACATAACTGTCCCACTTACTGGTTCCTCTGTAATACCAGGTATTGGGTCAATATTGCGTAATTTTGTTAGTTAAGTTGACCCTGAACATAATGTATATTGTAAGAGTATCAGAAAAGATATTTACCCCATTTATATGGTAACTGTTGAAGGTATAGAGCTTTATTCCATTATGTAACATTCTCCCCCCCCCCCCCCCCAAAAAAAAAAAACAATCTACACCTGTAGAAACATTATTATGATACCCATTTTTCATGTAACATTTGAGAATAATTCTTATACCTGTCAGTAATCCCTGCACAGTAATTTTAGTATGCATGTGTTAGATCAGTTCATGATCAGAACATCACATAAAGACTCTCAATCTGTTCGTGCCCGGGTCATTAGTTTTATCATTCTTTTGCAATTGAGACTCCCGCAGAAATTTCTTTTATTTAAAATTTAAGAAATATAATATATTCACGCATATACAAATTAAATATGGTAATTCAGTAACATATGATACTTCACTTTTTTTAAGTTCACTATTTTTATAAGTGGGACTTTGTTCCTTCGAGAAATTAAGAAAATAAACATATTCCATTAAAATCCTTTTGTTGCACTTCAAAACAAATTGTGTTGTTTTGTTCATATTTGACATAACTGTCCCACTTACTGGTTCCTCTGTAATACCAGGTATTAGGTCAATATTGCGTAATTTTGTTAGTTAAGTTGACCCTGAACATAATGTATATTGTAAGAGTATCAGAAAAGATATTTACCCCATTTATATGGTAACTGTTGAAGGTATAGAGCTTTATTCCATTATGTAACATCCTCCCCCCCCCCAAAAAAAAAAACAATCTACACATGTAGAAACATTATTATGATACCAATTTTTTTTCATGTAATATTTGAGAATAATTCTTATACCTTACAGTAATCCCTGCACAGTAATTTTAGTATGCATGTGTTAGATCAGTTCATAATCAGAACATCACATAAAGATTCTCAATCTGTTCGTGCCCGGGTCATTAGTTTTATCATTCTTTTGCAATTGAGACTCCCGCAGAAATTTCTTTTATTTAAAGTTTAAGAAATATAATATATTCACGCATATACAAATTAAATATGGTAATTCAGTAACATATGATACTTCACTTTTTTTAAGTTCACTATTTTTATAAGTGGGACTTTGTTCCTGCGAGAAATTAAGTAAACAAACATATTCCATTAAAATCCTTTTTTTGCACTTCAAGACAAATTGTGTTGTTTTGTTCATATTTGACATAACTGTCCCACTTACTGGTTCCTGTGTAATACCAGGTATTAGGTCAATATTGCGTAATTTTGTTAGTTAAGTTGACCCTGAACATAATGTATATTGTAAGAGTATCAGAAAAGATATTTACCCCATTTATATGGTAACTGTTGAAGGTATAGAGCTTTATTCCATTATGTAACATCCTCCTCCCCCCCCCCCCCCCCCCCCCCCCGCTGAGTCCAGGCTGGCCTCTTGTCTGACTGATCTGTCATGGTGTGTTCTGTACCAGAGGCAATTTCCAAGTTAACAAAGTGTAGGTAACTAGGTGCATAAGATGGTTGGATGGCCACTCAAGTTAAATCCAACTTTGGGAATGAATCTTGACAAAATGCGGGTTAGTAGGATGTAACTTGTTACCAATTAAGTTACAATCACATATGAGATAATATATTCTTTAATCCTTTTTTTTTGTTCGGACTGATCACTTCTAATATCATTAGGTAGAGTGGAGTAAGTAATTGACTGGTTCTCTTGGTCCACTGCTAGGCGAGGGCAATTTTATGATTTTCTGATTCCCCCCCCCCCCCCCCCGCACACGTACACACAGTAAAATGAACATCATTAATGTTAAAATGTTATGGTTTATGTTTTTGCTTTTATCCAAACATAAACATTTTATTTATATTCCCTGATGCCACATTCGCCTGTATCAGTGATACCCTCTCTGCAAATGAGTTTTACAGCAACCATTTTTACATTTCGTTTTCGATTAAATATGATTTCTGTTTTGATTTAACTACATACTTGTTTAATGGAGTTTTTTTATATAGATACAGTACAAAAATGTAATGCCTAATTAAGGTCGCTGTTGCACTTAAAAATGATTGGTAAAAGCATGAAAAAAGTTCCGGATTTATAAATGGATAATTATATTGTTAACATTAACAATAAATGTTTAGGGTCATTTCCGATTTTTTCCTTATTGCAGAATTAAATGGATTCATGTCACAATATTCATTTGTTGCACAGAGCAATGTTTACAGAATGAGCTTAATGTAATATGCTTATCAAGTTTAGTTCATTCATATGAAATAAAAATAACACCCGCTTACATCAGTTAATAAATTAACGATAGACACTGGAGTTCAAAAATATATGATAGGAAGCGAAAGACTACCGCCCTGTCATGGAACTCTGCAGATGTACATATACTTATATTAAGAATTAGTTAAGAGAGCATAGGGATATACCTTCACAAAAAATCTGGAATGAAAACGGTTGCCGCATTTTAATAAGCTAGTTCTCATAATCAATTATAGCCGAGGCCCGTGACCAACAGGACCCTTGTTTCAAATATTAAATATTCTTTTTAGACTTTCTGCAATCACTGAAGATGTTACTATTTCTTATAAAGTTTGAGAGTTTGCATATATGGCATTCATGCCAATAGCAGAAGGATACCATTTTTAAATTCATGAACCGAGAGTCACCTTCATCGCTAACAAGTGGGAATGGCTTTAATATGAGCAAATATGGGTGGCCTAGGTGGCTCTCGTGGCTTTCGGCGAAAATACCGACCTCGCGTTTGTAGCACCTGAGATGCACCTGAGAACTGTGATAACGGTACTTATGCCATATCCATTTTCAGTTATCTCAGTATATTTCATTATCTTTGGGGAGGGGGATAAAATCAGTGTTATAGAATTACAATACGTTTTTATTTATGTTAATTAACATTCAAGATTTGACATCAGCCAACATTTACTTAACCATTGA
Organism: Sipunculus nudus; assembly: GCA_026874595.1. Taxonomy (NCBI): domain Eukaryota; kingdom Metazoa; phylum Annelida; class Sipuncula; order Golfingiida; family Sipunculidae; genus Sipunculus; species Sipunculus nudus. The sequence continues at coordinate 45,606,591 of CM049312.1, read as the reverse complement.
ATTTGGGTGCACTTTGACGATTCATCTTCATATAAATTATAAACATTATAAAGCACAAGACATTATTACGATTAATTATTTTAGTAATTTCTTTTTTAATATTCAAGCAAGTGAATGAATGGCAAATATCAAGTGTGCATTAACAATGCCTCTCGGTAATGGAATGCAAACGGATTTACATAAATTTTTTTAGTTAGCTGTTCTGAGAATTTAATATTTATGTTCTTAGTCTAAAATTTATAATTTGTATACATTAACAAACCTCCGGACCTTTAAGACGATATACCACATAATGATTTAGAAAGTGAGAGGAAGTCAAGATTCTGGAGGGCGAGATTCGTCGTTTAAATAACACTTGATTCACTCTCAACAAGGTGACAGTCACAAGGTGATGTCTTCCCTGATAGTGCCTATTCAGACTGACATCTGGGATGGCTATGTTGAATTCTGGTCTGACTACACACATTATCAGTCATGCAGACCATCCAGATATTACGTTACTAGATGTACATAGCTCCCTGAGACTTACGTTACATCCTCACGAAATGCTTTATGGGCTGATAATCAAGTTATTACGTTAATCTAGTCACCCAGGCCAAGTTCTGTTTGGCACATCTGGCAGCGTGCTCTAAAAATTTGAATTACAAAATTAACATTATACTGACAAAATAGGATATGCAATTCACGCAGATGCAAATTATGTATAAGATTATACATCCATGTTTTTTCTTGGGATTCTGGAATGTTGATTAATCATCCATTTTCATAAACACACACACACACACACACACATATATATATATATATATATATATATATATATTGTCACCAGAGGACTGTGACTTGCGATTGTATTGCATATTCTTGTGGGGAATATAATAAGATGATTGTTTTGATAATTTATTGTACATGCATCTATATGAAGTATCATCGTTAGATATTGGCGTGAGAACTTTTGTTTTAAAACATACGTGTCTCATTTGATGTTAATTTCAAAGCAGTTTAGTGGTTCGAGAGCACACGTGTCTCATTTGATGTTAATTTCGGTACAGTCTAATTCCGTCGTAGTCGCCTCTGTTTTGCGGTCTCAATAGTAACGAGGGTTTGTTGTAGATTTTGACCTGTTTAGTTTTCCCTGGATTTTTGTCTCTTGAGGCGTATCCTTATTAGAATTCATACTGTAATTAACTACCGGCGTACTTTAGAGTGGTGCTTGGCCAGAAGACGAGCCGGAGTTGTGACGTCAGCAAGCATTCATAATTCGTGAGGAGCTCACCAGTGACAGGTATAGCCATACGATACCTGCTGCAGTCTTAGGGCAGGTCTGCGTTTATCAGTCGATACAGCTTAGAGATGATGTCTACATGCATAGAAGGTCGGTGTCTAGGAAAGGCCACGGTGATTTCCTGTGGTGAGGACATCCAGGAACAGACCTGGAAGCGTTATTTAAACGCGTTTCTCTAGAGGTAGTGAATATAGCTGCACTGAGACGTATTCGGCTACCTAGAACCGGGTGATTCCAGGAGACATCAGCAGTAAAGAACATTGATTTAAGGCCCAGAAAGAATGAAAAGTCTGTGAGTAAAACAGAGTAAACAAAGAAGTTTGCCGTGTACTGTCATTAACGGACTCAGTGTTTATTTCTGTGTTATCATCAGTGTTTGTGCATGTAGGGCGCCTCTCCAGAGAATGTAAGTAGCTTCTTTCTTTAATATCTTGATTTGTTTTGATAACACGTCTTATTCCTTTTTTGGAGTATATGTATGCAAGAGTTCAACCAGTTGGTTTGACAGTTCAAAGAACATGGACGTTCACATCTTACCAGTGTGACATGTATCTACATATATTTCGTGTATATGTTGTTAATCTTTAATATATACGATTAGTCGGGATTCGGGGATTAAATAAGGGGCTGTCTGTTAGATGGTTTGGTGAAAATATAAAAAGCCAATAAAACATTCGCTTGAAATAAAAAAAAACAGCGCTGAAGTTTGCGCCTCGCGCGTTTCATCCATATTTTAACATTATTACCTAAATAATATACGACACCGGCCCCTTCCGTACTCTTTCCTTGGCCTCTATATCTGAGCCCCCTCTAATCTGAAGTCCTCTATCTGCCCCTGGTGTTTTTAAATAATTTAAAAAAATGGGGTTCACACAGATAAACCAACAAATGTTTCCATATTTCAGAACACAAACTTATAATCCTTTACTGCTCAGGGGCTAACGAAAGCACACTTTACAAAGGCATAGAACCTGTTCCCTCATATGGCCAAATTCTCAGTTACAAAGGGTCCTATTGATCTAAACCAACCCCTCTCTTTAGTAACTGTAATAAAATGGGAAAGTTGCAAGATCAACATATATTCAGTATCAACTCAATCAGTACTCATCAAGAACTCAGAATGTGCTCTCTGGCCAGGGGTTGTACAAACTTATGTCAAAGGGGCAAATGGTTGCCTACTCATGAAGCTAATCAAGGAATATTGATTTATAATATCATGTACATGCATGTATTGTGACGCTGCATGTGATTTTCAACTTCCAAATTCGAAATTCAATCTTGGTACCCGTTTTTTTTTTAATATTTGATATTAAATAACTGCTTTAATGCATTGTATGGTAAACCTGAAACACTGATGTTCAAATAAATGAAGTTATGAAAATATTGTCTTTTAAAATTTTAAAATGAAGTGACGTCGACCAGAACTAAAGATGCTAAAAAAAGGTCTGTGACTTCAGTACTGTAAAAGACACACACAATATTATATGTTTATGCTGGCATTATCCCTTGTGCAAACCATGTGTCGGGCCATTCGCTCTGAGCCTGTAGCCTATTCAAATGGTTGCCGGGGCGATGAGCTGTCACTCAAAACGAAATGTAACAACATTGGCTCCGTGTATTCCTCGCTTGGCTGGTAAACCGTATTCCTGGCAACACCACCTGATAATTATGTAGATTCCTTGTCGCATATGTTGTGTCGGATATTGGGCATTGTTTACCCGCAGTCAAGAGGACCGCAAATATTTATGGAAACAGTTTGTGGTCTTGCTCATTCACAATGGCCTCTTAAACCCCTAAATTTTTTTTGCCAACAACACTTATATTTGCTTTTAATTAATCATGTGACCATTTCAGCCAATCATAGAGGTCTTGTCTTCCAGCACCGGGTCTCATCTGATTGGTCGAAAATACAGTGCTTTCCTCTGGTGTAGCGACTCAGCATGCGAGGTAAAAACAAACAGCACTTACGATTTAGGTAGTAGGCCTATAGGTTAAGCGCTGTGTAAAGAGCGTATCGATTGTCTGGTTGTTAACAGTTTATGCTGGAACTGTAACATGTGAGTTCCATCTTTACTCATTACCGATTAACAGGCTGCAGCTGTGGTGGGCTGGAGTGACTGATCGTCGATCAGCCGATAAACAGAAAGCGTCGTGCAAAATTATGGTAAAATATCTCTGGCTGTCGACAATACTAGACCTATAGTAACACATTGTGCCGCTAGGTGACGTTACGTTTGCTTAATTTCAAGACCACTGGCTTCATGTCACCAGATTATAATTTCCCCTTTATGGAATGTCACAATAATATAAAAAGTATAATTTAACCAATCTGTAAATTTTACTTATTTGTAATGTGCAAATCATTTGTAAATAAATGTAAAGAAATCGATATAATATTCATTATTAATTACAAAAAAATAATCTTAACATATTTAGAATAATCATGTCATTTGTAAGTTATATAGGAAAAAGGTAATATTAAACATTGTCAACACTAACTTATAAAAAAGAACAAAATAAAATAATAAATACTGAATAAAAGCCAAAAGGCTGTTTACATGTAATCATAATTTGTGTCACGTTCATAAAAGTCCTCCCTCTTGTTTACAGCCATAACTGCCTGTTCGGATATTCCAAAGAACGTTCGTCATGTCCATAAACAGCTCTGTATTTATTCAAAATTTGAGTAGAATCAGTGTAGTTATTTTTTCCAAAACTTTTATAGGCATATATTTTATATCTCCACATAATAGCAGAGCTGTCAAGGAATTTCCGAGGCGGGACTTATCACTCACACACTCGGAAATACTCCTTTTTTTTGGAATTACCGGGAAACACTACCCTTGGAAATACTCATGCCACTGGGAAATATTAATTGTGTGGGATTATTAACAAGAAAATGGAATCATTGTCAAATTTTAAAATATTTAAAATCAGGAAAAGCAGACTCAATAGTATAAAAATGAAAGGACACAGTTGGTTTGTTACATGCACATTAGTTCATCGTTCAAGCAAAGCTGAAAACTGTACCTTCATGACAAAGAAAACTATTAAGACATCAAACTCTCTGTTGGTATTCATTAGTCTTGTATTGTTTGAATGAGAAAGTGTGGACACATGATTTAGATGCAAGTACTCCCGCGCTTTCAGTACCAGTTTATTTAATCCCAGCTTGGAAGTATATAATCCCATCATTATTTGACACTAACCCCTATTAAAAGAGGTTTCTTAGACCCTCATCGGTTGCCACCTTTAGATGTAAAATGTTAGTTACTTCTTTATAATTACCACCTGTTAAAGGCAGTAGGAGTTACATGCAAAATAAATCTTTGTTAGCAAAGCTTTTATTCCCTCTGTGTGTGATTTAGTGATCAAGGAAACAAGAGTGAAAGGAAAATATCATTTCAGCAGTAGGCCAACACAGGTGATGCCGTATCTTGCTTACATCTACCTACCTGTCGCATAGTGAATAGTTGCAGCTATTCCTGAGATCATTGCATTACTGATGCAATCAAATGGGATAGTAAGATTTTAATTTAAGTGAAGACTGAATTTTGAAAATATTAAAACTCTTTTCCTTCCCATGCAGTTCTGCTTCCAAAAATAGCTTACTTAATATGAAATGTGGAGCATTTAACTTTTCTTATTTATTTAGGTTAGAGTGGAAAATAATAAAGTGGCTCTTAGATATAGGTCCAGACCGATGGCGCCATCAGCAGCTTATATTAGAGAGCGCTCACATTAACAATATTCCTGTGAAATGTATGCTTATAGCTGCACCTGACAGGCTGTTCTCGAGTTATTTAACAGACATCATATCATAACATGCCAACCAGCAAATTATCAAATTTTACAATTGAATAAATTTAAGGCTTCATAAAACAATTCCTGCCAAACGATACTCCTTTAATTTCCCTTATGCCAAATAATTTCCACTATGATAAAATATTAATGTTTTCTTACTTATTTACTAGTATACAGAAAAGCCGAAAATACAATTTGACTCCCAAAAGTAGGTCAATACAGGTGGCATCACATACAACCAAAATCTCATAAAGGATACGTGACCCATGTGAAAATGATATTTAATACTAATAATTGTTATTGTTCTTGATATATTTAGTGTATAAACCATATCACTTCTCTCAAAGTTCAGTATCACAGAAATGATGATTGCCTTTACTTCTTTCACAGAATAACTAACTTTTGGTAGAACAGTCTCATTTAGTGTACAGGAGATGAAGAAAGTCATAAAAAAAGAACAACAGGATGAAATAGACTTTACAAGTTTGGGGGAGCCTGAAGGATCATCAGGCTTTGAAACATAAAGTAGTGAAAGGAAATGTATAAAGACACCAAACAGTGAAGATTCAGAAGTTATACAACAATTGCCAGAGTCCGTTTGCGAATAACACTTTTTTGACTATCGAAGGCGGGATGGCAAACAGTTGACAAGCACAACCAAACCCAAAGCTGCAGAAGAGTGTTCTGACCCAGGGGCTGAGCAAAGAATGGCTTCACACGAAATAACGTCTGTCATATGCGAGATCTGCTGCCAACGGTTTTCATACAAGTCCACCGAACAAAAGGGTTCCACAAATATATCCTAGGTGTGATCGATGCAGGTCATTAGATTCGAACCTAAAACAGAAAATGACGAATATTGCCAAAAACGAACTGGAAAAGGTGATTTATTAAAATACGATGAAATCCACATTAATAACGCATCTGTTCAACGCAAATTCAACCTGCTCCGTCAGGTGGTCTAATAAAACACAAGAGGACACATACACAGGACAAACCGTATAATGCGATACCTGTGGAAGGTGTTTTACTCAGACAGGTGGTCTTATAAAACACAAGAGGACACATACACAGGACAAATCATATAAATGTAATGTTCAGCAGGAAGGATACTCTAACATCACATATCGGTTCATGTTCTTCTCAAGAAATCCCCTTGAATGATAACAACTAACATATCCTGGCTTCACTTAGAGGTGCTGGATTTAGAGGTTCACGATCCATTCGAGATGTTTGTTGAAATGTATTGGTATTGTTTCAACATAAGTTGGAGCTTTTATCACGAAAGATACAAGGGAATCACACATATTTAGCGTGAAATGTGAAATAGTGTCAAATGTTTCTCAGAAAAGTGTCCAGTTAATATATACAGGAGGATTCAAAATGGAGCAAAACCTTACATACCTGATAGTTGTGGAAGAATATTTTCTAAGCCAGGGGAATCTATGTTATATTGTTTCATTTGTAAGAAACAAGGCGCTAAATGTTCACAAGTTAAATGGTTACTTTGAGAGATAAAAACTCGTGGTAATGCACATTAGTTTTGAATTTCCTGGTTTTTTTTTCGTTTTTTTTTTAAATTTCTCGACTTTTCTACTCAAAAGTATACAAGTGGGGTAATGGCAGTGTGGCCGTGGGTCGGGTTAGCTACACCTTTTGTTCACTTCGTTTGCAATTGGGATAATCAAAGAGAAAACGGGAGGCAACCAAATGATTAAAGCCAGTTATACCTGCCTGCCTTGAAATATTCTCTGTACAACAATGAACCTTTGGTAAATCATGCTAAGAAGGATTCTCATTACGTGACTGTTACAGGCTGTTAGTATGTCAAAAAGCATAGAAGCATGTACTTGAAGTGTTTGCACACATGCGGAATTTGAAAGGGTACTAGTTCTTGGTTTTGATAATAGATGAAGAATCGTTGGTCATTCACGAAATTTCGGTTCTCCTGATGTGCTTTCATATATACTTGTTGGGGAATTAAGGTTACGATTAGTAGCCATTTACAATTTATGTCGGGTTATAAACATCTGGATATTATCAAACGGACAACCTGGGCAACAGGGGATCAGCGCCTTTTTTGCTTTTTTTTTATAAAAAGGTCCTTGTATTTATCTTTATTTTTTAGATTTAATATTGGTATAAGCCTATTGAAAAGGGGTAGGGGCTGTCAATACTGTATGTCAAGTTTGTAAAATTAAAATTATTTGTGAATACTGTAATCCGCTCGAGCTTCAAAACCTCCATGTAGAGCTAAGATCTGTGTAGGCACATGGTAAGACCCTACTGCTATTTATTCCGACCTGCCCTCATTCATTCACAAAGCACGCCTTTACGCACGCGAAAACGAACTGTTCGCCTTAGAAGTATAAAAAAAAACAAAAATAAAGTAAATAGAGCAAATCTAGAGTATTATCCACAATGACACATATTTGAAATAATGATAAATCTATTTTGCAGTGTAATATCCGTGACGCGTTATTGTAAATATAAACACAAACTTATGCATGTGCTTCCTTGGATAATTTTCGTGATTCAACGGTTTCCAGAATCGTCGTTGAAGATGTAAATTCAAGATGATAGTGCGACGACATATTGTGGCCATTTCAACATTATGCACAAGGAATACCTGGATGAATTTGGAGATTAACTCTTTATTGCATGCTGACATATGAAATGAGTGGCTGGAGATTGTTCGCGGGATATTCCCTGCATACTATATGACACCCAGATGGCTCAGAATAATAACTTATTTTTTCCTTGAAATTTGTTATAAAGCATCCGATCCCACGCCCAAATCTCTCGGAAAATACATACCCGCAATAAACGGTAAGCATCTCCGACCTCTGGCATTCGATCATGGATCCACCACTTATAAATTATATTGAGAAAGTGTATGCATGTGTATGTGTGTGTGGGGGGGGGGGGAGGATGTTAATATGGTACTCTCCGCTGGGCCTGTGTATGTTCATTTGATGTCCCTATCCCTGTCCCACGTCCCCACACTGCAAATTGCACGCTTGGTGGTTGTATTGAGTGCCCCTGCCAAAAGGTTATCCCCTGTCCTTAAACATTTTGTTCACGAAATATATACATATATGGGTTGAAAAGTATGCATTTTAAAATATTGATTGTTCAAATATTTGACAATGAACATTTAACAGTATATCTGTATAATTGTGTGTGCAATGGGCAAATTGCACAGCATACCAAACTTTGTGGTGTTTTCTTTACATTTTTTGTTTGCTGTCTGAGAGTTGCAGCCTATTATGCAGTCGTGGTATAAATAAAAAAAAATAATATCGACCTTACTGACATTCTTTCATCCCTGTCATCATGCAAAGTTAGAAGAAAATCGGCCCAACCAGTTTTGGAACAACCATGTCAGACATATCCAAGTCGGTGCTTTGGCCCTGGGATGTCCCCTTTTCTATTTCATTCACACCAAACGGAAAGATTTTCTATGCAAAGACTTTGTCAAATTTGATGTTTGTGCACATATATTGATCATTGTAAGAGCATGTTAATCATTGTTGATTTATTCTAACTCCTGGTGTATTATATATTCTGATCAAGTTATTTCTCTACTAATTATATATCTGTTGAGGTCTCGGGACTTTCCCTTTTTTATGTGTATTTTTTTTTTTTTAATTTCACCAAATTGCTGCCTTAACTTCTGCCTTTGCCTCTTGGTCGATTGTGCATTCTTGTCACGAGGTGGTTAGTTTTCCTCAGTATTTCACATTGTGCAATGATTTTTCCTTATCAATTTGTTGATCATTCTCAGTTGCATTTGTCATGGAAACAAATAAACATAATAAAAACAGATCACGTATGCGTGATGAACTCAAATTTTGTAATGGAGTCAGATTCTGTAACACTAGGCAGCGTGAAATGTCTAGGGGAATGAATAAAGAAGTCGGTGTTTTTTTGTTAACAAATAACTATAATTTATTCTTTAAACAACCCTAACAATACAATACACTAAATCAATACAATTATACAGTAAAACAGCGGTATATCAACAAATAAATACAATCAAATAGAAAATAATGTATGTGCACAGTACCTGGATACCAACACCATCACAACGATAAGTCCTTTAAATGTAAACTCTGGGAGAAGACAGTACAGTGGAAAGTTCTTGCAACAACCCAGAAAGTAAACTGAAGTCCAAATGCATAAAATCCAGGAGAAAGTCTTTGAACATCTATAATTGCCGCATTAGTCGGATAAGGTCCTAGAATCTGACAGACGCTTCTGCGTCCGCTGGAATCTTCCCTGCTCTCTGCCCTACCGTTCTAGAACACAGTCCCCTTATATACCTTCACACCCTAAGGCGAGAATGTTCCACTTCTCGAACAGTCTATAAGATCTTGTACAATCACAATCACGTTTCAGGAATTCTCTAGAAAAACAGCGCTGAGTGTATCTCCACATACCAGGCTCATCACGTGACCTACGACCTGGCGTGAAAACCCAAGGCTTACATGACAACGAGAGTTCAACCAGTACGGATTAAACATACAATGTAATACGCGGCCAGACACGAGCGCCACAACAGGATTTACGCCCGTGTCACATAATAAAAAGAGCACCTGTAACATTATTAAATTTTGTTAGATGTACATGAATATGATTGTGTAGAAATGACATAATCATGAAATGTCTACTTTCGATTTGTAAAATTATGCGTTTATAACGCCTTTATTTTGTTAGGATCATCGTGTTATCTTGAAACTAACTGGATGACTCATCTTGTGTAATTCGTGTTAATTAGACCCAATATGTTTGTTGATTTCTTAACTCGTATCTGTTAGGGCCTTCAGACTTTCGCGGTATAGTGTGTGTAAATGTTGTTTCAACTTTCCCTTAATATTACCCAAACTTCTGCCTTTAGACCAGTTTATATATTCTAAAAAATACACGAACGTTCTTTACTCTCTGCTAAGACTATCTTCCCAATCATTGGAATTTTATAAAGATTGTAATATTTTACATCAATAAAACTGGACTGGGACTGGCCAAGGGGTGAGTGTGTAGAAATATGTACAAGCATATCTCGTAATATACAAGAGACCTCAGGGCTTTATTGATTTGATTCATTCAATCACCAATACTGGTATGTATAATATGGATGTTTATCTTGACATGATTTTACAACTTTTATTTTGGCTTTTTTTTATTTGTTTTAAAATGTAGTTTATACATAATTTTCATTAATATTTGTTTATATTCTATGTAGGACAAAATTGCAGCACGTTTTAACTGCATGCAGTGCTAAAAATGCAAGGTTATGTATAATTATTAGCTAAGAAATATTCATGTTAGGTTAAATTCGTGAATACAGTCATTTTACATTAGATTTGTTCTTGAACCGCGGCATTTATTTCATTTACACACATGTATTAATTTCTTGGTAAACGTGGGTTGCATGTTCATTGTAATGCGTAAACTGTATTAAATATATTTTTATTGAGGGTTTATTTATATTAAGCTCTTAGCAGTCATTAAAGTGTGTTCAGCATGTGGACAGAAAATGTACGAAACCATCAGAGAAGTAAAAGTGTGATCATCATGTATGCCTTAATATTTTTTCTGTGATTTGTACCTTTGTATTTCCAGCAATTTCTTTAAAAATGTCAGTGGCATATATGTGAAATTTCCTATTATAAAATTCATAAATTGCAAACATTAAAAAGGTACATAAGTTTAATGACTGATAGCAGGTATGTCATCCTTGCAAACAATTCATTAAGAGTTTTGTGTGTGTTTTTTTGTTGTAGTTTAAATGAACTATTTGAAGAAGTCTCCTATGTAAAATAAAACATATCCGTATGCATTTTTGTAATAGCTGTAAAGGTTCTTGTATGAGAGTGATTCTAGCTTTTCCAGTATAATCACAAGGGGAAACTTCACAGATGACCTATGGACCCTTGGGCCTCTTTTTTTTTTTTGTTAATACGCAACACCAGACAAAATGACATCGAGAGGAAGAGCAGCTTGTCCTGCCCCAAGGTGAAAACATCACCCTCCTTAAGAGAAACCACCCTATCTTAGACTGGTGTACCAAAGCCCCAGGCAGAAGAAGCCAACCAGCCTAAAGTTAGGCCAAATTAAGGCCCAAGTGTCGAGCAATCTGTCTGTAAGTACTACTGTGTAAAACTGTTCAAGGTTGTTTCAACTTTTTCCACAGTCACTTCAATTTTAATGTTAATGATTATGGTTAAATGAGCCCCTGCAAGAGTGGGTATACCCTATAGCAATCGTGATTTATGTCTCAAACTGTCTGTCCATCTGTCACTCTTTTGTGTAATGTATCTTAAGAACTATTCTAGCTATTGCTGCAACTTTTTTGTGGTAATTAGTCTTTTGGTGATATGTGCTATATCCAAATCTGATATGGACAGACTAGATGCAAACATTTATTGCCAAAGGTAGCAGTTCTAACGTGAGGAGTGACTTGAGTCATGTGACCTGCTTATACGTCCCTAATGTAAGATTTTGCATTATGGTACCTTTTAAACCACCCATGATTACCTCATTACAGCCGCATTTTCCAAAATGATTCTAAATTATTAGAGGTGGTAATCCATTCAAATACCTTCCGCATCGGCGGATCTTCCTAATCAAAAACCCTGTATCCGCCCCTGTTTGTAATCAACGGGGCGGCTACCTTCTATTTGTTAAAAAAATGAACTACGTGCCTACATCAGGCCCACATAAAATAATGTCAAAAACTAAAGTTTACAGCAAACCTGTCAGGACATGTTGGGACACATTCATAACGTTCATCGAAATTAGACTCTTCTACCTAATTCAGACCCAAACTACCGGATTTCTCAGCAATGGCTACATGAATGTTCACCAAATTATATACACAGGTTTAACCCCCGGGATCATTTGAGCATTAAGTTCAGGCCACCTCATTTTTTGGCTAATTTAAAAGCGAGTTAATGTCAAGAAGTATTCATGTTTTTAAACTATCTAGACAATTAGTATATATATGAAATGATGTTACTATATATATGTGTGTGTATGGGTATGTATATGTGTGTAGCAGAAAAAAAGTCAACATCGTAACAACGGTGTTCAAGCGGTTTGCGGGGAGGAGGGGATGTTGTATAATTAGGGCGAGAACACGTATTATTTAACATATAATAACATGTATATTGTTAATATCAGTTGCCCTTTGGTGAAGCCTGTGTATCAATTATAAGAGAGACCATAGCAGCATATAAGATAAAATTATCTTTACAGCATTTACGCTATCAAATTTATAAAAGGTATCTACGCTAAACAAATAAAAAAAGAGATCTGGTGGAATCCTGGGACGACCACACGATCCGCTGCACTCTGACGTCATTACCAAGACCACCTGTGCTGGACTCGTGTGCCCCTAGTCCTAAACCTCTATGCCTCTCATCTCTGACGAACCTCAGTCTCCCGCCGGCCACACTTGAGCGCCCTCTCTCGGCCTCGTTTACGAACCCTGACCGTGTGGTTCTGCCGTGCCATTGCCTCTCACCTGTCTTCCGCCTCCCGGGAGGTCCGTTTGTCCTTAACTGGACATGTAGTACACCTTGTAGTACACCCACTTTCTGCGCCCCTGCCCTATCGGCCTCGCCGAAATGGTCTCCACCCGGGGTATAAAGCTATCAGAAAAACTAGAATACGGGTAGTCGACAAGCGACTACTTGTATCCGCCAAAATCAGAGAAGGACGGGTGAAGTAAGGCATGGATTGAGTGGCAAGGGGATATAGAGTTACATGTGTTATATATTAGAATGGATCTCTGCTACATAAACATGATTGTAGGTGGCGCCACCTGTTATTTGAAACTATCCAAGATATATACACAAGCAAAATTTCATGTGGAAAAGTCAAACCACTGTAGAGATATGAGTGATTTTATCCCACAGCAGACAAACAGATGGACGCTGTGCAAAAATGGCTGCAGGTTGCGCCACCATTTTTGTGTATGTCTATAGCTATCCAAGGGCTACATTTGTGTAAAAAAATTTTCCTGATTGGTTGAATGAGTCCTGAGATATAAGCATGGATGTCTACAGCATGCATGTGAATGTAGGTGGCACCACCTGTCATAAAATCAAGAAAGCTATGTGGGATGTATAAGCATGCTGAATTTCAGGTAATTTGGTCAAACCACTGCAGGGATATGAGTGATTTTAACAAAAGGCAGACAAACAGATGGACGCTGTGTAAAAATGGCTGCAGGTGACGCCACCATTTTTGTGAATGTTATAAAGCTATCCAAGGGCTACATTTGTGTAAATTTTTTTTCCTGATTGGTCAAACGGTTCCCGAGATATGAGCTTGGATGTCTGCAGCGTTAACGTGAATGTAGGTGGCGCCACCTGTTATAAAATCAAGAAAGCTATCTAGGATGTATACGCATGCCGAATTTTAGGTGAATTAATCAAACCACAGCAGAAATATGAGTGATTTTAACCCCAGGCAGATGAACAGATGGACACTGTGCAAACATGGTTGCAGGTGGCGCCGCCTTTTGTTGTGTATGTTATAAAGCTATCCCAGGGCTACATTTGTGTAAATTTTTTTTCCGGATCGGTCAACCCGTTCCCGAGATATATGGGTTTATGTGTGGAGCGTTAAAGTGAATGTAGGTGGCGCCACCTGTCATAAAATCGAGAAAGCTATCTAGGATGTATACGCATGCCGATTTTTAGGTGAATTAGTCAAACCACTGCAGAGATATGAGTGATTTTAACCCCAGGCAGATGAACAAATGGACACTGTGCAAACATGGTTGCAGGTGGCGCCACCTTTTGTTGTGTATGTTATAAAGCATTCCCAGGGCTACATTTGTGTAAAAAAAATTTCCGGATCCGTCAAACGGTTCCCGAGATATATGGGTTTATGTGTGGAAACAGACGCACAAACGGACGCTGGGCAGAGACGAAAGGTCAGAGGTCAAGGTCACTTTGTTAGGCACCAGTTCACATGTGACCCGATAATTTGTGTAAGTTTCGGAAAAATCTGTCCAGTAGTCTCAGAGGAGTTCTCCGGAAACGAACGCGCCGGCGGCGGCGGCGGCGGCGGAGCCCGGTCAAAAACATAGTATCCGCAAAACTTCGTTTTGGCGGATACAAATATACAGATATACTCAGTCTCCTATAGCCATTTCAAATTCCACGGCACGCATGCCTCGTGGGTCTACTACCTAGAAAGGTTCTTATACCGGGAACGGTATATAATACCCCCGGGCTTATGCCCGTTTCACACACTTATGGGGCTATCCCACTTAGGGGACTCTACCGGCGACTACAGGCGACAAAGCTGTCTCCTCATTATCCTTGGGATATTCTGCTACATTTGCGCATAGCCCGGCAGAACGCGCACTCAGCATCAACCCGTCTTGCTACTATTATGCGCTCAGGGGCTGATGAGCGCAAAGTGCGCGGAAGCAAATAGCAGTCGCTCAGTAGCATTTGCTACCCTTGCGAATAGCTCGCCAAATCGCGCAATGAGCAGCCACTGGACCTGATACAATCAGGCACATACCGGCTGAATGCTCAATGTGCGCGGTAGCAAAACGAACCTGCGCGGTAGCAAGTTGCTGTCACCTGCTATCCATCGGGACTATGAATTTGCGATCGCAAATGCTGCTACCATTAACGTAGTGCATGTCTATGGTGCCAGAGGTCGCTCGGACAGGACTATTCTAAGCAATATGCGCGGTAGCAGTTAACTGTCGCAAGTAGCAAACAGATCTGCGCGGTAGCAAATCCCATGGGCTATATTCAACTGCGATCGCAATGCGCAACGTGCGTGGCAGCGAACAGTCCAGCGCGCTAGCAAGTTGCTGTCACCTACTACTCATAGGGACTATGAATTTGCGATCGCAAATTCTGCTCCTATTGACGTAGTGCAAGTCATTGCTGTCAGAGGTCGTTTCGACAGGATCACTCAAACAAAAATAAGCGGTAGCACTTCATTGTCGCAAAGTAGCAAACAGAGGCCTTTTGCATGAAATTTCCGCAAATTGCAAAGTTGCGATGGGTTTGCGATGGAAATTGCGGGGCTCTTGCGATGGTTGCATAAACCATGACGCAAGTTTCACGTACTTGCCACCCACTTGCGACGGGATAAACGCAATTTATGCTTCACGTTTCGTGTATTCTTAGATTCTTCAGGCACGTCCACCTGCCAGACAATCGCAATAAGGCGATTCCATTGTGAGTGTCAAACTATTTGTCTCCTAGGTAGTGAAAAAATCTCGTAACCACATTCGATAAGTACACATATCAAATTCGATTTTAAAAGCAGATACTTTTTGTTACAACATTAAACAACAAACACGCTTGAAGGTCCTAACAATTGAATATCATGAATAAGTAATAATCTTAATAATTCCTTAATAAATATAAAACACATTAGCTTGAAAATAATTTTGAACAACATTACCTACTGGGAAAATACATATGTCCGCCACAAGAATTAAAACATCGCCAAGGGAGCCAAGGGCAATTTTAATTCACATGCATCCTTCATGTACGAATACCATATAAGGTTACGCATCGTAACGAATCCGCCATGATATATCCTGTGGAATATTGTTAATTATTGTTTAAATTTTATTGACATTGAATGATCAGCTATGCAAATTAGGTATACAGTTACCATATTAACATATTTTTCAATTGTTTCATTATTGTAATATAGAAATATTTCAAATTAATACATATACTAAACAAGATCCAACTTATTTACATTTATATATTCACACAACCGAATTTCATAATTATATTTCAGTTTAACATATGTATACCATAATGTATGTAAAGTTAGGAGGTAATGAAAAATGTAACTTTTTGTCAGTTTTACCCTTTTAGCTTAGCTGTGTCATTTCCAAATAATATCTACAAGAAGAAAACATTGTTATTTTACTATATGGCATAAGAATCTCTTTAATTTCTTGCAAGAGCCCGATTTCGTATAATTTACTTCTTATTTCGAATCAATTTCCCTGAAAATAGTAAAATAACAACGTTTAAAATTTCAACTCCATATGGTTTTGCCCTAGTTGTCACCAATTTTAACTTTCCACTTTTGACTATCTCTAGAAAATTCTACATCCGACTGTAAATAAGAATTCGGCCGTGGTCAAATTAGCGTTATTCCGCTTTCAACTATGTCGATTCAGTATCTAGGATATAGCATATATTAATAATGACAAACACTTACTGGAGTATTTCAATAAGTCATTTGAGCAGGGTATACTAACAGTATCCCAGAGGCAAGCAGTTATAACTTTATTAGGTAAAAATAAAGACCGTATCTTGTTAAAAAATTGGCGGCCATTATCACTCTTAAATATAGACTATAAAATTTTATCCAAAACACTTTCTATTAGACTATCCAAGCTTTTGCCAAGAATTATACATTCTAATCAGACTGGTTATGTGAAAAATAGATTCACTGGTGAAAATGTCAGATTCGTTCAAGATTTACTGGATTACACAAAAGAAAAGAAAATTCATGGTATGTGATTGCATTAGATATGGAAAAAGCCTTTGATTCTTTAGAATTGACCTTAAAAAAATTAAAATTGGAGAAACTTTTTTATCTTGGATAAAGCTGTTATACAATGATATAAGCAATAGTATAATTAATAATGGTATAACATCTGGCTATTTTAAAGTTGAAAGGGGTGTCCGACAAGGTGACTCTTCTGTCTCCCTACCTTTTTATATTAGCTATATAGAAATTCTAGCAATTAAAATAAGAAATGATACAACAATTAAAGGAATTAGAATAGGGATGATCAAGTTAAACTTCTACAATATGCAGATGATGCAATTGCAATTCTTTCGGATAAAATATCAGGTAGTAACTTTTTAAAACATGTTAAATTATTTGGAGAATTTCGTGGACTGAAATTAAATTTAGAAAAATGTGGTAAGGCAAAAATAAAAATAGTAAGTTAAAACCATTTAGTATTCACTGGCCAGATAAACCGATAAAAATTCCTGGAGTATTTATATAATATGATAAACATCAATGTGAAGAGCTAAATTTAGAGGATAAATTAAAACAAACGGAAAAGACTTTGCAGCAATGGAAACAAAGAAATTTAACAATGCAAGGAAAAATTCAAATAATAAAAACATATATAATATCTTAATTTAATTATTACTTTAGTAATAATAGTATATAGGAAAAATATGTAAATAAACTAAATAAAATTATATTTTCCTTTTTATGGAATGGTGGGAAAGAGAGAATAAACAGATCTGTCTTAGTGCAAGAAATAGAAAAAGGAGGTTTGAATGTTCCACACCTTCAGTCACTCTTTTTGGCATCAAGGGTGGGCTGGATTAAAAGATCTTTTGAGTGTGAAAACAGACCCTGGAAAGCTTTATGGATTTATAATCTGAAGAAAATTAGTAGAGATATGGACATGTTATTTAATTGTAATTATAAGCCTAGTTTATTAAACTTAGAAAATGTAAATAAATTTTAAAGAGAGGTCCTACACAGCTGTTACGTCTTAAAGTTAGACTTCTATGCAGAGGGGAACATAAAAGAACAGTATATGTGTGGCATAACAAGCACTTTTTCATAAATAAGAATACATTTTATTGGGAATCATTTTATAAAGTAAGAATACAAAAGGTACATGATTTATTTGATGTACAGAATCATGTCCCATCTTTTGAGTACTGGAAATCTAGAGGGTTAAAAAGTGTATATTTTATTGACTGGTACAATCTAATTTCATTAGCCATAAAACAATGTAAAGTTACTCATGATCAGATTAGTACAACTGTGGAAGGAGATAACGTGGAGCTGTTAATCATATATTAAATAGTTTACAAATTGAAATCCAGAAATCTATTGTGCCATTAAGTAAGTTAAAGTCACATCAGATCTACCAGGTATTAAGAGATAGGATATGTACTGTACAACTGACTAAGCCGAAGATATCAAAATATATAACCAATACATCAGAAGACGTTAAAAGTATTTATACCTTACCACACAGAGTTTTGAATGATACTAAATCTAGGATATTTCAATATAAATTTCTTAATAATATTTTAGTAAACATCTATTGGCTCATGAAATGGAAAAATCAGGACTTTGATTATTGTACGTTTTGTGAAGGAGAAGTGGAAACAATTAACCATTTGTTTTGGGATTGTAAGATAACTAGGAAATTTTTGATGAAGTTGAAGACTTGGTGTACCGATCAGTTAATGGAATTTATACTTGATAAGGAAAATGTCTTTTATGGTTCTGCTGAGGATAGTGATATGTATAATGTAACTGTCATACAGGCTAAAAGGTACATTGACCAGTGCAGAAGCAATAAACAGAAGCCGAATGTTCATGGATTTCGAAATTTTTTATGGGAATATGTAAGAATTGAATATAAAATAGCAGAAAAATATAAGAATACTTTAAAAAAGATGGTCATTGAATTTAATTAATCATGAAATAAAAAGTTAGAGAAAGGCAATTTATTCAATTTTTTTTTATTTGGTATCTAGACAGTTTGGTGAATTTAGAATTGTTCATGTGTTATAAATTTTGTCTGTTTCATTTTAATATTTGTATCATATGGTGTTTCTTTTTATGTATAATTTGTGGAGTGAACATAAACATCTTGTTCACAACATTTCATAAACATCTCGATAAGCAATCAGCAAGTACATTGTCTTCCCCTTTAATGTGTACGATATCAAGATTGTCATTATGTAAGAACAAACTTCATCTCAACAATCTTTCATTTTTACACTTCAACTTGTTCATGAACGTGAGGGGATTGTGATCACTGAAGACAATGATAGGCCTGACTGATGAAGTCACATAAACTTCAAAATGTTGCAAAGCCAAAATCAAAGCCAAACATTCTTTTTCAATAGTGGAGTAGTTTTTCTGGTTTGCATTAAACTTTCTTGAGAAATAACAAATTTGATGATCTATGCCATCATTGCCTTCTTGTAACAACAAAGCGCCAGCAGCAGTATCACTAGCATCCACAGCTAACTTAAAAGGTACAGAATAGTCTGGAGCTGCTAAAACTGGTGAACTTTGCAGAACTGTTTTCAAATTCTGAAATGCACTTTAACACTGAACATTCCATACAAACTTTTGTTTCTTCTTTAACAAATTAGTCAAAGGTTCAGCTACAGCAGAAAAATTTGGACAAAACTTCCTGTAATATCCAGCCATACCAAGAAAACGCATTATTAGCTTTTTGTTCTCTGGTCTAGGAAATGCAGAAATAGCACTTGTCTTAGCATCAACAGGTTTTACCTGACCCTGCCCTGTGACCCAAAAATGTTACTTGTGCATGACAAAACTCAGATTTTACTAAGTTGACGGTCAGACGTGCTTCACCGAGTCTTCGGAAGAGGTCGCGAAGAATTTGCAGATGTTTCTCTCAGGTGTCGCTGTACACGATAAGGTCATCAATATATGCGTCGCAGCCCTGAATGTCCTTGACAACCATATGGATGAGGCGCTGGAACGTGGCTGGCAAGTTCTTCATGCCAAACGGCATACCATTATACTGGTACAGTCCTTGCGGCGTCTCAAATGCGGACACTTCTTTCGCTCGTTCTGTCAGCGGAACTTGCCAGAATCCTTTTAGCAAGTCAAACTTGGAAACATACCTGGAGCTAACTTCTCTATTAATACAATCATCGATCCTCGGTATCGGGAACTTGTCAGTCTTGGTGACAGAGTTCAGTTTTCGATAATCTGTGCACATACGGTAACTTCCATCAGGTTTTGGGCACAAGAATATATGGTGAACTCCAGTTACTGTTACTAGGTTCAATAAAATCATTGTCAAGCAAATACTAAATCTCATCCTGAAGATACTTTTGCTTTTCTGGATTCAGTCTATATGGATGTTGCGTGACTGCGCTTCCCTCGCCGACATCGACGTCATGGCACAACATGTTAGTTCGCGTTGGAATGTCACTAAACAAATGTTCATAATTCCGCAGCAGGTTCTTGAGGTCTTGTTGTTTTTGTGCGGCAAGGTGTGACAGTTTGGCATCCAGATTTTTAAGCACGTCTGAGTTTTTTTAATGGTACTGTACCACACTGAATGTCTACATCACACTTACAATTAGTATCTACTTTAACTGGGTCAGGGTCAGTTTTTACACAATTAACAGCAGTGACAATTTGTATAACATCTGATGTGCTATTTCTGCCATAATATGGTTTCAACACGTTCATATGGAACAGTTGTTTCTTCTTACGTCTATCTGGGGTCAACATTATGTTATTTATAGAATGTAATACTGGAGTTACGCCCGTGTCACATAATAAAAAGAGGACCTGTAACATTATTAAATTTTGTTAGATGTACATGAATATGATTGTGTAGAAATGACAAAATCATGAACTGTCTACTATCAATTTGTAAAATTATGCATTTATAACGCCTTTATTTTGTTAGGATCATTGTGTTATCTTGAAACCAACTGGATGACTCATCTTGTGTATTTCGTGTTAATTAGACCCAATATGTTTGTTGATTTCTTAACTCGTTTATCTGTTAGGGCCTTCAGACTTTCGCGGTATAGTGTGTGTAAATGTTGTTTCAACTTCCCCTTAATATTACCCACACTTCTGCCTTCTAAAAAAATACGGACGTTCTTCACTCTCTGCTTAGATTATCTTCCCAATCATTGGGATTTTATAAAGACTGTAATATTTTACATCAATAAAACTGGACTGGGACTGGCTAAGGGGTGAGTGTGTAGAAATATGTACAAGCATACATCGTTATATACAAGAGACCTCTGGGCATTATTGATTTGATTCATTCAATCACCAATACTGGTATGTATAATATGGATGTTTATCTTGACATGATTTTACAACTTTTATTTTGGCTTTTTTTATTTGTTTTAAAATGTAGTTTTTATAAGTTTTCATAATTTTCATAAAAATTTGTTTCTATTCAATGTAGGACAAAAATTGCAGTACGTTTCAACTGCATGCAGTGCTGAAAATGCAAGGTTATGTATAATTATTAGCTAAGAAATATTCATGTTAGGTTAAATTCGTAAATACAGTCATTTTACATTAGGTTTTGTTCTTGAAGCTCGGCTTTTATTTCATTTACACACATGTATTAATTTCTTGGTAAACGTGGGATGCGTGTTTAATGTAATGCGTAAACTGTATTAAATATATTTTCATTGAGGGTTTATTTATATTAAGCTCTTAGCAGTCATTAAAGTGTGTTCAGCATGTGTACAGAAAATGTGCGAAACCATCAGAGAAGTAAAAGTGTGTTCATCATGTACGCCTTAATATTTTTTCTGTGATTTGTACCTTTGTATTTCCAGCAATTTCTTTAAAAATGTCAGTGGCATATATGTGAAATTTCCTATTATAAAATTCATAAATGGCAAGTGTCGAGCAATATGTCTGTAAGTACTACTGTGTAATACTGTTCAAAGTTGTGTCAACTTTTTCCCCAGTCACTTCAGCTTTAATGTTAATGATTATGGTTAAATGAGCCCCAGCAAAAGTGGGTATACCCTATAGCAATCGTGGTTTATGTCTGTTTGTCATGTGGTTTATCTCTCAAACTGTCTGTCCATCTGTCACTCTTTTGTGTAATGTATCTTAAGAACTATTCTAGCTATTGCTGCAACTTTTTTGTGGTAATTAGTCTTTTGGTGATATGTGCTATATCCAAATCTGATATGGACAGACTAGATGCAAACATTTATTGCCAAAGGTAGCAGTTCTAACGTGAGGAGTGACTTGAGTCATGTGACCTGCTTATACGTCCCTAATGTAAGATTTTGCATCATGGTACCTTTTTAACCACCCATGATTACCTCATTACAGCCGCATTTTCCAAAATGATTCTAAATTATTAGAGGTGGTAATCCATTCAAATACCTTCCGCATCGGCGCATCTCCCTAATCAAAAACCCTGTATCCGCCCCTGTTTGTAATCAACGGGGCGGCTACCTTCTATTTGTTAAAAAAATGAACTACGTGCCTACATCAGGCCCACATAAAATAATGTCAAAAACTAAAGTTTACAGCAAACCTGTCAGGACATGTTGGGACACATTCATAACGTTCATCGAAATTAGACTCTTCTACCTAATTCAGACCCAAACTACCGGATTTCTCAGCAATGGCTGCACGAATGTTCACCAAATTATATACACAGGTTTAACCCCAGGGACCATTTGAGCATTAAGTTCAGGCCACCTCATTTTTGGCTAATTTAAAAGCGAGTTCATGTCAAGAAGTATTCAGGTTTTTTAACTATCTAGACAATTAGTATATATATGAAATGATGTTACTATAAATATGTGTGTGTATGTGTATATATGTGTGTAGCAGAAAAAAGTCAACATCGTAACAACGGTTTTCAAGCGGTTTGCAAGGAGGAGGGGATGTTGTATAATTAGGGCGAGAACACGCATTATTTAACATATATTAACATGTATAATGTTAATATCAGTTGCCCTTTGGTGAAACCTGTGTATCAATTATAACAGAGACCATGGCAGCATATAAGATAAAATTATCTTTACAGCATTTACGCTATCTAATAAATAAAAGGTATCTACGCTAAACAAATAAAAAAATGAGATCTGGTGGAATATTGGGACGACCACACGATCCGCTGCACTCTGACGTCATTACCAAGACCACCTGTGCTGAACTCGTGCGCCCCTAGTCCTAAACCTCTATGCCTCTCATCTCTGACGAACCTCAGTCTCCCGCCGGCCACACTTGAGCGCCCTCTTTCGGCCTCGTTTACGAACCCTGACCGTGTGGTTCTGCCGTGCCATTGCCTCTCACCTGTCTTCCACCTCCCGGGAGGTCCGTTTGTCCTTAACTGGACATGAAGTACACCTTGTAGTACACCCCCTGCGCTAATGGCCTCGCCGAAGTGGTCTCCACCCGGGGTATAAAGCTATAAAAAAATACAGATATACTCAATAACTCCTATGGCCATTTCAAATTCCACGGCACGCATGCCACGAGGGTCTACTTCCTAGAAAGGTTCTTATACCGGGAACGGTACATAATACCCCCGGGCTTATGCCCGTTTCACACACTTATGGGGCTATCCCACTTAGGGGACTCTAGCGTCGACTACAGGCGACAAAGCTGTCTCTTCATTATCCACCCGTCTTGCTACTATTATGCGCTCAGGGGCTGATGAGCGCAAAGTGCGCGGTAGCAAATAGCAGTCGCTCAATAGCATTTGCTACCCTTGCGCATAGCTCGCCAAATCGCGCAATGAGCAGCCACTGGACCTGCTAGCATCAGGCACATACCGGCTGAATGCTCAATGTGCGCGGGAGCAAAACGAACCTGCGCGGTAGCAAGTTGCTGTCACCTTCCATCCATCGGGACTATGAATTTGCGATCGCAAATGCTGCTACCATTAACGTAGTGCAAGTCTTTGGTGCCAGAGGTCGCTCGTAAGTAGCAAACAGATCTGCACGGTAGCAAATGCCATAGGCCATATTTAACTGCGATCGCAATGCGCATCGAGCGTGGCAGCGAACAGTCCTGCGCGCTAGCAAGTTGCTGTCACCTACTACTCATGGGGACTATGAATTTGCGATCGCAAATTCTGCTCCTATTGACGTAGTGCAAGTCATTGCTGTCAGAGGTCGTTTGGACAGGACCACTCGAACCAAAATAAGCGGTAGCACTTTTATTGTCGCAAAGTAGCAAACAGAGGCCTGTTGCTTAAAAAAAATTTCCGCAAATTGCAAAGTTGCGATGGGTTTGGGATGTAAATTGCGGGGCTCTTGCGATGGTTGCATAATGCATGACGCAAGTTTCACGTACTTCAGGCACGTCCACCTGCCAGACAATCGCAATAAGGCGATTCCATTGTGAGTGTCAAACTATTTGTCTCCTAGGTAGTGAAAAAATCTCGTAACCACATTCGATAAGTACACATATCAAATTCGATTTTAAAAGCAGATACTTTTTGTTACAACATTAAACAACAAACACGCTTGAAGGTCCTAACAATTAAATATCATGAATAAGTGATAATCTTTATAATTCCTTAATAAATATAAAACACATTAGCTTGAAAATAATTTTGAACAACATGACCTACTGGGAAAATACATATGTCCGCCACAAGAATTTAAACATCGCCAAAGGAGCCAAGGGCAATTTTAATTCACATGCATCTTTCATTTACGAATACCATATAAGGTTACGCATCGTAACGAATCCGCCATGATATAACCTGTGGAATATTGTGAATTATTGTTTAAATTGTATTGACATTGAATGATCTGCTATGCAAATTAGGTATACAGTTACCATATTAACATATTTTTCAATTGTTTCATTATTGTAATATAGAAATATTTCAAATTAATACTAAACTTTTATCCGCAGGAAACTTTCGTATTTCTCCATTTTCTCTTTGTTTAGGCCTCCCTTCCTAATAAAAAGACATGCATTGATTCCCCTTTATATGCACATATACTAAACAAGATCCAACTTATTTACATTTATATATTCCCACAACCGACATTTCATAATTATATTTCAGTTCAACATATGTATAACCTAATGTATGTAAAGTTAGGAGGTAATGAAAAATGTAATATTTTGTCAGTTTTACCCTTTTAGCTTAGCTGTCTCCATATGGTTTTGCCCTAGTTGTCACCAATTTTAACTTTCCACTTTTGAATATCTCCAGAAAATTCTACATC
Source organism: Sipunculus nudus (assembly GCA_026874595.1). Lineage (NCBI taxonomy): Eukaryota > Metazoa > Annelida > Sipuncula > Golfingiida > Sipunculidae > Sipunculus > Sipunculus nudus. The sequence continues at coordinate 45,581,757 of CM049312.1, read as the reverse complement.
CGACTGTAAATAAGAATTTGGCCGTGGTCAAAATTAGCGTTATTCCGCTTTCAACTATGTCGATTCAGGCTTCGTTGTCATCAAATTCTCTCCGAATCTTAATTGGAGAATGTTCCCTGAGTATGCTGTGTCGCATCTGAGCGCCCTAATCGAACTCTGACAGGTTTATTTATCAAAGTTTGTCGATGCCTTTCATAAGGGTTGGCGTTATGCACACACATTAAAACCCGGATTTTTCAGACTGCATATCGAAATTATCGGTGCATCGCTGCATTTTTATCTCAGCTGACTACAAGTTATCCGAGCTATAGCCATGGTCCTTTGTCCGTCGTCCATCGTCCCGGAATTGGACGTTTCGAATCACACATTCGAAATACAGTAAGAGTCTACTTCTTTTCACCCATACCCATATTTCGGACTTATTGTAACATGTCACTAGTGTCTGGCGCTTAATTCGATAATTCATGCCCACAGAGTGTCCCAATTCATTTCTCTGAGGAATATACGATAAATACAAATTAGTTACACCAAAAGGAAACAAACCTGGTTCCTGAGGTAACAAAACATTGTTTACAGTTCATGTTTTGCACGCAGCAGAGGTCCCATGTATCCATGGCAAATATACTGCGACGTGGTTCACTATGCGCCATATTACGGACATCTTGTAACACGTAATAAGTGTCGCGCTCTTTCTTTAGCATTCCATGCCTGAAGGTTTAGGGATACCCATATCATGAACATTAAATGGAACCTGGGACAAGCGCTTAATAATTATCCTTGCTCGAAGGGTTAGCGTTACACATATCACGGACATAAAAGGAGACCCGTGAAACACACTAGCTGGAGTATTCCATGCCCAAAGGGTTAGGGTAACCCATATTATGGACTAATCGTATAATACCTGTGACAACTACTAACCGGTTAAGGCTTCCCCGTACCCATAACAAGGGCATGAAATGGTATTTGTGACAAATACTTACTGAAGTATTTCATGCACGAAGGGTCAGGGTAATGCGTATCTAGGATATAGCATATATTAATAGTGACAAACACTTACTGGAGTATTTCACGCCCGAATGGTTAGGATAACCCGTATCCCGGATATAGCATATATAAATAGTGACAAAAACTTACTAGAGTATTTCATGCCCGTAGGGTTAGGGAAACTCCTGTGCCGGATTTAGCATATACTCATAGTGACAAACACTCCAGTGTTTCATGCCCGAAGGGTTAGGGTAACAAATATCCCGGATACAGCATATATTAATAGTGTTACGAAGACAAATTGTTGAGGGGAAAAATCCTGGGCCGTTCCGGGAGTCGAACCCAGGTCGATGGCGCACAAGTCCGGCGAACCAACCGCTTCGCTAACAGGCAAGCTTCATTATCGGCTTCTGTGGCTCAGGGGTAGAGCGCAGGGCTCAAAGCCGGGAGATCGTGAGTTCGAATCTCAGCCGAGCATATATGCGGGGAACTGTCGGTTTTCCAGACTTATCCCTGGGATTCTTTGCTACCATTGCGCATAGCCCGGCACAACGCGCACTCAGCTTCCACTCACTTTGCTACCATTCTGCTCTCAGCGGCTATTCAGCGCAAAGTGCGCGGTAGCAAATGACAGTCGCAGGGTAGCATTTGCTACTCTTGTGCATAGCTTGCCACGTCGCGCACTGAACAGCCACCGGACTTGCTACCATCAGGCACAGACCGGCTCGTAGCGCAAAGTGCGCGGTAGCAAATCAGACCTGCGCGGTAGCAAGTGGCTGTCATTGCTACCAATGGGAACTATGAATTTGCGATCGCAAAATCTGCGACTGTTGACGTAGTGCAAGTCTTTGCTGCCAGAGGTCGTTCGGACAGGAACACTCAAAGCAATATGCACGGTAGCAATTAACAGTCGCAAAGTAGCAAACAGATATGCCCGGTAGCAAATGCCTTTTGTCATATTAAGCTGCGATCGCAATGCGCAATGTGCGCGGTAGCAAAAAGACCTGCGCGGTCGCAAGTTACTGTCCCTTGCTATCCAGGGGGACTATGAATTTGCGATCGCAAAATCTGCTACTGTTGACGTAGTGCAAGTCTTTGCTGGCAGATGTCGCTGGACAGGAACACTCAAAGCAATATGCGCGGTAGCAATTAATAGTCGCAAAGTAGCAAACAGATATGCGCGGTAGCAAATGCCTTTGGTCATATTAAGCTGCGAGCGCAATGCGCAATGTGCGCGATAGCAAAACGTAGTGCAAGTCTTTGCTGCCAGAGGTCGCTCGGACAGGAACACTCAAAGCAATATGCGCGGTAGCAATTAACAGTCGCAAAGTAGCAAACAGATATGCGCGGTAGCAAATGCCTTTGGTCATATTAAGCTGCGATCGCAATGCGCAATGTGCGCGATAGCAAAAAGACCTGCGCGGTCGCAAGTTACTGTCCACTGCGACCGCAATGGGGACTAAGAATTTGCGATCGCAAAATCTGCTACTGTTGACGTAGTGCAAGTCTTTGCTGCCAGAGGTCGCTCGGACAGGAACACTCAAAGCAATATGCGCGGTAGCAATTAACAGTCGCTAAGTAGCAAACAGATATGCGCGGTAGCAAATGCCTTTGGTCATATTAAGCTGCGATCGCAGTGCGCATTTCACCGAAAACTCTACTAACCGTTCATATGTATATGGCGTAATTTATTCTTCATTTAACAAGATGCCCGCTCAAACATTGTATAGAAGCATGTGTGTAGGAAATTTATTTAAGTTGAAAGGATTGTATAATAATATACTGAGTACACACCATATATTAAGCTATGTAATGTCAACGAGTCGTAATATTATGACTGATTATAATGCCCCGTATCCCGGATAAAGCACATATTATTAGTGACACAGACTTACTGGGGTGTTTCATGCCAGAAGGGTTAGGGACTTGTACCCCCGATACAGCATATCATATATCAATAGTGAAAAACATTTACATGAGTATTTCATGGTCGAAGGGTAGGGCCACCCGTATCCTGAATATAGCATATATTAACCCTTTACTGTTCAGATTAGGCTGGGGGCTTGGACACTCCTACTGTTCAGATTAATTTTGCATTTTTTTCCCACATTTTGACATGAATCCATATAAGACACATTAACTCCGTCCCTTTCAAGGTATCTTTGTGACATTTTCTGCATTTACTGTAAGGTATATTTCCTTTATGTCAATTATATTTTTTTTCTGCATACCTTCTCATATGTATGTAAGTTAGGTTAATACAGGTAACAATAGGTAAATCTGTAATACCTCCATTTCTGCTCACTGGTATTTCACCAAAGTGACCCCTTTATCTTGTTCAGGTAACCCATTTACCATTTGATCAAAAAAGGGAAATATAAGGATTTTTTTACTCAAAGGTAATTATTATTTAAAGGTAAGTAAAATTGTAAATGATTTGTTTTATTTATGGAAAGGGAATCACCAAAAAAAAACAGAATATGCAAATAAAATTGGATTTTACAGTGAAAATCAAATATTTTTCACCTGAAAAGCTTGCTGACCCAAGAAGCATATTCTAGGACTTTGTTAAAATATAACACATATGTTTACCTGCACAGGAGAGTAAAGGTAAGTATAGGTAAATTTTTTTTTTTTCTGAATGTGTACGCAAACATCTTGTTCATCATTACAGTAACTATAAATTAATACCATTTCCATTTATTGACTGTATAATTCACTTTTGATATAAGAACAGGTGCTATTAAGTACAGTAATTAAGTTACCTATGTGAATACCTTTGTTCTTCAACTGATCTAATTACCTATGGCAGAGACAAAATCATGCTGATTAGTGCCAAAGACGAATATGGATGAACAAGTGTCAACTATGTCAAAACATATTATATTTTGATTTTAGAGACGTAGAATATAAATTGATAATTTTGGTTATGGTAACACATAAAAATATACTCACCTGTACAGGTGGGTTCATGTAAACACAGGTAAATTATCATGTATTATTATACAAGTAATAAGGGATACCGACAGAATAAATCTTAATATTGTGTGGCATGTGTACATTATATGAATTACTGGGCCTAACTGCACAATTTATTGGGTTACCTGTAATAATACCTTTCATCTTAAAAGGATTTAATTACTTTTGCCAGTACCGACAATAAAGACTACTTCTCAGTTGAAGACTGGGAAGGAAATTTTTTAAAAGTAGCCAAAACAATATGCACAAACTATCTTTCAATCAATTGCACAGCCACGCAAGTTGCGTATTTCAATTTTGACAACTACTACCTGTAACATATGCTCACCTGCACAGGTGAGTTCAGGTAAATTAAGGTAACATCTCATTTTTTAAATTAAATTTTAAAATTATACATGTTATAAGGGACATCACCAAAATAATCTTTATTTTTGCGCAAAATGTATGAATTATCGCTGCAAACTGCACTGATTATGTGCTTACCTTTACATCCTAAATTAATATATTTTCACCTCTGCAGGTAGACAAAAAATGGCAAATCTAATTAGTTTTCATGAAAATCTAGAAAAGTTTTTACTCTGGCTGTGAACGTTTCATACAAAAAAATATTAAATGCTGTTCAGCTTGGTCAATCACCTGCACAGGTAAAAAATCCAGGTGTGACATGTATCAGGTGTGCACTCGGTATGACCATTGATTAGCACAATTACACATTGAATATCCAAAATTTTCCAGCTTGAAACAGTACTGATGTACTGAAATGAAAATAAAAATCCAAATTTGTCATAAATGTTTTAAAACATTGGTAATTTACCTAATTGAGGAGTTCCATGCAATTTCCTTTGAACTACCCGCCCCTCCGTGGGCCGACGTGCTTTGAGCGATAAAATGTGAATTTCAAGCGCGAGTTTATATAAACAGGTTTAAATAATGCCAGTTTAAACAAAATTAAAACATTTCTAGCATAAATAGGATGTAAGACTCCCCGTTTGTTTTATTGCTTTTCATCTCTGGAACGGTCTCTCCTGCCGCGTCTCCTTCCTGGCAGCGGTGACGCTGCTACGGTCCTCAGACAATCAGATATATTTTTACATTCTCAACGAGCACGTGATATGGTCATTTGTGTTTTATGTTCAGAAGGCCTCATGAGATAAACTGCAGTCATACGGTCACAGTGAAAATGCAGTGCCGACTGACGGTTCAGTTGTTGGGGGGGGGGGGGGGCTCTTTTGAAGCGTGCTCGAGATCACGCCATATAAAGGCATATTAGAACGATTCTTTCTAGCAAGTATCACAAAATAAGACAAACCAGTAGTAGGGGAACAATTTATTACACAGTGATCATTGGTCACGAGTGGCATAATGTTAAGCCAATAACAAAAACGGTTAAAATATGATCAAGGCACTACATAACGGAAGTTAAATCTGTAAACAAATTAAACTTAGTTTTGTCAATTGTTCTGTCACCGAGACTGCCTATAATTACCGATTTCTGAGGAATTTAGCGCAAGTACCTGATTTCACCCTCGTGGACGACGTTGGGGGGGGGGGGGGGTGCTCTTTTGAAACGTGCTCGAGATCACGCCATATAAAGGCATATTAGAACGATTCTTCCTAGCAAGTATCACAAAAAAAGACAAACCAGGTTATAGCACGTATTAATAATGACAAACAATTACTGGAGTAGGGTAGGGCAGGACAAGACGCCCACCTTAAGCGGAAACGTTTCCTGCTGGTTCTGAAACATCTTTAAATCATATTTTTTATGGTCAAACGTTCAGATATATTCGACAAAATAAATTCTGATGGGAATTTTGGCACAATTCAGAATACTTTCGACGAAATCCGGAAAATACCTTTTCTTTGACCATGGGCGTTTTACCCCAGACTTGGGCCGATATGCCCATGGGTGGGCATGTTACCCGGCTCTCTTCATTCATTCTCGAGTTTCCATTTATAGATAATCACAGTGCAAATTCATTTTCCTAAAGTACTATATTTAAGGGAAGATTACAGCCCAACTTCGAATCGAATGTTTTTTTTTTATGCTTAAATACTAGAAAATGGGTTACACTTTATTTGATTAACAATTCGTGGAAAATTATACAAATTCACAAAGCCACATTCACTACAGGTAACTCACAAAGTAACACTTCGAACAAGGAATATAATCAGGAGCAATATTTTTCCTATTCTTTCACTCTATCAGTCCAGTTTTGCTTTATACAAAAGTTTCCCAGCAAAAACACCCCAAAAAACATTACTTCCCATTCAGCTACCTGTTAGGACCTTGTTGTGGTTCTGTGTGTGAGTAAGCATGGTCCACGTGTTTTTGTTTACCATAACAAGGTCGCGTAACCAGAGTTCCCATTTTGTGCATCCGAACTCAAACAAAGTCAAGTTCAAACTAGTCCATACGTGGACCGTCATGTTCTCTGATTTATCTCTGCTGGATGGACATTACGCTCCTGGATGGACATTACGAATGTAAATTCATTGTAGAACCTATCGCAACAGTTTTTTACGATATGTCCACGGGCCTCAGCTGAAATGACACGCACCATGTGCCCCATGTATCGGGTCCCTGATCCACTGCAACAAGCGATGTTTCAGTCAGCGGGGACATGTACTAATTTTTTTCAAGTGTCACTCAGGGCATCTCCTGATTGACAGGTATTGTGGCCCGGGCGATACACGGGGTCCCTCTCGCTATGTTTAGGTTGGCGCCTGCTAGTGATCGCGCTAGGTCCACTCTAGTAAGCCAACACTTTTAGGGCAATATTTTGGCAGGTACCAATTGATTTCAAAGAGAAGACGCTATTTTTCGTGCATATTCAACATGCTTTATAGGTGATTATAGCCCCCTTTAATTAGATAAAAACCAAGGCTGAGCATCAGGTGGCTGGCAAATCCAAATACATTCCTTCTCAGAATCTAAGCTGGACGCTGCTAAGCACTTTTTAGTGTTTCGGGAGACGCCGAAGTCTCTGGGGGCCACCTTTTCACTTACTCCTTCGGCAACAGCTTTAACAGCCATTCGTAATGCATCCTGCCCATAGACACCTCGCGTGGATTTCAAAGTTTACGTCTGAGCCATCCTAAAAAGCGAGAGAGCATTTAATAAATCTCTCTCCCACCACATTATATATATTATATATATATATATATATATATATATATATATATGTATATATATATATATATATATATATATATATATATATATATATATATATATAAACCTGTGTTATAAGACTATCCACGGGTCTGGCCAGAAGTGGTCTTAATTCACAGGCGCTCTTATTGTACAGGTTACACTATATAAATATATATATATATATATGATATGTTTGGGGTATATATATACATGTATATTTATTAGTTTATATATATATTTATATACATATATTTTTATTTATATATATACATATATATTTATTTATATGAATTTATATATTAATATCTATATATATATGTATATGCAGGTATATCATATCAAAGTATAACATAATAAATCAGCAATATATCTGACAAATAGGCCTAATATTCACCACAATTTATATTGCATTCGAATATCAAGTGAACCCAGATTTGGCATTATATATGTACATCCTCGTTTCAATTTAAAATACAATTTATTTTTGGCAAAAAATCAAACTCCCCACTTATTATTGCTTTTAAAGGGGGTAACACGTCCAGTGGGCATCTCGCCTCAACAACCACGTGGGGTTTTTGCCACAAATCACGTGATTTAATTTGACCGGCGCCTTGCTGCCACTTCTGAAATCTTCATTCTAAACAGTCCATTTTAATCATTTCAAGGTTTTATGTATCATTTATTTCAGTCTTATCGTAAGTAGATGCTTTAGGTATACCCCAGATCACATTTACAAACCCACCTATGTTGTAAGCAATACAACATATACTTTTCCATGACACCAAACCCCGAGCAGCCGCCCTGTCGTTCGCCTCAAGTTCTCAAAACGTCTACCAGATGGCTTGAAACAAAGTGAACGCTTGGTGGCGCCAGTTTAATGGCACATAAATAGTAAAAGGGGGTGGGCATTTTACCCCGGGGCTGCGTCTTGCCCTGCTCTACCCTATTTCATGCCCGAAGGGTTAGGGTAACCCGTATCCCGGATATAGCATATATGAATAGTTACAAACACTTGTTTGAGTATTTATCCCGGATATAGCAAATATCAATAGGGACAACAACTTACTGGATTATTTCATGCCCGAAGGGTTAGGGTAACCCGTATCCCGGATATAGCACATATTAATAATGGCAAACATCTACTGGGGTAATTCATGCCCGAAGCGTTAGGGTAGTGACAAACACTTACTGTACTATTTCATGCCCGAAGGGTTAGGGTAACCCCTATCCTGGATATAGCATATATTGATAGTGACAAACACTTACGGGAGTATTTCATGCTCGAAGGGTTTAGGGTAACCCGTATCCTGGATATAGCATATATTAATAGTGACACACACTTACAGGAGTATTTCATGCCCAAAGGGTTAGGGTAACCCGCATCCCGGATACAGCATATATCAGTAGGGACAACAACTTACTGGATTATTTCATGCCCGAAGGGTTAGGGTAACCCGTATCCCGGATATAGCAAATATCAATAGGGACAACAACTTACTGGATTATTTCATGCCCGAAGGGTTAGGGTAACCCGTATCCCGGATATAGCACATATTAATAATGGCAAACATCTACTGGGGTAATTCATGCCCGAAGCGTTAGGATAACCCGTATCCCCGATATAGCATAAAACCCGTATCCCGGGTATAGCACGCATCAATAATGACAAACAATTACTGGAGTATTTTATGCCCAAAGGGTTAAGGTAACCCGTATCCTGGATATAGCATATATTAATAGTGACACACACTTACTGGAGTATTTCATGCCCGAAGGGTTAGGGTAACCCGCATCCCGGATACAGCATATATTAATAATGACAAACACTTACAAGAGTATTTTATTCCCAAAGGGTTTGGGTAACCCGTAACCCGGATATAGCACATATTAATAATGACAAACATCTATTGGAGTATATCATGCCCGAAGGGTTAAGGAAACCCGTATCCCGGATATAGCATATATGAACAGTTACAAACACTTGTTGGAGTATTTTATTCCCGAAGGGTTTGGGTAACCCGTATACCGGATATAGCATATATCTATAGTGAATAACACTTACTGGAGTATTTCATGCCGGAAGGGTTAGGGTAACCCCTATCCCGGATATAACATATATTGATAGTGACAAAACCTTACGGGAGTATTTTATTCCCGAAGGGTTTGGGTAACCCGTATACCGGATATAGCATATATCTATAGTGACACACACAGGAGTATTTCATGCCCGAAGGGTTAGGGTAACCCGCATCACGGATACAGCATATATCAATAGGGACAACAACTTACTGGATTATTTCATGCCGAAGGGTTAGGGTAACCCGTATCCCGGATATAGCACATATCAATATGGACAACAACCTAGTGGATTATTTCATGCCCGAAGGGTTAGGGTAACCCGTATCCCGGATATAGCACATATTAATAATGGCAAACATCGATACTGGGGTATTTCATGCCCGAAGCGTTAAGGTAACCCGTATTCCCGATATAGTATAAATCAATAGGGACAAAAAATTACTTGATTATTTCATGCCCGAAGGGTTAGGGTAACCCGTATCCCGGGTATAGCACGTATCAATAATGACAAACAATTACTGGAGTATTTCATGCCCGAAGGGTTAGGGTGACCCGTATACCGGATATAGCACGTATTAATAATGACAAACATTTACTGTAGTATTTCATGCCCGGAGGGTTAAGGTAACCCGTATCCCGGATATAGCATATATTAATATAACAAATATTACAGGAGTATATTATTCCCGAAAAGTTTGGGTAACCCGTATCCCGGATATAGCATATATCAATAGTGACAAACACTTACTGTAGTATTTCATGCCCAAAGGGTTAGGGTAACCCCTATCCCGGATATAGCATATATTGATAGTGACAAACACTTACGGGAGTATTTCATGCTCGAAGGGTTTAGGGTAACCCGTATCCTGGATATAGCATATATTAATAGTGACACACACTTACAGGAGTATTTCATGCCCAAAGAGTTAGGGTAACCCGCATCCCGGATACAGCATATATCAGTAAGGACAACAACTTACTGGATTATTTCATGCCCGAAGGGTTAGGGTAACCCGTATCCCGGATATAGCAAATATCAATAGGGACAACAACTTACTGGATTATTTCATGCCCGAAGGGTTAAGGTAACCCGTATCCCCGATATAGCATAAAACCCGTATCCCGGGTATAGCACGTATCAATAATGACAAACAATTACTAGAGTATTTCATGCCTGAAGGGTTAGGGTAACCCGTATCCTGGATATAGCATATATTAATAGTGACACACACTTACTGGAGTATTTCATGCCCGAAGGGTTAGGGTAACCCGCATCCCGGATACAGCATATATTAATAATGACAAACACTTATAAGAGTATTTTATTCCCAAAGGGTTTGGGTAACCCGTAACCCGGATATAGCATATATCAATAGTGACAAACACTTACAGGAGTATTTCATGCCCGAAGGGTTAGGGTAACCCCTATCCCGGATTTGCATATATTGATAGTGACAAACACTTACAGGAGTATTTCTTGCCCGAGATTTAGTGTAACCCGTATCCCGGATATAGCATATATTAATAGCGACAAACACTAACTGGAGTATTTCATACCCGCTGGGTAACGTAGACCTGTTTACTGCATATAGCGTATATTAATAGTGACAAATACTTACAGGAGTATTTCATGCTCGAAGGGTTTAGGGTAACCCGTATCCTGGATATAGCATATATAAATAGTGACACACACTTACAGGAGTATTTCATGCCCAAAGGGTTAGGGTAACCCGCATCCCGGATACAGCATATATCAGTAGGGACAACAACTTACTGGATTATTTCATGCCCGAAGGGTTAGGGTAACCCGTATCCCGGATATAGCAAATATCAATAGGGACAACAACTTACTGGATTATTTCATGCCCGAAGGGTTAGGGTAACCCCTATCCCGGATATAACATATATTGATAGTGACAAAACCTTACGGGAGTATTTTATTCCCGAAGGGTTTGGGTAACCCGTATACCGGATATAGCATATATCTATAGTGACACACACAGGAGTATTTCATGCCCGAAGGGTTAGGGTAACCCGCATCACGGATACAGCATATATCAATAGGGACAACAACTTACTGGATTATTTCATGCCGAAGGGTTAGGGTAACCCGTATCCCGGATATAGCACATATCAATATGGACAACAACCTAGTGGATTATTTCATGCCCGAAGGGTTAGGGTAACCCGTATCCCGGATATAGCACATATTAATAATGGCAAACATCGATACTGGGGTATTTCATGCCCGAAGCGTTAAGGTAACCCGTATTCCCGATATAGTATAAATCAATAGGGACAAAAAATTACTTGATTATTTCATGCCCGAAGGGTTAGGGTAACCCGTATCCCGGGTATAGCACGTATCAATAATGACAAACAATTACTGGAGTATTTCATGCCCGAAGGGTTAGGGTGACCCGTATCCCGGATATAGCACGTATTAATAATGACAAACATTTACTGGAGTATTTCATGCCCGGAGGGTTAAGGTAACCCGTATCCCGGATATAGCATATATTAATATAACAAATATTACAAGAGTATATTATTCCCGAAAAGTTTGGGTAACCCGTATCCCGGATATAGCATATATCAATAGTGACAAACACTTACTGTAGTATTTCATGCCCAAAGGGTTAGGGTAACCCCTATCCCGGATATAGCATATATTGATAGTGACAAACACTTACGGGAGTATTTCATGCTCGAAGGGTTTAGGGTAACCCGTATCCTGGATATAGCATATATTAATAGTGACACACACTTACAGGAGTATTTCATGCCCAAAGAGTTAGGGTAACCCGCATCCCGGATACAGCATATATCAGTAAGGACAACAACTTACTGGATTATTTCATGCCCGAAGGGTTAGGGTAACCCGTATCCCGGATATAGCAAATATCAATAGGGACAACAACTTACTGGATTATTTCATGCCCGAAGGGTTAAGGTAACCCGTATCCCCGATATAGCATAAAACCCGTATCCCGGGTATAGCACGTATCAATAATGACAAACAATTACTAGAGTATTTCATGCCCGAAGGGTTAGGGTAACCCGTATCCTGGATATAGCATATATTAATAGTGACACACACTTACTGGAGTATTTCATGCCCGAAGGGTTAGGGTAACCCGCATCCCGGATACAGCATATATTAATAATGACAAACACTTATAAGAGTATTTTATTCCCAAAGGGTTTGGGTAACCCGTAATCCGGATATAGCATATATCAATAGTGACAAACACTTACAGGAGTATTTCATGCCCGAAGGGTTAGGGTAACCCCTATCCCGGATTTGCATATATTGATAGTGACAAACACTTACAGGAGTATTTCTTGCCCGAGATTTAGTGTAACCCGTATCCCGGATATAGCATATATTAATAGCGACAAACACTAACTGGAGTATTTCATACCCGCTGGGTAACGTAGACCTGTTTACTGCATATAGCGTATATTAATAGTGACAAATACTTACAGGAGTATTTCATGCTCGAAGGGTTTAGGGTAACCCGTATCCTGGATATAGCATATATAAATAGTGACACACACTTACAGGAGTATTTCATGCCCAAAGGGTTAGGGTAACCCGCATCCCGGATACAGCATATATCAGTAGGGACAACAACTTACTGGATTATTTCATGCCCGAAGGGTTAGGGTAACCCGTATCCCGGATATAGCAAATATCAATAGGGACAACAACTTACTGGATTATTTCATGCCCGAAGGGTTAGGGTAACCCGTATCCCGGATATAGCACATATTAATAATGGCAAACATCTACTGGGGTAATTCATGCCCGAAGCGTTAGGGTAACCCGTATCCCCGATATAGCATAAAACCCGTATCCCGGGTATAGCACGCATCAATAATGACAAACAATTACTGGAGTATTTCATGCCCGAAGGGTTAGGGTAACCCGTATCCTGGATATAGCATATATTAATAGTGACACACACTTACTGGAGTATTTCATGCCCGAAGGGTTAGGGTAACCCGCATCCCGGATACAGCATATATTAATAATGACAAACACTTATAAGAGTATTTTATTCCCAAAGGGTTTGGGTAACCCGTAACCCGGATATAGCATATATCAATAGTGACAAACACTTACAGGAGTATTTCATGCCCGAAGGGTTAGGGTAACCCCTATCCCGGATTTGCATATATTGATAGTGACAAACACTTACAGGAGTATTTCATGCCCGAAGAGTTAGGGTAACCCGTATCCTGGATATAGCATATATTAATAGTGACAAACACTTACAGGAGTATTTCTTGCCCGAGATTTAGTGTAACCCGTATCCCGGATATAGCATATATTAATAGCGACAAACACTAACTGGAGTATTTCATACCCGCTGGGTAACGTAGACCTGTTTACTGCATATAGCGTATATTAATAGTGACAAATACTTACAGGAGTATTTCATGCCCGAGGGGTTAGGGTAACCCTTATCCTGGATACAGCATATATTAATAGCGACAAACATTCGAGCTTTTCACGCCGCGTGGGTTACGGTAACCTGTGTCACGGATATAGCATATATTAATAGTGACAAACACTTACAGGAGTATTTCTTGCCCGAGATTTAGTGTAACCCGCATCCCGGATACAGCATATATTAATAATGACAAACACTTACAAGAGTATTTTATTCCCAAAGGGTTTGGGTAACCCGTAACCCGGCAAATAGCATATATCAATAGTGACAAAGACTTACTGGAGTATTTCATGCCCGAAGGGTTAGGGTAACCCCTATCCCGGATATAGCATATATTGATAGTGACAAACACTTACAGGGTAACCCGTATCCCCGATTTAGCATAAAACCCGTATCCCGGGTATAGCACGTATCAATAATGACAAACACTTATTGGAGCATTTCAAGCCTGAAGGGTTAGGGTAACCCGTATCCCGGATATAGCATATATTAATAGTCACAAACACTTACTGGAGTATGTCATGCCCGAAGGGTTAGGGTAACCCGTATACCGGATATAGCATATATTAAAACTGACAAACACTTACTCGATTTTATAAATGTTAAATTTTAACAATTACATCCGAAAATATTTCGGTTTATAATATACATGAAATAACTGATTTTTAAAATTCTATTATTAAATTTATTCACGACAGCATTCAGGAATACAATTTCAAAGTATTTGCACTCGCATTTACATACATTGGAAGTGGTTTTGTTAGCGGGGTTTTAATTTTCGCCTTTTAGCGGCAGGTACATTTGCGCTAAAATCAGAACACGCGTAAATTCCATGCGATGGTTCGGCAAATTACACCGTTCTCGCCTGATACACAGTCATGTGGGCCTTGTAATCCCGCCATCGAGTTCGCTTTAGTTGAGATTTCTTTAACCAGATTGTTGAAGAAGTCATATTGTCGTAAGACTTCCTAGCAAGTGATTTCTCGAGAAAGACCTCTTTCCTTTATAGTGATTCGTAGTAACAATTTTGAAACAATAAGGAGCTTTTTAAGACACCCATAGCCTTCCCATATAGCTATGAAGTACGGCTGAGCTGAGAAAGACCAGCGACTGTTGTCAGTTTTGTTTGTTGTCCTGACATATACTTGGCTGCTTCTGGTTAGTATTATTGTAGATAATTTGTTAGGTGGGATGTAGGTTACTTCATAAACCTACCTGTTATTAATATCTTAATTTTTGAAACACCATTTATTACCTTACGGATTTGCGCGAAAATCCTAAATGCGCCAATGCCATGAAATGACAAATGCGCGATAATACAGATACGGCAAATTAACCACTTCCACAGTCATATCTTTTTCCTTGTATTTGTGTTTGTATTTATTTTCATACTTGAAATTTTGTTTTTTTTATTCATAATCAAATACAATTATACAGTCTTTACTAATTGCTTTTTTTTTTCTTCAGTTTCAGTCCTACGATATTGTGGGTCTTTTCGGCTATACCAATTTCACTATTTTTATTAATGATCATAAGTACCCTGTTTTAAGGATGTCATTTAAAAAAATGTGTGTTCACTTATGAATACTGTCACACCACTGTCCATAATCTAAACATAGCACGACACTTATGACAATTTTTAACATTATACACATTATAATGAGAACACATCTGCTTCCTTTATTTTATGTTATTTGCATAACTTTCCATTTTTTAACACGTATCAGGCCAAAAAAGTAATCCAGCTATGTAACTAATACAGCGGCAGTCTTGGCAACTGTTAAGGTAGCAAATAGCTGCTATTTGCGCGTGCGATTCATGGGGCCCCCTCTGGCCGCTGTCATATCCACTCCCCCTGGCGGCAGTCTTGGCAACTTTTAAGGTAGCAAATAGCTGCTATTTGCGCTTGCGATTCATTAGGGCCTCTTCGCTGGCCGCTCTCATATCAACTCCCCCTGGCGGCAGTCTTGGCAACTTTTAAGGTAGCAAATAGCTGCTATTTGCGCGTGCGATTCATGGGGGCCCCTCTGGCAGCCCGCTCTGTGTCCACTCCCCCTGGCGGCAGTCTTGACAACTTTTAAGGTAGCAAATAGCTGCTATTTGCGCTTGCGACTCATGGGGGCCTCACTGTCTGGCCGCTCTCTGTCCACTCCCCCTGGCGGCAGTCTTGGCAACTGTTAAGGTAGCAAATAGCTGCTATTTGCGCGTGCGATTCGTGGGGCCCCCTCTGGCAACCCGCTCTGTGTCCACTCCCCCTGGCGGCAGTCTTGACAACTTTTAAGGTAGCAAATAGCTGCTATTTGCGCTTGCGACTCATGGGGGCCTCTCTGTCTGGCCTCTGTCATATCCACTCCCCCTGGCGGCAGGGTTGGCAACTTTTAAGGTAGCAAATAGCTGCTATTTGCGCTTGCGATTCATGGGGCCCCTGTGGCAGTCCTGTCTCATGTCCACTCCCCCTGGCGGCAGTCATAACGCTCAATGCAATGCTACTATAAATTTTACCCCCTCCTTATTTTTTATGGTAGCAAATAACTGCTATTTGCGCTTGCGACTCGTGGTGACCCCTCTGCCAGGTCGCTGAGATCTCCTCTCCCCCTGGCGGCAGTCTTCACAACTTTTATGGTAGCAAATAGCTGCTATTTGCACGTGCGATTCATTTGGGCCCCTGTGGCAGGCTTTGAGATCTCCACTCCCCCTGGTGGCAATCTTAACTCTCAATGCGATGCTACCAAAAATTTTACCCCCTCCTAAATTTTTAGGGTAGCAAATAGCTGCTATTTGCGCGTGCGATTCATAGGGCCCCTGTGGCAGTCCTGTCTCTTGTCCACTCCCTCTGGCGGCAATCTTAAGTCCCAATGCGATGCTACCAGAAATTTTACCCAGTCTTAAATTTTTTAGGGAAGCAAATAGCTGCTATTTGCGCGAGCGATTCATGGGGGCCCCTCTGTCTGCCTGCTCTCATATCCACTCCCCCTGGCGGCAGTCTTGACAACTTTTAAGGTAGCAAATAGCTGCTATTTGCGCTTGCGATTCTTGGGGGCCTCTTCGCTGGCCGCTCTCATATCAACTCCCCCTGGCGGCAGTCTTGGCAACTTTTAAGGTAGCAAATTGATGGTATTTGCGCGTGCGATTCATGGGGGCCGCTATGGCAGCCCGCTCTTTGTCCACTCCCCCTGGCGGCAGTCTTGACAACTTTTAAGGTAGCAAATAGCTGCTATTTGCGCTTGCGACTCATGGGGGCCTCTCTGTCTGGCCGCTCTCATATCCACTCCCCCTGGCGGCAGTCTTGGCACCTTTTAAGGTAGCAAATAGCTGCTATTTGCGCTTGCGATTCATGGGGCCTACTCTGGCCGCCCGCTCTGTGTCCACTCCTCCTGGCGGCAGTCTTGACACTTTTTATGGTAGCAAATAGCTGCTATTTGCGCTTGCGACTCATGGGGGCCTCTCTGTCAGGCTGTTCTCATTTCCACTCCCCCTGGCGGCAGTCTTGGCAACTGTTAAGGTAGCAAATAGCTGCTATTTGCGCGTGCGATTCATGGGGCCCCCTCCGGCCGCTGTCATATCCACTCCCCCTGGCGGCAGTCTTGGCAACTTTTAATGTAGCAAATAGCTGCTATTTGCGCTTGCGATTCATGGGGGCCTCTTCGCTGGCCGCTCTCATATCAACTCCCCCTGGCGGCAGTCTTGGCAACTTTTAAGGTAGCAAATAGCTGCTATTTGCGCGTGCGATTCATGGGGGCCCCTCTGGCAGCCCGCTCTGTGTCCACTCCCCCTGGCGGCAGTTTTGACAACTTTTAAGGTAGCAAATAGCTGCTATTTGCGCTTGCGACTCATGGGGGCCTCTCTGTCGGCCGCTCTCTGTCCACTCCCCCTGGCGGCAGTCTTGGCAACTGTTAAGGTAGCAAATAGCTGCTATTTGCGCGTGCGATTCGTGGGGCCCCCTCTGGCAACCCGCTCTGTGTCCACTCCCCCTGGCGGCAGTCTTGACAACTTTTAAGGTAGCAAATAGCTGCTATTTGCGCTTGCGACTCATGGGGGCCTCTCTGTCTGGCCGCTGTCATATCCACTCCCCCTGGCGGCAGTGTTGGCAACTTTTAAGGTAGCAAATAGCTGCTATTTGCGCTTGCGATTCATGAGGCCCCTGTGGCAGTCCTGTCTCATGTCCACTCCCCCTGGCGGCAGTCATAACGCTCAATGCAATGCTACTATAAATTTTACCCCCTCCTAATTTTTTAGGGTAGCAAATAGCTGCTATTTGCGCGTGCGACTCATGGGGGCCCCTCTGTCTGTCCACTCTCATATCAACTCCCCCTGGCGGCAGTCTTGGCAACTTTTAAGGTAGCAAATAGCTGCTATTTGCGCGTGCGATTCATGGGGGCCCCTCTGGCAGCCCGCTCTGTGTCCACTCCCCCTGGCGGCAGTTTTGACAACTTTTAAGGTAGCAAATAGCTGCTATTTGCGCTTGCGACTCATGGGGGCCTCTCTGTCGGCCGCTCTCTGTCCACTCCCCCTGGCGGCAGTCTTGGCAACTGTTAAGGTAGCAAATAGCTGCTATTTGCGCGTGCGATTCGTGGGGCCCCCTCTGGCAACCCGCTCTGTGTCCACTCCCCCTGGCGGCAGTCTTGACAACTTTTAAGGTAGCAAATAGCTGCTATTTGCGCTTGCGACTCATGGGGGCCTCTCTGTCTGGCCGCTGTCATATCCACTCCCCCTGGCGGCAGTGTTGGCAACTTTTAAGGTAGCAAATAGCTGCTATTTGCGCTTGCGATTCATGGGGCCCCTGTGGCAGTCCTGTCTCATGTCCACTCCCCCTGGCGGCAGTCATAACGCTCAATGCAATGCTACTATAAATTTTACCCCCTCCTAATTTTTTAGGGTAGCAAATAGCTGCTATTTGCGCGTGCGACTCATGGGGGCCCCTCTGTCTGTCCACTCTTATGTCCACTCCCCCTGGTGGCAGTCTTGACATATTTTATGGTAGCAAATAACTGCTATTTGCGCTTGCGACTCGTGGTGACCCCACTGCCAGGCCGCTGAGATCTCCTCTCCCCCTGGCGGCAGTCTTCACAACTTTTATGGTAGCAAATAGCTGCTATTTGCGCGTGCGATTCATTTGGGCCCCTGTGGCAGGCTTTGAGATCTCCACTCCCCCTGGTGGCAATCTTAACTCTCAATGCGATGCTACCAAAAATTTTACCCCCTCCTAAATTTTTAGGGTGGCAAATAGCTGCTATTTGCGCGTGCGATTCATAGGGCCCCTGTGGCAGTCCTGTCTCTTGTCCACTCCCTCTGGAGGCAATCTTAACTCTCAATGCGATGCTACCAGAAATTTTACCCAGTCTTAAATTTTTTAGGGTAGCAAATAGCTGCTATTTGCGCGAGCGATTCATGGGGGCCCCTCTGTCTGCCTGCTCTCATATCCACTCCCCCTGGCGGCAGTCTTGGCAAATTTTAAGGTAGCAAATAGCTGCTATTTGCGCTTGCGATTCATGGGGGCCTCTTCGCTGGCCGCTCTCATATCAACTCCCCCTGGCGGCAGTCTTGGCAACTTTTAAGGTAGCAAATAGCTGCTATTTGCGCGTGCGATTCATGGGGGCCCCTCTGGCAGCCCGCTCTGTGTCCACTCCCCCTGGCGGCAGCCTTGACAACTTTTAAGGTAGCAAATAGCTGCTATTTGCGCTTGCGACTCATGGGGGCCTCTCTGTCTGGCCGCTCTCATATCCACTCCCCCTTGCGACAGTCTTGACACTTTTAATGGAAGCAAATAGCTGCTATTTACGCGTGCGACTCATTGGGCCCCTCTGGCAGCCGGCTCTCATATCCACTCCCCATGGCGGCAGTCTTGACACCTTTTATGGTAGCAAATAGCTGTTATTTGTGCGTGCGACTCATTGGGGCCATCTGGCAGGCCACTTTCATATCCACTCCCCCTTGCGACAGTCTTGACACTTTTAATGGAAGCAAATAGCTACTATTTGCGCGTTCGACTCATTGGGGCCCTCTGGCAGGCCGCTTTCATATCCACTCCCCCTTGCGGGTCTCGACACTTTTAATGGAAACAAATAGCTGCTTTTTGCGCGTGCGATTCAGTGGGGCCCTTCTGGCTGGGCGCTCAAATGCCCACTCCCCCTGGAAGCAGTCTAAACACTCAATGCGATGTTACCATAAATTCTACCCCCATCCCGATTTGTTTTGGGTAGCAAATAGCTGCTATTTGCGCGTGCGATTCACAGGGACCCCTCTGGCAGTCAGCTCTGATATCCACCCCCCCTGGCGGCAGTCTTTACACTTTTAATGGAAGCAAATAGCTGCTATTTGCGCGTGCGACTCATTGGGCCCCTCTGGCAGGTCGTTCTCATATCCACTCCCCATGGCGGCAGTACTGACACCTTTTACGGTAGCAAATAGCTGTTATTTGCGCGTGCGATTCATGGGGACCCCTTTGGCAGGCCGCTGACAGTGCGCCTTATGTCCACTCCCCCTTGCGACAGTCTTGACACTTTTAATGGAAGCAAATAGCTATTTGCGCGTGCGACTCATTGGGCCCCTCTGGCAGGTCGTTCTCATATCCACTCCCCATGGCGGCAGTATTGACACCTTTTACGGTAGCAAATAGCTGCTATTTGCGCGTGCGATTCATGGGGTCCCCTTTGGCAGGCCGCCGAGATCTCCACTCCGCCTGGCGGCAGTAAAGACACTCTTTTATGGTAGCAAATAGCTGCTATTTGCGCGTGATTCATTGGGGCCCTTCTGGCTGGCCGCTTTCATCTTAGCCGTGACAAACACGACTCAGTTAGGGCCCCCTACTGAGTCGTGACACAAGCCAAATTTAGAACCGCCCTGCAAGTCCACGCCACGCTTTATAACCGTATCTCCGCATACAGTCGGCAGGCAGACCGCAGGCAGAAATCTCCCATACATGCAGAACAATATACGAATATATTGGGTTGTAACGGAATACTTCACACACATGGTAGGTGTCGTTGGAGAGATAAGAAACTTATTAAAAGGTCTATTGGGTTTATCTGAAGTGAAACGATACTTTTAAGCAATGAGACGTTGTCAAAAATGACGAAAATATTTGCATCCTCAAGGGGCCTTATAATGCGATCCTCAGAGTTACATGTCCAGGCACTCTGGCAAGCCAGTAATCTGGCCATAATGTCAGAGGGCCGATCTGGCGCTACTTTCATCTCTACTCCCCCTGGCGGCAGTCTGGACACTTTTTCTGGTAGTAAATAGCTGCTATTTGCGCGTGCTCAATCATGGGGGCCCTCTGGCGGGCCGCTCACATGTCCACTCCCCCTGGCGGCAGTCTGAACACTAAGTGCGATGCTACCATAAATTCTACCCCCTCCCGATTTTTGGGGTAGCAAAAAGCTGCTATTTGCGCGGCCCCATAGTTTATGACCGTCGGAGGCTCATTCTACCGGAGATTAAGGTAACTCCAAAGTTGATAAATTGCCGGCAAATTGCGGAATTGCTAGATAGGGGGCCCTTTTTTGTATGGCATCCTTGGGCTCACTCTACGGGAGGTATATGTTGCCTTATTGCTAGACGGAGGCCCTTTGTTTCGTTCTCGCCTGTGGCTCCCCCTCCCGTAGGAATAAGAAAACCGTTGTTCCACTGAAGAGAAAAGGCTTTCTATAAGCTTAAGTAAAGGCCATTTCTCAAAACCGACAGCTCCTCACCTCCCGGATTGACCGACAGCCCCGACTAAAACTGTGCACTGAACATTTAAGCTGCCTTAACTCATATTTCCCTAAATTATAACTTGTACATGGAGTGGCCGACAACCCCGACTAAAACTGTGCACTAAACATTAAGTTGCCTTTGGCTTTACAATACAGTACCACTTAAATAATACACTTCTGCGCACTTGGCGTTTCAAATACGCTTACTCCTCGAAACATCGAGCTAACTAATTTTAAATAGTCTTTAACGAGCCCTCCTAAAAGTCTCCTTTAAGTATTTACAAATCTGTATTTATACTGCGAGTTAAATTAAAGTCTACTTTAAGTATTTACAATGTGTATTCAAACTGAATATTAACAAGAATGTTTTAAGTGAGAACAACTTACGGGTCTTCAACCCCAACCTTTCGATGGCACTCTAAGACCTGCGGCAGGAGGACAGACCTCTCCCCGTCGGTGGCTGTAGTTCAATTGGGAAGGACAACTGTGTGGAACCCCCTTCTATTACCGGACTCCACTAAAAGCCACTGACTATTCATGAGGTGCATGAATAACAAAACCTTAACAATAAGCAAAGTTCTTGGTAGCCCTATGAATATTCAATAGCTCCGATACGCTATCTAAGCCATTTACCCAGGGGTGCTCCCTCACCTCTGAACGCGCTCGGTCTAGTGTGCCGAATTACAATGAACGCTCACTCGAACAGAAACAGCAAAAACAAGCGAGTGAGTGCTATCATGTGTAAAAAATGGGTAATTTTGTGAGGGGAATTTTTAACACGTCAAATGATATTTACCTTTTTACCAGGTGGCAGCAACACGCTTCCGTACGACATAACTAATGTGTTTTACAAGTGTTTACCAAGAATCTGTTCTCAGATATTCTCTCTATAGCAAAAAATATTTCTGAGATTTAAAGCAGCTCCTTTCATCTTATTTATGATATGATTTTTTAAAAATTTTCTCCTATATAATATGTAAAATATATAAAAAAAAATATTTATTATGGCTATGCACTTATTTTGGTCTGGGGGCCCTCCCTGCAGAAAGTTTTGGTAATCTAGAAGGCAGTAAACTCTACTTTGAGTAGTTTTCCATCTTAAATACATCATTTAGTCAATACAAAACCCTTTATTCGTTACTATTGGTGGTTTCAATTCTTAGATAGGCCTACATGTTTAAGTATTTGTTTTAAGTATTTTAGTTTAAATTCCTCACCACTCAAAGAAGGGGATAATGTGCTTTGTATTGATTAAATGATAAATTTAAGGTGGGAAACCAATCAAGTAAACGATAAACTGTTTTGTTGGGACTAAATAATGTAGTTAAGGTTGGAAACCACTCAAAGAAAGGAATAATGTGTTAAGGTAGGAAACCACTCAAAGTAGTGAATGATGTGTTTTGTTTGGACTAAATGATGTATTAAAGTTGGGAATCAGTCAATGAAAGAAAGAAATTATGTGTTTTGTAGGGACTGAATTACGTAATTAAAGTGGTAAACCACTTAAAGTAAGTAGTCAGGGAGCACTGACCGATCAAAATGGTCGTCGTGCAACCCACCACACAGCCAAGGTCTGATTTAATATTATGGTAGGCTGATACCTCTAGATCACTGCTAGGAGGGTATAAGTACTGTCAAAGTACTGTAACAGTTTTGTCTTATTGACCGTTCTGAAGCCGGCGCTTGACCATTAGAGTTGGAAAATGATAAGGGGTAGGGGACCTAAAATGTAAATATCTTAGCTTATAATCAACCATTTTTATAATGAAGATATTTCTGGAAAGCCTTTTTACGGGTCTATCAATATATGTAACAATTTGTTTACAAATTATAAAAAAAAACAATTTAAGGAAATAAAAATGCCTAGTCCAATAAAATAAATCTCGTTTTGTATTATGTTAACTTTTAAATGGTCGCTCATACTTACAAACGTTATCATAAAATAACACGTGTGGACAGAATACAATATATTCTGGACCTATTTCAGCTATATATAATCACTGTTTTGACCTAGTTTTACCTAATCGGCTAAAATGAGATGCTGGACATTTTGGACATGTGGACAGGTTTCTTGTGTTGTTTCATGTTTGTTTGGCGGCTGCAGGCTAAATCTGAACAAGGGTATATAACAACATTTTTTCTTGTAATTTTGGGTCATTCTGAAGATCGTATTTAGGTAGAAACCAAATTACCACACTCTATAACCTTTGAGCATTTGTGTAACTTGGATACTGAAATGGACCAAAGATTACCTGATTTAATCCGTTTTCTTGTTTAAGCAGCTATAGTCGGTCGACCCCCCCCCTCCCCCGAAACAATTTTATTTTCAGCCGACTTATATTTGTCACATAATACCCTAGCACTATTTAACATAATATATGACGCTGTTTGATAATGGTTATTATAAATCCTAGGCCAGGGCGTCAACTTTTAATGTGGCACATTATATACTGCGTATCCGTGATTCACTGTCTCACCAGTTATTATTATTATTAAATGTGTGGTTTATCTATTCATAATATTAT
Source organism: Sipunculus nudus (assembly GCA_026874595.1). Lineage (NCBI taxonomy): Eukaryota > Metazoa > Annelida > Sipuncula > Golfingiida > Sipunculidae > Sipunculus > Sipunculus nudus. The sequence goes on along the minus strand of CM049312.1, from coordinate 45,557,879 downwards.
CTTAAAAGATAATGACTGGGTATTACTAAAAATCAAAAGTAATAAGTATTATGCCTTAACCAAAGCATGCAGAATAAAGAAATACCGCTTGCACATTCTATGAGTTATATTTTATATATATATATACTTATCTAATTTTTTTAATTTATATCCTGTATATCCAGTTATATATTTTAATGTTGTTCCAAACGTCACCACTGATAAAGCTTTCGCTTTGATGCAGGGGAGGCGGGAGATGGAGTTTAATGCCTTCTAGATTACTACAACTTTCTGCAGGGAGGGCCCCGAGACCAAAATAAGTGCATGGCCATATTAAATATTTATTATATTTTACATACTATGTATATTTGTATATATAGTTTGTATCCAGACATCTTTTTGACCACCCCCCCCCCCCGGGATCCGAGCCTGCTAGTATACTTAGGTATAAAAAAGTAATGAATAATATTGTCCTATATTAAGAACAAATATTAATTAATGATCCAGTCTCTTTAGGATAAATCATGATTTGAAAAGTTTTCCAATAAAACAGGACGTGATTATATTAGTAAGACGGTTGTGGTGTCAGGTGAAAAAAGGATATGGTATCAAATGAATTTATGTCTCCAAACATTTAACACGTGTGCCACGTGCTAAATATTTTCGGTACAAGGATTGTCAGAGAAACAATACCTAGAAAATACCTAATTAATTGATCAGCGGAGGTTCCCTTGTTTTTCAAGGTAACTTGACATGAAAAAGCTTACAGATCAATACGATAGGGCTTCCATGGACTCCTTTATTTCTTATATTTTCCTCTGAAAAATTCACTCCTATATTTTTTTCTATATTTTCCAGCATTTAGACTGTAATCTCCTAATAGATTTTCTTACATATTGGAATTGCCCAAAATCAGGTTGTTGTTAAATATGTCATTATTGAATAATTATTGTTATAAAGACCTGTTATTTTATTCCCTGTTCTTTTATGACATATACGTGTTGCAGTTTTACTAGTAAAGCCGTCTAAATCAATTAAACAGAACTTTTGGTACTGCTTGTAAAACTAATGGTCATGGAACAAAAGTAACCGAGAAACCAGGACTTTGCAGTAAAAACTCCTATATTTATTTTATTTCTTGGCTGACAATTCATTTTAACTCTTATAGTTTTGTCTTAAGTGTTTCTTTAAAATTTCTATATTTCTTCAGGGGTTTGGTTGAAGCCCTGATACGAAGAAAGATTGAAAATTTAACGTTATTATAACATACGAATACATGTAACGCTATAGCGAATGAGTCAATAAATTCGCCTAACATGAATAACATCATTCTAGTTCCAGGTTAGGCGACTTAGGTGATGTATGAAGTGCTACAAAGCACGATGCATAGAAAGAGCGACATTTTAGGATGTATTTGGTATTGAATACCGTTCCTCATGCAGAACTTGAAGAAGAAGAATTGACGTCGATGGTTACGTGTATTTATAAAAAATAAATAAACAGTGATAAAACAAAATCCTCTTGTTTATAATGAATTTATATGTGCCGTCATTAAATAAACAAAAGCCATGACATGCACCATATCGGCAGAAAATCTCTATATATATTCGCTTACGTCAACAAATCAGAATATCCTTATAGGGACTTTGACGTTGGCGACCTCTAATGAGAATAATATTTAGTTGCCTTGCTTTTATAAACAAACAAATTATATTTTAATATGGTCTAGGATTAAGAAATTTATATATTAAACAAAATTAATCTTAATGGCTCGTATTCATTTATTCTGGGAGTGTCATTATAACCGAAATGGAGAGATATGTGGCCATGACAAAGTATGCCAAATCGTGTCTGATTTAGGATTGAAATAGGTAATATATTAGTAGACAGTAATTAACGTAGTTTAGATTAAGTATTCTTCATCTGCGGGCACGCCTTATGTAAATTTGATGATGCAATGAAAGAAAACCACATTTTTATTCATCAACGATAACTGTCACACAACATAAGATCACTGCAATTTAGAAGGCGCTCAACACCTCTTGAAACATCAAATTTGTAAATGCAAAAGCAAATCAGATAATATATGAATATATAAATAACATATATAATCTCTCTTATATATACCTTATATATAATTGTTGACGTATTGTTGAGTTACATCACATAATCACGAAAAAATTGTGCAGAAATTATCAATCTGAAAAAGTTTTTTATCTCAGTTCTTGTTTCGTATCCTGTTGGTGTTTCACATGTCAAGGTATGATATTATTCAAATAATATTTAACACTCGTAAATAGCAACTTTGACCCGTATGTGGCTTTTCCCATTTACCTTCGTGTTTATTTTTGCACAATATATCTTCTATATTTTGATGACAAATTACAAAAAAATGAAATACTCATGTTGTATTTGTCGTCGGGTCATTTTAGTAGACACTGCAATTTTCACCAAAAATTGGTAGATGTTGCCTGAAACTGTTGTCACTTAGCCTTGAACAATATGAGTTATATGATTTTAATAAACGTGTATCAGCTGAAACTCAATCAGTTTCAATTGTTCTAGGTAGCCTAGGTTTAGACATCTTATCACCTGAGCCCTCTCTTTCCCACTTTTATACAAAGTATATAGTATATTAAAGTAGTAATCTCCAGCAAATCCATCCATAAACACAAGAAAACTGCCTACATCCCCAAATTACCTCGCAGCCCATTTTAAATCATTGAGGTAAATTTAGGCCATAACAGTTGTTATATACAGTACAGATATAGGTCCAGAATATATTTTTTTCTAAAACATGTATAATTTTACGGTAAATTTTGAAAAGTTTGACCGACCAATTAAAAATTTAATTCGAAACACAATAAAAATCGAGATTTTTTTAATTGGACTTGTCAATAAATTGTGTTTTTATTTATTTATACATTGTTGTAACATATATTGATAGACCCATAAAAGACGTTTCAAAAGATATCTTCATTAAAAAAATCGTATGATTATAGGCCAAGATATTTACATTTAAGTTATACCTACCCCTTATCAGTTTTTACCTTTTATCCAAATTTTATAGTACCCCCCCCCCCCCCCCACTAGCATGCAGGTGTCAAGTCAAAGTGTCAGGCCTTGGCTGTGTGGTGGGTTGAACGATATTGTTCATTTGAGGAATAATGTGTTTTTTGGGGGACTATCAATGATTAGCAACGCAGTGGTCTTGCATCATGTTGTATTCATATCGTTTTTTATCATTCATCAATCATAAACAGCCCTTAAACTTAACATTAAGCTACCAATGATGAATTGAAACAAAAGAACACATGTGAATCCGCGCTCGCACCCTAAACTGAAACGGAGTCTCAAGTCATTTCCTGTATCGCCTACAAGTTGGATGCTCCAGTAACCCGTGCGAGCCATGCCTGTATTCAGAAATGTATAGCTACAAACATGCGAGGGGATTAACTAATATGAGTTAAAACTTAATTTTTTCTCTCTCATGTTAGTTGTTGTTAGAAAGTATACTAAATAAGCTAACGACTGTTCTGGTTTATGTCAAGAGACAGCGTACATGTTGGTCATGAGGCGTTGCCAGAAATGACGAAAATATTTGCATCCTCATAGTGCCTTAAAGTGTGTTCCCCGCTTAAGGATGTAACGGCACTCTGACAGCCAGTACACTTGTCGTAGACTCTCTATTGCCAGAAGACCGGGATGGCGTAAATAAATTTTGTATTAAAAGCGGAAAACCACTTAAAATAAGAAACCAGATTCAAAAGATTAATTCTTGATGGAAGGCCTACCTGGCGGAGCCCTGTTACCCCCTGATTATCGGGCAGATAATGTCCATGCACATATTGTGTCACATTCCCAACACATCTATACAATGAGAAACCTCCTGCCCACAGTCATTCACACAACAAACGTCATGCCGAAATCGAGCTATTGCACCTGAGAAGTGTTAATTTTAAAAAAAGGGTAAATAGTGTTAATATAGAGAATGCATCGACATCGTCCATGCCAAATACAACCAATTAAGAGATGATATCAGTCCGTGAAACATATTTCTTATATTGATAAAACTGTGGGTCTATTTTGCTATGTATTGTAAATATAAACAGAAACTTATGCATGTACTTCCTTGGACATGATACAACTGTTTCCAGAATTGGTGAAGATTTATGCAAGGTGCATCACATGCACAATAGACCTTAATCCTGCGCTAGAGGGTGAATGTGTCACATGGATGTGTTGTGAATAACCAGATTACTTAGCGCAGGCATCCCGGTCTTTGCCGAAGCCAGTATGGCTGTTTTTGGTTTTAACATCCACTCAATTAAAAAAAATACAAACATCACTCAAAATGATGTGTACATCGTGGTCACTGCGTTAACAATAACCTTTAAAATGACGTAAAGCAGAATGTCATACGCAACGCGGTTTATTGAGGACAAAAGCTAGGGGACCAACTTCCTTTTATAAGTTTTATAACCATGATTGCCTCAAAAATTGAAGGTTTCACGGCCAGTATATTTTTGCACTATATTTCCACTGACCCTGCAATTTCGAAGCCACAGAAGCTGATCGGACTAGGAAGGTTAACCTAAACCATTCAACACGGACCTGGTGTAAGGGTATGAGGAACATTACTTAAATGACACACGTCCCGTACCCGAAGCCTGGCCTCGGTCCCGGTTACAACCAGTTACCTACGCCTGTCTGCGTGTTTGCCCCGTGACATCGTTCGGATAATATCCAAGATGAGAAAAAACCTAACCCGGCAGCGTATAATGGAGGTTTTACATGTGACTGTATATAAACGAACCCTCTTTGTTGATAGAGGAATTCCGGGTCTAGAAAATTCTTATCTTTCCGACTGACTTTTATCTTTACTTATGCTATTTATTGTAATACGGGTATGATCTCCCTATCACTTACAAGATCTTTTCAGATATCATACACCACATGTCTCTTGCTATATGAAGTAAACGTAGTCCCAACTAAGTAAACACACTAGTACAATACGTGATGTGTAGGGATTGTTGCATGTCTTCACACTAAAATGCATGCATGTATCGTGATCTGAACCACTTTGGTCAGATATGAATCAGTGAAGACAGCAACATCATACCATGTATATACATTGAAAATGTTCCTCCTTGCTGAATGTTCTTTTCTGTATTTTATTTCTTGTCTAATAAAACATTCTGCAAGTTGTGTGGATACTTCTCTTTGAAGTACATCACAGCACTGAAAGCATATGGTTGGCCTTTTCCATGTTTATCTATACCTCAGCTATTTGACATTTCCACTGATTCGGTTGTCCTGTTGAAAGATTTAGTGTTCATTCCCACGACTATCTTGAACGCTTGCCTGTACTTTTCGGATCTGGCGGCATATATAAAGAAGTTAACACCGCTGTTACAAGACGCTGGTATTAAACTTACAAATACAGCCGTTACGGGGGCAAGCTCACTGGCATACAGCTGCAACGCCAAAACTAAGGGCGCCCAGCATATTATGAACACCCCGACAACAATAAGCACAAGTTTAACCAGTCTCATTTCTTTTCTTTGAGTTCTTCTGATATTATCCGCTACGTAAGTAAGGGCACCACTTCGGTTTGCTTTTATAATAGTTACAATCATGTGCACGTTTAGCGAAACCATGATGACGAAAACTATCCAAAAGAAGGCACACGTGACCGTGATAAAAACTGGGTTAACCAGTCCACTGTTACAGTAATAATCATTCTGTTTAAAGCTTCTTGCTTTGTAGAAAATAAAAGCACCGTGTCCGATTGAATAAATCCAAGCTATTGCTATCATAAGTTTGCACCTGGATTTTGTAAGATCTGTTTTGTACCATAATGGATGCACTATAGCGATCCAGCGGTCAAGCGAGACCAGTAGCACGTGGAGTACTGAAGTTCCGATAGTAAGCAAGTTGAAGTACAGAAAGATCAGACATGGCACTTTTAGGTGTGGGCCTTTATTGTGCCAAGCGGCCAGGTATCCCAGAAGAATTATTACCGGAAACGATACGCCTGAAAGCAGATCTGTCAACGCTAATGCTGATATGAACAAATAGTTTTTCCTCTTCAATGGCCGGTAGATGCAGCCGCTTACGATAATGAAGATGTTTCCTGTTAGAATCCAGAACCCCAGCAAAAACGACACTACCAGGATCACTATGTACCATCCATAACTTAGATCCATCTTATATCATTATTAGTTAGAATCAACAGAAATAATGTAAAGGTTAACTTCTTATGATAGATTCCCCAGTTTCATTCACAAACTACCAGTTCAAGTTATAATATATAGTAGCCGTTTCCACCCAGATGCATATACCATAAGGCTGGAACTCAATTCTCGCAGTATTATTGACAGACAAAGACATCATATTTTCTGGCTGCATGGTATATCCGAATAAATCTTTTAAATCAAAAGTGCTGAAATCGATTAAGAACATTCGCAGGTTCAGAACAGACCTGCAACATCAGTGTGGTATATAAATATCCAACGGTATGTCTCATTTTCGTGATTTACAGTCGCCAGCACAGTAGGTACATTTCCCATCAGGTTCGCAGTTATAGATTCTGGAAATAACTTTGTTGCAATTATTTCCTAATCCATTTTTACATAATACATAATAAGCCTGTTGTTGCTCTTTCACTCTCATTTCACTTTCATTGGTACACGTGAGAAAAAGATTTACCAGCTGCGACTCAACTTCTGAATCACAGTCGTGTACATTTGTGTACATCAGCTATAAAACACTGTATCACCAAAACACGGATTCTCAGTAATAACCCATGTCAACTTGATATGATCATGATCACACTCACTGGACACAGTCACGCGCCGCTTTGCGGTTAAAGGAGTTCGCAGGGTGTCCTTTACCGGTTTTCTTGCTCGACTCGTTATAATCATGATCTAATGTGTCCCGTTGCTTTCACCATTAATATTTGACAAATTTTAAAATTTGTATGCTTGTCCTGTATTTGAGTGTGAGTTTTTATGAATTTATATGGAGAGGAAAAGTAGAAACATTAAATTTAAGTTTGTCCTTAATTTTTGTGCAGTGATCATCTGTTCACTTGTTTACATATCAAGAAACTATTGTGGCACAGGCCTCTGATGAAAAGTTTTATACACCTTCCATTTAATCATGCCACACTTTAAATGTTACACATATACACTAAGGAAGTCTAGTGGATAAAAAATGTGTTTGTCCGACAAAAGCGCGAGTTATGCTCACCTCTCATTGTTCGCCTGGGAAAGCGCAAATTTATTCAACATGGGTTATTTATTATTTATTCATAATGGATAATATGAGCTGCCAATTAACAACTCTTTTGACATTTCGGCATCTGCTGGATTCCTCATATAGCAAGATATACGCTGTAAATGATAATAACGTAAGCCAATTGTGTGTTAATCAAAGCCGCTTTAGTCAAATCTGTCTGCATTTGACAGCTCAGATCCTAGCACTTAATTGATTCCATTTGATATCGGAAACGGATATATTTCCCCAGAATCACCAAGGATCTCCCGAGGTCCGTCCCACACCTTTAGATATTTATAGGTAACATGTGACAGTGGGGTTTTTAAACCTTTGTTACAATATATTTCTAGGGCCAGTGCTAAAATCCTTTTACTTTGCAATATATCAATTGGCCTATATCAGGTCATTATTTTCATTAAACTGTCACCAACATGTCCCAATAATTGTTGCAATAATTGCGTGTTTGATACAATTTCAGTAACATAGGACTTGTGGTGTCAGAATATTTTGCTTCGTCATACAAAATTTCAATTTGTATTCCATTCATGTATCAAAATTTAAGGCTTTCTAACAGATTACCTTGATATTTAATCGAAAATCCTAATATCATTTCATGTTTGGATTTGGGCGGTTAAAAGTTCGTTTTAAACTTTGCAGATACAGGTAAGCATGCTGCTTAACTGTCTCTACAGATAGACTGGGCGCTTTCTACGGAGTACCGTCGTGTCCCTTTTATATCCCTTATATTTCCCAGTTTTCGAAACCACTCATGGCGACTGTCATTTTGCATATCTAAAAACGCGGATGCCACAAGTCGCATGCCGAAGCCAGTATCCCGCTATATTACAGGAATTTATGCCAAATTCCACACTTATGTCTGTGTAACCATTATTATCTGATCACTTCTTCAGATCTGTCTTGGACGCGATTGCTATCTGTGTATTGTATTCACAAATTCTTTTAATTTATCATCCCTCAGTGTGGGCTGTGTACATCATTATCATATTCTCTTCCCTTCTCAGATGATATACTTTGTTTTTAGGTCACAGCGGAACAGGCCATCCTTATCAGGTGAACGCCATGGCCGATGGGCCTCCTAGTTCATGTTGTTTCCTGAACTGTATGTTTACTCAATATACCAATTGGCAATATGACCTCTGTAATTATAAAACCACCGGCCGTTTTCACACTATTTATCTTTCAATCAAGTTTGTGCCTGGTTATACTTGATATATATGCTATACCAGGAACCCATATTTCTGGTTTTTATCAGAAGTGGGATGTCAAGTGTATGAGCTGATGGGACATTATACAGAATCCCTCAATACAAGCAGAATTTATAATATCATTATAGAAGAATCAGGAAATAAGAGGACACAGAGTGGTCAGTGAAAGCTTAGTTTCTAAATATACCAGAATATATATATATATATATATATATATATATATATATATATATATATATATATATATATATGTATAGGAGGTAGTGTTACCCTCCAATGTAAAGTGCTCTATGGCCTACAGACTAGGCCAGAGCGGTATAACTCTGAAGAAAAACAACACTGTAGATGTTATAAGTTGAATTTCTGGACAGGGTGGGGTTAACAAAAGTGCTCGACAACGTACCTGTCGCTGGAGCTGGAGTAGAAGGTAGTGTTACCCTCCGATGTAAAGTGCTCTATGGCCTACAGACTAGGCCAGAGCGGTATAACTCTGAAGAAAAACAACACTAGTTGTTAACCCACCCTATCCAGAAATTCAACATATAACATCTACAGATTCTAACCACATTCACCTGATGATCGGGTCGCATCCAGAGAAACAGACTGTTGTGAATTAACAGTGTTGTTTTTCTTCAGAGTTATATATATATATATATATATATATATATATATATATATATATATATATATATATATATATATATATATATATAAAGGGCGTAAAATTTCGTTGTGTCGAACTCGCCTAAGCCGGCCGATTACTTGATTTATTACGCAGCTGCAAAATGTATTTAAATTATCATCTAATTCGAACCTTAGAAGATGTATATTATGTACAGTGAAACCTCGTTGTGTCGAAGTCGAAGGGACCCTCAGAAAACTTCGACACATTTGAGGTTCGATACAAGCGGGTTTTATTTGGTAATAATTTAACTAGAGTTGTCCGGAATACCGAGCCTGTAACTTCGACATAAGCAGGATATTCGACTTAAGGTTTCGAGGTTATACACATGTATATTAATGCTATAAATAACTTCCACAAAATATATAAACTTCGGAATTGTATCTTGTATTATTCAGAAAAAAAACTTGCGATATGAAGATAACCTACAGTTGGTACGTTGGAGCAACAGTTGTATCTTTTCTACTTGGTCTGTGGATTATAGTCGGAAATAGTTTGATCTTGGTCAGCAGGAGGATATACAAACCCCTAAGGAGGAAGAACTATATGTTCATATCATCACTCGCCATGACGGATCTTTTGGCAGGGATATCATTCCCTGCGGCAATTCTTGTGAGAACACTCACATTTGAAGGAAAAGAGCGGAGAAACTTCGAGTTGCCGTGCCTCTTCATTCTGTTCTTCAATGTGTTTACGATGTTGTGTTCCGTTTATAACATCCTAATCGTTTCTGTAGACAGATGGATTGCCATAGTACGCCCCGTGTGGTACAAAACACAGTTTACAGAATCAAAATGCAAATTATTGATCTGTTTAACATGGGCCTCTTCAATAGTACATGGGTCATTTTTCTTCTATGGCCCTAGAGATTACAAACAAAACGATTATAAATGTGACTCTAAACTGGCAAATCCAGAGTATACCATGACCACGTGTTACATTTTCTGGTGTGTATTTGCTGTCATGGTGGTTTTAAACATTTATATGACTGTTACCGTATTAAAGAATAGAAGACAAGAAATCTTCCTAGGAACTGTCATCAGAGGTAGACCACCTGGGAGTGATCTAAAACTTGTCAAACTTGTGCTGATAATTGTTGGTGTGTTTTTCCTGTGTTGGTCCCCGTTTGTTGTGGCTTTGCAGCTGTTTGTGTCTGGCCTCATCAATGTAGAAATAGTCTTTTTGACGGTTGTATCGGCGTTCTGCAACAACGGTGTGAATTTCTTCATATATGCCGCCAGGTGTCGAAAATACAAAACCGCGTTTAAGTTAATCTGGAAAAAGAGTAACTGCACTTCCGGGACACCAGATGGCACTCGAGATATAGAGGTTTCCTCGAATTCGGCGACTACTCTGACAATGACATCCGTTGCTGAAACAAATAGAATTTATAACTGATATTCGATTAATCTATATAATGCATATATTGTGTACATGTGAAGGTATTAATTATAATTGTCATTTTATAAAAGGGATTGCAGAATGAAACGTAGACACAATAGAAGTCAAGAATTTGACAATAAAAGACGTGACAATGTAACGCCTTCAGGCAGTGCATGAACAAAATTTAAAATGAACATCTTCTAGAACTGCAAGGACAAGAATTGCAATGTAATTAATGCCTTATAGAACTACAAGAAGAAAAATGTACAAAAACTCCTCTGTTGATTGCAAGATCAAAATTTACAAGGTAACGCCTTCAAGAACTGCCTGGACAAAATTTACAATGTAGATGCATGTCTGCTCATGTGGACTACGTATACTGGAGGAAAATGTTAAAATAAAATAACCGTATATATTTATTACATGGTGTTCTTTTCCTTGTGTTCAAATAAGAATTCAGTCCGCTAAGTCGATGTACATAGAAGATATCAAAACCCCAGTGTCTAATGTTTAATACTTATGTATGCACGAAAAATAATAGTAAAAGTAGTTAGGTCAGTGGTACAATAAGCATCGTTCTTGAATGAGAAGGAGTTAATGAACTTTTCTCTGTTGAGTCACTGCGTTAACTCAACGAAGTTTAAATGAAGAAATACAAATTGTACTTACCGTCAGAGGAGTGACATTTTGGGGCATTGTGGCGTAATGGTAAATACGGAAAATGGACTTGTGACCGCAATATTGTGAGTTACGTCCCGTTCTGGCCGCCTTCTGCGCTGAGACTCCTAGCCAAAGTCTTTACCACAAGGGTGCGCTCTCTCGACCCAGGGGTGATTGGGCACTGATCATGGGCGGTAGTCAAATGTAGAACAAAAACACCTTCCAGCGCCTTTTATGGCTGCTTGGGCTGTAGCCGTGACAACCCGATTCAGTAGGTAATCGGATAATTGGGCTAGTAAGCCTACTCGAGTCGTGATACAAGTTATATCGAGGAATGTATCGCAGTGGTTTTGCATCAGGTTGCATTCATATTGTGGTAAACGGCTCATAATCTAAATATTATGCTAAGAAAGGCAGTTTATGCCGCGCACATGGAAAAGCACCCTTAGGCACAGAGTGACATGACATTAAAAACAAATTTAGTCGTAGAAAATGAAAACAATTGCAATCATGTGAGACATCGCTCATCCATCAAAAACGCTCACAGAAAATTCATAGGTGCAAGGGGCTGTCCTACACCACAGTGTATGTTGCAGTTTCTTCCGACTTTTTACAACTATTGAAGCAAATATTTAAATATTATATAATATATATATTAATGATACATTTTTTATCAAGAACAGCAACCTCACGATGTGGTACACGACTATATTTGTGTACACTATGTATTCCTCTCCGTGCGAAATCACAGTCCAGAAAGCTCTTACTGGCAAGTTACTCCGTATAAAAGGCATATAGAAATCATTAAGAACACATATAAATTTTTCTGTCAACAATGAATATACTCAACGGAGTTATTTTGCCATATTGCCTGTGTGAAATAAACTGATCCGCATATACTTTCAGTGTGTCATTATATTTAATATGATAATAAATTTACAACATATTTAATGCATTGTATAAACCAGAAAATACTTATTACCCGTAAATTGATACAATGAAAAACATCTCGATCAGTATCGCAATACGCTACCACATATTGCATTATTTTGCAAAATGAAAATTGTAAGCTAACCCAGCCCTATAAATAACCATGTAACCATGTGATAATATAACCTATACACGAAAAGATATAATGATCTAGATATGGCCGATGACAGCTGTCCGATGTATACAGAACGCCTGCAACACGGATGTTATTTTTTGGAAAAGCATAAAAAACTGTTCTTACACATACCATGGTTTTGGGCAGATACATCAGTGAGCAGTAGCTACATTTTGGTAAAAAAGATTTAATTTTATCTACTCTGCTTGTCCAGTCATGACGATATCGCTTTCTTTTTACTTGTTCTAAACTTTTTTATTTTGTTTGTATTATTATTAAGAGTAGTATGTTGCGGTCAGCATTACATTTCCAAGTATATCTGTATATCTGTTAGTGTGTCCGTATGTATGACAAGTAGAACTTTGAAAATTTGATGCAGCTCACCATTTTGGTAAACCTCGCCCCCTTGACGTGAAGCGTATAAATGGAAGAGCTTGTAATACACTAAAGTCATGCAGAACTACCTCGTGTCATGTATTCTGGAGTATATCAGAGAAGCTTACATCAAATGTACAAGTGATTGTAATTTTACATGAATCATATCATATACAAGGTCTACTTTGACCTAGTAGTCTAAAATAGTTATCAAGACGTAATTGCCTTTTCCTTCTCAAATGTTGTTCTAAACTTTTATTATATGTTCTGTCGGACAGGAGGTCTATTATATCCGTCCATATCCCCAAGACCTGGAGAAATGGTTAACTATGAACGAGTGCGTTATAGTTCCAAACTTCCGACGATTAAGAAAAGATCAAATGTTTATGTCGGATTTTGTAGCAGGATCAGCACCAGATGAAAGAATATGAAGACGGACTGTAACCACAACTTACTTAGCAAAAGTACATGGCCAGGAGTAACCAAGTTATACATTCCCAAGCATACACAACATTTTATATCTAAGATAAGGTTTACAGATATGATTAACACTTATTTAAACTAACAGCGACCTCAATACTCTGCATTCAGAATAACCTAAAAAGGACTGTTTATAAATAGCTTTTCAATCAAACCAAGTTGTGGACCTCCAGCCTTTGGAAAGTTGCAGATTAACCTTTTGGAAGTGGAGCACTAAATTGTGTTGCCATGCTTTAATTTCCTAATTTTCTAAGTAAATGAACAGTCTGTTATCTTATGAACAATGGCTAGGTAATGGTAATCAGAAGTGAACATTTTCACTGATATAAACTGGACATGGTTTGCTTGAGTCACGGAGATATTCAGAAATCCGCAACTTGGGTTCTTTATACTCTTATTGTGTCCAAGGAAGTTGTCACTTTTTCATTTTTTTATTAACGTTGACAATATATATATATATATATATATGTGTGTGTGTGTGTGTGTGTGTGTGTGTGTGTGTGTGTGCGTGTGTGTGTGTGGAGAGAGGGAGAGAGATAGATAGAGAGAGAGAGAAAGAAGAGTTATCCTACGGTGTCAAGTGCTCTATGGCCTTCAGACAAGGCCAGTTCGATATAACGGTTAATTTACATGTTGTTTTTCTTTTCTTCATCATTATATATATATATATACATATTATATATATTTATTTATATTTATATATATACATACATATATATATATATATATATATATATATATATATATATCATATGAGATAAGGGACAAAATATCATTTGAAAAAAATCCTCTATCTGCACTTACTGTGCCATTATAACGCTCGCTAATTATAAAGTTATTTCCACTGATCAATCTCCGTATCAAGCGAAACCTTCGTAGTTTGAATGAGCAGAAATACAATGCACTGGTGATTAATGCTAAAGCTGGCTGAGCAAAGGAGGTTAAGACCCTGGACTCGAGGAGTTGGTCGTTGGAATATCATACCTTACCCCCAGCACCTCCTTAACCCGCGTAAAAAGAAAAATTCAAATATGAATCAAGACTGGCTATACATACTCGAAAGCGAAATAAGAAAAAAAGTCCTTGTTCGCCCTTTCTAGGTAGATGTCATTCGGTGTCCATCTGTTTTGATAAAGGTAACTCACTGGGAATTGATAATTGGTGGATTTACTTTAGAATTTCATCAGTCCTTTACTTTTATAATTTTGAAATGAAATGAAATATTCTTGGTGTATTTGCCGTCAGGTCTTTTTTCGTAATAATTTATTTATATTTAGTTAACACTACTCGAAATATAAATTACTATTCAAAAAGTTTTGCAGGCCCTTTCTCTTCACGCATCGAACATAGTCCCTTTACTATATACTTATTATATAACGGACACTCCGTCTTTATATACAGACACAATATTTTTTCAAGCAATATATCACATTGTTAGATGTTGCCATAAATTGTTATTACTTGGGCTTAAACAAGGTGATTTATATGTTTTTAATGAACGTGTATCAGCTGAAACTCGATCAGTTTTAAGTGTTCTAGGTATCCCAGGTTTAGACATGTTATCACTACGCTCTGACCACAGCGCGTTACCTCCCGGCCCAGTGACCTTCCACTCACACGCTGTGAGAAATAGCAGGATTCTTAAGGTTTGGCAACACCCAGTCAATTTGCGCTGGATAAAGTAAAATCTGATTGGCTCTGTTTTTTTTTAAATCTGCAGAAATAGTAGAAGATATCTGATTTGCTTAGCGCGCGCGTAAACAAACATAGCTATGCGGGGCAAGCTTGTGCGGCACGCAATACAGGAAATATGCAGACAGTGGGGAAGAACTGACCTTAGGCAAGTCAGTATACAGACTGTGTTGAAAGCTGACGATTGCATCGTGTGTATTCCCATGGGATGAAAAAAGTCTGTGCTGGCAAGCGCTTTCCCCACAGTGTAAAGTGACCGGTACCCCGAAGAACATCCGTTTGTGTCGGTGATACCTGCAATGTGTTTGGTTAAATATAACGCAGGGGGAATTCCACAGAGACAGCATCGTCTGGTGGCCACACTTGACCGGCAACCGCGGTTTATTGCAGCGGTTAGTGTAGCGAATAGTTGAGCGTAACGTAGCCGCTGCTTATGGAGCGTATGTTATCACCTGAGCCCTCCTTTTCTTTTTATACTAAATGTATATAGTATACTAGTATGTTTTATCTGTTTGCATGTTGGTTAGACGAATTAAATAATGTTTTAAGTAATTTGTTTATATATATTTTTTCTTATAAACTTAAATCTGGCGAGGATTATTTTATTATTTGTTTATAGTGCCCAGAAAAGGGTAAGGAAATCTTTATATAGTTGACTGAAAATTGTTTAAGCCAGTATTTGTACCGACAGAGATTCAAAAGCCTGTGGCGAATGAAAACAAGCCCTTGATAAGAGTGAAATCAACAATGTTGTGACTGACAGCTAGGAGAGAGAAATTAACATCAAATTCCACCTGGGTGACCTGTGATGACACTGAAATGTACAGATTAATAATGCAGAGATTTGTAAATTCGGACCCTGGACACGTTGACCTTGTACCTGTTTTCGCCTAAAAAAGACAGTTGCATGTATTTTATCCTTTCTTCAGGGTTTTAGAGATGAAACTTCTTTCAATTTAATCAGGGCTAGAATCATTACATATATCCATTCCATATTGTTATAGCATATATTGTTACAGGTGCTCCTTTTATTGTGTGACACGGGCGTAGCTCCTGTTGTGGCACTCGTGTCTGGCCGAGTGTTGCATTTTATGTTTAATCCGTACTGGTTGGACTCTCGTTGTCATGTGAGCCTTGGGCTTTTACGCCTGGGCGTGGGTAACGTAATGAGCCAGGTGTGTAGAGACACACGGCTATGTCTTTCTAGAGAATTCTTGAAACGCATGTTGCACAGGACCTTATAGACTGTTCTAGAAGTGGAAAATTCCCGGCTTGGGGTGTGAAGGTATATAAAGGGGCTGTTTCTTAGAACGGAAGGGCAGACAGCAGAGCAGATTCCAGCGGACGTAGAAGCGTGTGTCAGATTCTAAGACCTTATCCGACGAACGCAGCAATTAAACATTTTCAAAGACTTTCTCCTGGATTTTATACATTTGGACTTCAGTTTACTTTCTGGGTTGTTGCAAGAACTTTCCACAGGACTGTCATTCTCCGAGAGTTTACATTTAAAGGACTTATCGTGGTGACTTATCCAGGTACTGTTCCATTATCTTTCTGTGTGATTGTATTGACTTGTTGCTATAACGCTGTTTTACTGTATAACTGTATTGATTTAGTGTATTGTATTGTAAGGGTTGTTTTAAGAATAAATTATAGTTATTAGTTAACAAAAAACACTGACTTCTTTATTCATTCCCCTAGCTATTTCACGCTGCCTAGTGTTACAGAATCTGATTTGTTTTTTATCTCCATTACAAAAGTTGTGTTCATCACGCATACGTGATCTGTTTATATTAGGTTCCGTAACAATATGAAGTCAATATAAGCACACTTCCTCTCTTAATTCTTTGAAGACTATATGTCTGCGTTTGAGAGTGTATTTTGTTTTAAAACCGTGTCCTGACCATGGCTATATAAGTGATTTAATCATGTAATAATATATCGAATGTCACCCCCCCCCCCCCCCCCCAAAATAAATAAATAAATAACCACGTTTCGACCATAATATCCTGGTGGTAAATATTCCAATTTCATTGAAATGTCTGATGGTGTACATTGTATATATTAAATAAAAGCTCTAAAGGTATTATCGTCGTTTGCAATCACTTTGCTCTCTAGTCTCAAAAATATGCCAATAAGGCGTCCTATTTTCCTGCAAACCATAAAGTATAAAACAGTTTAAAACTTATAAACTTATATAACTACATGATGAAATATAATTTGTTTTCATATCTCATCAATTACTTTATTTTTTTACACTTAAATAAAAACAATTTTGTTTTGTACAACACGAGTTCATCCCCACAAGTCGTAGCAGGTAGCAAATTTTCAGTAGGCCCATTTAAAATACATAAAAATATCTCAAGGTAATTTTTGTCTACTGACCTAATTTACATGTTTAAGGTGGAATTATAACATTTAGCTCCTATAAAAATCAAATAAATCATATGCATATACTGGATTTTAATTGTCATATCGTTAAACCAAAGGTTAATTTTACCTTTGTACTCCCCATTATGTTCGCCGGTCAGGTATTAAGGTAACATCCATATCAAAATCCCCTTTGATAAAAATCAACCGAAAAGTTGTTTAAAAGAACATTAGACCCAAGAAATATAAATCATATTAAACCAGGCGTAGCTGCTATTGGTGATTGTATATATTTTTATGAAATACACATTCCTTTTCGTATGAAATTGTTACACTTTTTTTTATTAATTTTTTTTTTTCATTTAAAAATGGTACACGATTTCATGCAAACATTTAGAGCAAACCACTTTTTTATAGGCTCATATCAAATTTCATGACGATATCACAAAACAGCTTTATGCCCTCTGCCTTGTTTCTTTTATCTTAAAAAATAAACTTAAATTTTTCATTGAATCAAAATTTAAAATTCAATATTAAGTAATAAAAACCTGACAGAGGAAAAACAAACGTCATATTTTTTATGGCATATTTTAGCGAACCTGTGAACTCATGCGATGGTGTGGCGTCGTCCGTCATCAGTCGTCCGTACGTTAACCAATACTATCTCGAAAATGGCAGGAGCTAGCGTCACAAAAATTTTTATTTAAAAAATCTTACATCTATTTAAAGTATTTGGCTTATTTTTTAGCTATCTACATTGACATAGAGTTTAAACGGGAAAAAAATATATATAAAAACAATTGAAAAATCTTCTCTGAAACTGTCCAGCCATATTTTTAATATTTCACAGAAATAATTCCTGGAACAAACTGGCTTCTGTGGCTCAGGGCTAAAGCACAGGACTCAAAGACGGGAGATCGTAAGTTCGAATCTCAACCGGGGCGGTGAGATTTTCAATGTCGGCCCCTACCCAGGATGAGCGCATTGCAGAAAGGCCGTGCCCAGCAGCCGTGTTTCACTCGCAAATGAGTGCGCCTTCGGGGGTTCCTCGGTGGTATAACCCAGTAATGGGTATGATTACACACCCAGGTCCCGCAGGTGCAGGAGTCACCGGGCCTGGATAACACCAGGATACAAAAATTAGAGGAAGCGTGTGATACTGCCTTGTCATGTTGTCCAAAACCGGGATGGAATTCTGCAGACAAACATTTACTTAGAGTTAAGCTAGCAATATAAAATGGAGGCGGTCACCTCCAACAACAAAAAATACTGTGGATTCAGAATACGTTCGTTGGGTTTTTATTTTCTTGGAATTCGGAGGTAATCTTTTCCCACGAATTAAAAAATCCAATGATCATTAGGTTTATTATAGAACTTATGAAAATCCATCGTCATCGACCTTGTACATTGAGTTATCGTGTTGGCCCGCTTTCACCGTCCATGCTAGCAAATGCTACTGATTAATAAACGCAAAGAAAACGATGTTTAGCCCATAAATTAAAAGAAAATTATATCGTGAGCAAAATTATTCAGTTCCATCTGGGGGAGCAAAAAACCAAGATTTCGGCAGTGTCGACTTATAACAGTTCTTTTGCACATACACTCTTCTCTGTGGACTGGCTCTCTTTGTCTATTTCTCACATTATCTCACTTAATGTCGTAGGTAAAGTTCATTTTGGCTTGCTAATCTTATTTGATTGTTCGTTTGAAATAATTTCATGTTTTAATTCTTCGAATTTCATGTTTTAATAAACAACCGTGCGGCAGAGTAAATCTAGTTATCCCCCGGCTTGGTGATGAGTAACGGTTAAATGAGCACAATTATATGAGCTGAAGCCCAGTCTAACTGTGGCCTCGTTCCCGGGCACGTCAGTCAACTGGGGGGGGGGGGGGGTCCCATCTGAACTGTCAATATACCAAGAAATTTTAATTCTTTTAATTAATGAATACACAGAATATAAATATTGACGTCCGTTGGTTCTAATACTAGTAATTCATAAAATCTCAACCATTATGTTAGTTCATGATTGACCTCCGTTTGTTTTAATACTAGTATTTAAGTTATCTCCAGCAAACCCACCGATAAACACAATAAAATTGCCTACATTACCAAAATACCTACAAGCCCACTTTAAATCATTCATGTTAAATTGGGCCAAGTCACAATGGAAGAAGCACCAGTAGTGTCGCTAAGCCTAAGGGAGAGAAATGCCACAGTGGTTGGAGCACAAGTAGTGTCTCTAAGCCTTAGGGTGAGAAAAGTCACAGTGGAAGAAGCAACAGTAGTGTCTCTAAGCCTAAGGGTGAGAAAAGTCACAGTGGCGAGGCCACCAGCACGGTCTCTAAGCCGAAGGGTGAGAAAAAGATTAAATTTCATATATGGGTTTATTAAGCATATTTGATTGGTAATTTAAGTTCCGCCCACCTGCACTGTGACCAAAAGTGCTTCAAGGAATAGTACCAATGACTGACTTTGTGATACATAGAAATATGGCGTCCCAATATATATCGTGCCAGACGTAGAGGCATCGTAAATAAATGAGTATGATGGCATGATTATTGTTAAGTTGTTAAATCGTTTATTTTAGAATACAAATAGGACTTTATATCTCATTTTTATAGCTGACTTAATACAACTTTAAAAATATTTGCGCTGAACGTTCACGTACAAAGTTAGGTTTCGTGAGTGTGTGAACGGTGGACCACGCTAGCGCGCTCTAGACCTGGTTGTAATCATGTATGGCCAGTAAGTTTTTTTGGGGGGTTTACCGTGTTTGCCGTGGTGTATAGTGAAGATTTTTTAAAAAATGATACAATAGCGACGACTTTTGTAAATTTAACGCTAAGAGATAATAAATAAAAATGGATTCCTGAACGTTGTAGTGTATTTCTTTCAACGATTTTGCGCAGTGGCCTATTGGGAGCCTGATTTTGGCCTCATTATTTCACGCAACTAATGCATCCTAAAATTCATTAAGTACAGTGCTTTACGGAGCTGATTTCTTCTGCTATTCGAATACAAAAAGTGCTTCAAGGGCTGATACGGCTTTTGATGGATTTTTAGGTAGATTTACTGACGTATCTTTACAGTATTGTTTTTATTTACATGCGTGCTTGCATAATTTGTAGAGAAATATACGGCCTGCTACATACTAAACACACAACTTCCAATGTACCGTTTACACATTGTCGAAGGTATGTGGATCTTGCCCAGGGAGTTTGAAAATGTATCATTGTATAATAACTCTTCCTGGTTACGGTATGTGTTGTATAATAACGATTCCTGGTTACGGTATGTGTTGCTAGTCGCTTGGAGTAACTATCGAAGTATATCAGTTGATAGTTATACAACCTTATATTTGTTCATACGTATTCCTTTCTCTATGTATATTCATAGAGGGCTGGAGGGCTGCTCCACACCCACCAGGAATATAAGACAGATAGTATGTTTTAAAAAAAAAATTGAGGGAAAAGTGCTAGTATAACTGTGAACAAAATGTTTTTTTGATACTAAAATGCTCAAAGACAAAATTTGTTTGGCCCTCCGCGCGAATTATTTTCAGAATCAGTGATTATTTTACATTTCCATTGATTACATCCATTCAGATGTTGTTTTCTTGACCTGATTTAACAAATAGACAATAACTGTCTGTGTAGCAGATCCGTTGAACGTATGACATATAGCGGTTATGACGAGGATGCCATCCTGCATGTATATATGATAGACATAGATATTTTGTAATAACAAATACATTTACCACCTTCAGCATAAAATAATTAATGTTTAGATCTAGTGGAGGATAATTGTTATTTTCTTGACAACACTCAGTGATCGGCAGAATAATATAGGTTTTAGGCCTTTTAAGGTTATGAAATGTTGACGAATTCAGGAGTGGTATTCTGTATTTGTTCCAAATAAAGTGCCCCAGAATTCTTTATTTTGTTTATATAATTTTTACTCCACGGTGTGGGAGAGGGTGTCCCCCTCCAAAAGCCACCGCCATGACGGGCCACTGGTATACTCTCTCTCTCTCTCTCTCTCTCTCTCTCTCTCTCTGGCTATACGCTCGGTAAGTGTCGGGAATAATACCAATTATTATATTGTTTAATACACACTCACACAAACACAGTCTCCCAATTATACAGATACATCAAAACATTCAATCGCAGATCATATGTGATATTGTGCCTAAGCCTTGGTGCAGCTGAGCTGAAAGCCCTCTCCCCTACTGCTTAAAGAATGCCTTGGATATGAAGCTGCAAGGTTTGTGAAGAGACGCAAGGGTGGAAGGGCAGAAGTGAGACGGGATGTGAAGGTAGAGACAAGCTGTGCACAATCATCAAAATCTTATATATAATCCGATCATTAACTGGTAGCCAATGTAGACTGTTGAGCACTGGTGACATATGTTCTGTTGATCAGTCTTAGAGCAAAATTGAGTGCAAGCAATGTCGGCGACCAGTGGCGTTGAAAGGTATTTCTACCAGCAAGAACGTTGACAACTGTGACGACAGTTGCATCTCAAAGATAGCGTCCACTTCTGTTTATTTGCCTGGTATTCTGAAACATAACCTTGCATACATAGCCCATAAGTGTGCAGTTCTTCATTAAGTGGTCAAAATAGGGTCAAACTGCTTCATAGGGTGTCATTAACACACAATCATGGTGATAATTCTATCAGAATGAGTTTGACGATTTATTTCGATTCCCGATGTGAGGGTAATATTGCAAAAGTAGGTCCCGATACAACTTTAGGCCCAATTTTTAAGATCAAATATGAGGCCTTAATAAAAAAAAACGAAATCCTAAATGAGAGCTTCCAAAGAAAAAATTTTTGAATCCATCAATGAAAATTAGGGTAATTTTGTGTTTGTTTACAATAAACAAGATCTAATGTGCTACCTACAAAAGTTCTATGAGCTGCTCTTCTTAATTATTTTTCACTCGGTGGACTAAGGAAGCCAGGCCCTAAATGTTCGTCATCTCCGTTACAACAGCACAATAATGCCATCTACAACCAATCAGTGGAACAAATCGAGTGCGACATTCAAAGTGAAGAAGCATGGCTCAATCAAGAGTTTTGATTTTTTTTCAGTGAAAAAAAAATTAAAAAAGAAGTAGCTTAATTCACTCATCAACTCTATTATGCTATTTGTAAAAAAGTAACAATCGAAACCTATAAACGTTCATGAACAGAGAGAGGCATCGTATATCTATTAGAAATGATATATTTGTTTAAAGTCTATCCTGTCCAATATGGCCGCCCATTTGTTATAATTTAAAAAATCATCAGCTCCGTTACGATCAACTCCGTTACGATTTTATTGTAACCGAGTTGACGAATCACCGAACATTTTTTCTATGACAAGTCAGACCAATAATAAATTATTTCCTAATGAAAAGATTTATTAATAAGCACAATGGAGAGACATAAAATAACTTCATTGACCACATACTAGAGTATAATCCCTTTAATTTTTTGTCTGAAAAAAATACTGTTTCTCTTTAAAAAAAAACTTATTTTGGTAGATAAAAATGTTTAAGTCTTGAAAATTGACAGCCATAGAAACATAAAAAACTTATATATATTCAAGAGTTTTTTATGAGCTTATAACTGAAATTCATTTGGTTTACAGGCTAATCACCATGAGTAAGACTGCGAAAGAACGAACGAGGGTATATAGAGAACGCTTGAGAAAAGATGCTGTGAAACTAGAAGAAGTTCAAGAAAAAGATAGAAAACGATGGCATGAAAGAAAGAAACCGATTATGGATCTACAACAGAGCAAACAATAAGCAGTACGCGAAAGATGGAAAAAATTATCTTAATAATATCGGAAAAGAATGAAGGCTTACACTTAGTTATTAGAAAACACCCAACCGACGTCTCCTGTCCCTTCAGCAGAAAGCATCGATGTAAAGAACTTGGTGGAAGCAAGCGGAAATAAGACACGAGATCGAAAACGTTTACACAAGGATCGTGCAAAAGTCTATCGGGATAATCGTAAACTGACTGTGAAAATTGAAAATTTAGTAAAGAAATCAGAGAAGTATAGGAAGCGAGCAGAGCGGACAAAAGCAACATTAGACAAACTTCAGCCTAACACACCGAGACCAGCCACAAACCGGTTGTTGTCTTCTAGTTACAACTCGAGTATTAAAAATACTTTAATTTTCCACCACGCTCTTGTGTCCGAAATCAATACATCCGTGTCAAAAGGACCAGAAAAAAATGTTTTCCAATGTATTAGTGGTAAAGTACTGAACAAGTATCGATTGACAAATTTTGCTAAAAGCACGTCAAGAAGCTAAATCAAGAAAAAGATTAGATTCAAATCTGCTTTAAAAAGAAGTGATAGAAAAATACGAACGAAAGAGAAACTCAAATGCCATACCTGGAGGGACAACGGAAGCAGTAATCCATTTTTTTAAAGAGATAACAACTCACGCATAAGCACTCGTGTGAAAGACAATAAAACTGTAAAAGGTGAAAAGAACACAAACCAGTACCTACTCGATTCGACCAGAAATCTGTATCTAAAGTTCAAAGCTGAGAATCCGAGGGAACAAAATAAGTTTGTAAGCGCAAGCTTTGGATTTTCCGCCATAAGGTTCCAGACAGGGACACACTTGTGCAGTAAGCATTACAATTTGCAGTTACAAGCTGATAAGTTGCATAAACTGCGCTTATTCCAAGTAAAACATTTTGATGAGAACATGAAGTTTGCTGTATTTGACACCAAAAGACACTCTTGAAAGTATCGGGAATGTAGATGTCCCAACAACCTAATATTCCTCGATGTTCTATCAGACTGTACATCGATTTGGTGGTGGAAGTGGCAAACTAAGAATGAAACCTATACCATCAAAATCAACGTCGAGAAGACCGCTAAAACCTGTGAAAGAGAAGGTACAAGGAAAAAGTTTTATTTTTTGTGCCGAGCACGCCCTTTTTACTTAGTATTCAAGTTTCAAACGAACTATTGGTGTCAGTTTACTTTAATATTTCCGTTAGTGTTTTGAATATTGGTGGAATGGTAATACATTTGAACCTCTATTGGTGAACACTTCCATAAAATTGGCATTTCTATAAAGTGGGCACTTCATTGCAGTCCCATTTTTTCTTCTCTTTAATATGTTTAACTAATGAGGGCACCTCTATATTCTGTTTCCCCAATTGAAGTTTCTTGCTAGTTAAACTTTTCTGAGTTTTATTTATTGTGAATTATAAGCCATCAGAGATACTGTTAATTATTACATATATTTATATTCCAACTGTTAATGATAATGATCAAACAGATGAACAAAGGTCAGATGTGTATTACTCTCTAATTGCATAATCACAATAATAGCCTTCTTTACCCAAGGATAGGCATTGGGTACATGCATAAAAGGATAGGCATTGGGTACATGCATACAAGGATAGGCATTGGGTACATCCATACTAATTAGACTTCTTATTGTGCCTGCACATGCTCCGGTCAGACGTCAGCCCAGACTGGCTGTTCTGGTGATGGTTTACAGCCAGCAGTGAATGCAAGACTCAGTAGCTATCCATAATGGACTGATAAGCATACTTTGATTTAACAGCCACTAGACTTTTTTATGTCTGCAAAGCAAAAAAATTTGATATAGGTAATACCATGAGTGGACGCCCTGCTTATTCCTCAAGTTATGTCGTACTCTGAGAAGAGGTAACAGGATAAGGTGCCCCGGCTCTGAGCAGTGCTTACTAATTAGCAGTTGCACGTAATGATCAACACCAAACATTGATCATCCGCATGCATTCTGTGTCATATTCACTGTTACTGTCCACTTATTAAATGTCAACCCCAAACTGAAATATATAGGTTTAGCATAGACTTAAATGTGATCTGAACTGTTAACAATTCCTGAGAGTGGCTTGTCTTGGAGAAAGTATATAGAACAGTATGGTATATCTAAGGATGCATTGGTTAACTTATCAAAATATTAGCAGATTTAAATTATAGGATCAATGCTTGTAGGTTATGTTCATGATGGCATCGATATATATTAAAACACACACATACATATATTTATAATATATATATATATATATATATATATATGCATTTGTATGTGTGTGTATAATCTATATAATATGTATATATATAAGATTACAAATTTTTACTCGTTAACCTTTATGTTTTAAAACAGGAAGAAAATACATTAATTTAATGAAGTACATTTAAAACAAGCATAACAATAGTAATATTTTAAAGTATAGATGGCAGCACTGAAACTGGCAGGTATTTCCTCCATATAGTGGGCGCCTCTATAAAATATCTAGTTTGGCCCTGTCCCAAGGGTGCCCACGTTATAGAGTTTCGACCGTATTTTAAGTTATGATGATACTAACGTTTAATGCCGGTGCATATATAGCACAGTTTTAATTTTATATGGTAACAAGACTCATTTATGTTGAAATGGATCAACTCCGTTACAGCTCTTAATTGTTACAATATTTCCTGGATTAAGATAATATTGGCATTTTTTTTTCTTTCACAAGTATGTTTTGTCATTAAAGGAGAAACATGTTTTTAAACATATATATTAAAATTGTTAAATACCAAGTAGGTAGGCATTTAGCAAGTTCTCTACCGCAACAATCCCGAGTTGCGTTGTTCAATGAGCAATAAGTTTACATTAATTGACTCTATCGGGGTTTAACATAAACGTTATGTGGTAAACTTTTGTTTACCTTTGAGGGTAACTTGTATCGATCGATTTAAGCATGATACAACATGGTTGTAATCTGTTTACTTTATGTTTAAATGTGTTAAAAATTTAGGTGAGAATATTCTTATAATTTAGTGCGTTATCAGCTCCGTTACATTCCAGTAAGCGCAAAACTTAAGCCAAACCTATTTGCGATAGTTTTCATTCAGACAGCAGTTTACGTAACAAAGTATTGTCGAATGATGGACAATTTGTAGGAGATCAGTAATATAGAGCGTATCTGTCTCTTTTAACAAGTTTTCTTTATTGCACTTTATGGTCAATCATTTGTGTGCACTGTCATCTTATCATTGAGCTACAATAGAAAAGTCAGGAATAATTTTCATATCAAACTCTAGTGTTAATGATGTATGCCATACTTTTGTAACCGTATTATTCTGTGGTTTTATTTTTTTTTTTTAAATAAACTGTTGTTAAGGAGCTGACTTGCCGATCAAGACTCTTATTCTTTTATTGTAAAAAATAGCAAATATGAAGAAAGGTGCGCTGCTATTGGTAGTTTTTTTACCTTTCATATATCCCGCCTGAAAAAGAAAGGAGAAAAAAAAAGGAATGTGGCAACAACATTTTCCCTCTGTTTGGAATCTCCAAATTGACCCGTATTTGGAGAATTACACAGGCTGAGTCATGTCAGGGATCCTGCTACCATGGGGCCCATTTTCCTCACTGATTCTCATTGCCAATGACTGCATCTCCAAAAGAAACTATTTCACATTCAAATAGCTTTATCATTGTCTTGTCATCATTGAGATTAAGTCTACTTCTGACCACCCAAGCTGTTACTTGGTAATCCTTAAACTTCGATACTTAAACTTTCGTAGCGGAAGGTGTTCAGTTTGTACCTCGTTTTTTTCCCCTCAAATGGGGATTCCTCTATAGAATCCCAGAGATTTGCCCAAATGTCTTAAGAAAATGACTTCTTGGTTATTTTTAGCCCCGCGCATATAAAACCTGAGATCCAGAAGACTTGAAAATAAAATACCGTACTAATCTTATGTGTGACCGGATGGACACCTGTGCATACAGTAATTTCTTTAACAATGGTTAGGATCAGTACGGCTTTGACAGTATATTTACTGTACTCTTGTGCAACGCATGTGCATTATACGTATTCGCCCATGTTTGAAAAAGTGACTCAGAGGCTGCCCATGATGAGTACCGATGGGCCGAGGCCTTCGTTGTGTTTAAGGTGTTGTTTCTGTGTGAACAATGGCTAGGAAAAACAGGTTGATATCAGGTTTGTCTTCTTGTATGTTAAACAAATCTTAATTATCAGCGTCTCTGTCAAAACTAGGGGTAGAGCTTATAGCATTGTTAGGATCACTGGCAGGCCCGATGAGCCCACGCAAACAGCAGTAAACCTTTGTACTTGTTCAGATCTGCCAGTCAGCGGATAATGATGTGAATAACAGCTACGCGTAAGTTGTTTTATATAATATTAGTGATAACCCATCTTTTGAGGGTCAAAGTGTTGATAAATTGTGGTGATCAGCGATTAAGGCAGGGATACTTTCTTGTACGTATGTGTCTCAACAGATGGCGCCACTGGGCACATATAATCCGTTGTTCTTTGCTGTTTTCCCTTAAGCATCTTGGTATCTGTACCTGGCATTCAAACTTGATGTACACTAGTTTGTGTATAAAGGGATAATTGACTGCATACCAAGTTAGATTGCTACCTTGATATATTTAGCGTGACATACATGTCTGTAAGGTACGTTAAAACCGATAGGTATGACCTTACATCCTTTCTGCATGTGGACATAAGATAAAGCTGTTGTATTAACAAACCTGTTGCAGGACCGTGCTGTTGGTTATACTCTATTTAACTGCTTTGTAATTGCTTATTTATATGATTCTATTCCATATTAAATTAAATATCTGAATTACTATGCCTTTGTAAGAGTATTTTGTATGGTGGCAGGTTGTGATATACCAGTCACCAAACACCCCTCTACAGCACCATACACCATTCTATAGTACTGTGAACCACTCTGTACTACATTACTATTAACCGAAGCATACTCAAACCACCATAAACTAGTGCAAAAGGTTATTATCCCCTCGCAACAAAGTTGCGAAGGGGATATAGTTAGGGGATGAAGTCTATCCGTCCGGAATTGGCTTGTGAATCGATTTCAAGCCAAACCGTTTGACCAAAACCTTTCATCTTGCAAATATGGCTTACCCACCCACGGATGAAGACCCCTATCGATTTTGAGGTCACGGGATCAAAGGTCACGGCCACCGGGCCCACTTCATGAAAAAGCTTGTGAATACATTTTAAGCCAAACCGTTTCATCAAAACCTTTCATCTTGCACAAATGGCTCACCCGCACATGGATGAAGAACTCTGTTGATTTTCAGGTCACGGGGTCAAAGGTCACCGGCACAAGGCCCACTTCTTGAAAAAGCTTGTGGACCCATTTAAAGCTAAACCGTTTTAACAAAACCTTTCATCTTGCAATAACTATCATTATGCTCCACTTTGCAGTGCCCTTGTTGATGAGATGAAATATATTACATACATTACATACTTATTACGTAAACATATAGTTATCTTCCGTTTGATGTATTTCATGTGACTCCTACAATCTGGAAGTACAAAGCCTGGAATGATGGCGGCACCGGATGAAGTCTGTCACAATGGTTACTGCTGGTGATGCTATGTTACTTTGTTCATTTTATAAGTCTTTGCCGACAGCCTGTATTAAATCTGACCGACGTGGTTGGTTTTATCAGTATGTGCAGCATTTTCAGGGTTAATGTGTTTGCCTTTTGTCCCGCCCCAGGCCCTTGAAATCAAATACTAATAGATATTACCACTGTAATAGTAATAAAGAGTAACGTTAAGAAAGCGACCAGCAGTATACACTACTTATTCCCACTCAATCGAATGAATTGCACGAACTAAGCTCATACATGGCCAGGTAATTCTGACTGACACGGAATCAACTCGCGTTCCGTTCTCTGGCCGCGTATATTCATCAGATGACACCAACGGAGAGGCAGGTTTTGCCAAGCAGGCCTGAGTCGGTGAAAAAGAAGCGAGCGGCTCAATCCATCGCATGCAATCGTCCCGGGTGTCCTGTTTGTTTTTACCACTGCTTTGTAGGACAAGGTTTCCTGGGTCAGAGCTAAGCATTGTAATCATACCTTTATATGTTATGGTGATGAATGCAGTGAGACTGATAGTGCTGTAAGAGCTGGGTTTCCGATTTCATCCGGTTTCAATACTGACTCGCAAATTAGATATTTATCTTAACTATGTGGCAATCACCCAGCCTGATTTAACGTAAATATTCTTCATCCCTGCTTAGCGACCTAATTTAACTAAAAATCGTTTCCGATTGTCCAGTTAGGTTCATAATCCCACTAGACAGGTCTATACACAACTAATACGTAGTACAACAACGTTCTTTCAGACGTCTATCTTGATATAAACAAATAAAGTCTCGGGATTATATGGAGATATCATACAGGTACGTTGGTGCAACAGCTGTAAAATTCTTACTGTTTGGATTTTACTCGGAAACTTTTTAATATTGGTGAGCAGGATGATTTATAAACCCCTTGGGAGGAAAAACTAAATATTTACATCATCTCTCGTCATAACAGCTGTTCTGAATGAGCACATGCGCTTGACACAATGTCAAGAAACATTGGCCTGGGCGACAATTAGAAGGAAATAGGGCTCCGGCCCACACGGGCTTTTCTATCAGATTATCACTAATTGAACTCGTTTAACCTTGCTCTGAGGGGTTGGTTGCATAAATGCAGGTCCCTCACCGGCTTCTTCATCAACGTCCTATGATGACAGATCACAAATTGGAAAGTCCTGGCGATTAGTTAAAAGTAGATGATAGTCTGACAGACTTGGATGTCACACTTCGACCATCGGCTCTTTCTTCTTAATCGAGGGCTGATCTCTGTTGATTTTGGCGGTTCTCAGGTGGTGTGTTTACATCAGTGATTGGTTCGCGGATGTGTTTTCGGTTAAACTTGATACTTCGGTTGACGATTGTTTGGAAGGCTGAGTCTGTGGTGCAAGGTTTTCTTGTATTGTGCGGAGTGTACGGATATCTGTAACAAAATGCTGATATTTTTCTTCCTCGTCTGTGGTCTTGTTCATGGCTCGTATCTGTAGGCAGAGTTCTTGTAGCTGCAGGTCAAACAGGGTATGGTCGTCTTAGATGCCAAACATGTCGGGCGCAGCCTTAAGGAATTCTTGCTTGAGCATGGCGGCTACATCTTCGTCCTAGCTGTGGTGCATCCAGTAGGCAGCTAACATGTATAGAAAATCTGTATAGGGGTGTAGCAGCCGGTGTTCACACAGGCGTCTCGTGCTTGTGGC
Organism: Sipunculus nudus; assembly: GCA_026874595.1. Classification (NCBI taxonomy): domain Eukaryota; kingdom Metazoa; phylum Annelida; class Sipuncula; order Golfingiida; family Sipunculidae; genus Sipunculus; species Sipunculus nudus. The sequence continues at coordinate 45,527,531 of CM049312.1, read as the reverse complement.
GTCTGTGGGTCTTGTGAAACTTGGCTGTCGGTCTTGATTTCTCGAGAGATGGTTTTAATGGGCTCACTTTGCTCGGTGTCCATTTGCTAAGGAATTTGGTAGTCTGATGTTTGACTTGGCTGAATTTCTTGTATGCTGGTAGGTTTGGCAGCATCTGTAAGAGGTACTGTGGTGCTGCTGGCAGTTGCTGCATATCCGTGTGGTGGCGGCACACTGTTTGGTGTGTGTTGTGGGTCATCGCACCGGTTACACATGGGGGGGGGGGGAGGATTCTCTGCTAGCAAGGCCCCATTCCAGGCATCTGCCACAGAATGGATGCTGAATCGTCATGTATAGTTCGATTCTGTATCTTTTACAGCGGATTTGGGTGCCTAGGCGGAGGGCCTGGTCTGCAGAAACTTGGCTCTTAAAGGTGACCTTGACATTGTGAATGGGTGGCTTAGTAGCTGCGTAGACGAACTGCTGTGATGAGTGATGACCCACGTCTCTGTCTAGGTGGACTCCCTTGAGTATAACTGGAAACTCGGCTGTATTCTCAGCTCTTGTCTATAGTTTGGTCTTGCGGTTGACCATTTGATGAATGCGGCTAACAGTGGTGAAGTGGGATGTCTGCCGCCATTCATTCAATTTCTTGAGACGAAGGCCGTTGTGTGGCTTCTTGGGATAGACATAAAGTCTTTATCTGGTCTTGGCTGACTTCTCGAATGAAATATCCGGGAAAGTCGCACTGGGTCTAGGACTAGGCTTGGGGAAACCCCTTCAACGAGGCATCCGACATGAGTTGACATACTCAACTGTGGTTGTAAAACACGCCCTGACTGAGAAATATGTCCTTACTGTACGGACGTTTATACACTAATGTGCCTGTAGCGTTTTAGGGTCGCTTGTTATCTAGATGCGTCTTCGATCCACCTTGGTCTTGTAGCTGTACTTCCTCTGCAGCTAGAATCCACCTAGATCGGGCTCTTGTGTCTTGCTGCAGCTGGAATCCACCAAGGTTGGAAACTTGTCCTCCTGCTGCAGACGGGATCCAACTACATCGGGGGCTTGTTCTTTTGATGTAGATAGGGTCCTTCTTCGTTAGTTCTTCTGACTTATGTTTTTTTATATTTTGTTTTCTTTGCTGATTATGTAATGAGGGCGCCTAGTCCTGGCGTCACGTCTCTTATATTTGCTATTATTAGACGTTAATACTAATAATAGAATTCCAAAGTAAGAGTACATTTTATCTTTCATGTTGGTTTGCTTGCTGTTGGTGTTGTTCTCTGACGTCTATTAACTTGGGGGCATCAGTCGTCGCCGCCAGGCTCCCTTGAAAACTAGAATATGGGTAGTCGACAAGCGACTACGTGTATCCGCCGAAATCAGGGTCGGACGGGTGAAGTGAGACATGGATTGAGTTGCAAGGGGAAATAGAGTGAGGATTGCTACATAATAGCATGGATGTCTGCAGCCAAAAAATGTGTTTGTAGGTGGCACTACCTGCCACAAAATCGAGAAAGCTATCCAAGATGTATATTCATGCAAAATTTTAGGCAGATAAGTCAAAGCACTGGCGAAATATGAGTGATTTTATCCCACGGCAGACATACAGACGGACGCTGTGCAAAAATGATTACAGGTGGCGCCACCAGTTTTGCGTATGATAAAAAGCTATGTGAGATCGAAAGACATGCAGACTCTCAGGATAAATCAAACCATTCCTGAGATATAAGCTTGTATGTCTGCAGCGTGAACATTAATGTAGATGGCGCCACCTGCCACAAAATCCAGAAAGCTATACATGATGTATTTACATGCAAATATCTAGCCAGATAAGTCAAACCACTGGCGAGATATGAGTGATTTTATCCCACGGCAGACAAACAGATGGACGCTGTGAAAAAATAGTTGTAGGTGGCGCAAGCAAAATTTTAGGCAAACCCCTGCTTGTATCTGAGTGATTTTATCCCACAGAAGACTAACAGAAGGACGCTCTGCAAAAATGATTGCAAGTACCACCACCAATTTTGCGTTTGATAAAGAGCTATGTGGGATCTATATACATGCAATATTTCAGGAGGATACGTCCAACCAGTCCTGAGATATAAGCCTTGATGTCTGCAGCCTGAACGTGAATTTAGGTGGCGCCACCTGTCATAAAATCAAGAAAGCTATCCAGTATGTATACACATGCACAATTTCAGGTGGATAAGTCCAACCACTGCAGAGATATGAGTGATTTTATCCCAAGGCAGATGAACAGATGGACGCTGTGCAAAAATGGTTGCAGGTAGCGCCACTATTTTTCGTGTATGTTATAAAGCTATCCAAGGGCTACATAATACATTTGTGCAACAGTTTTAGCCTGACTGGTTAAACGAGTCCGACGATATGTGGGTTAATGTGTCAAAACAGACGCACATACGGACGCACTGGAGAGAGGTTTAGTCAGAGGTCAATGCAAAATATTTTGGCACCAGTTCACATGTTTGTCTTAATTGCAGCTGAGCACGATACGATAAAGTTTATCCTTGCAGGGTCAAGCTCTGTCTAGTCTGATGCAAAAACAAAATTGTAATTTTAAGTTGTCTTTAATGAGCCTTCAGCATTTGTAATGGCCTTGCAGTTTTGCAGCCTCTTTGAACTATGCCTTCTTATAGCTCTGTTGTCATTTAAAGCTTCTTTATTGTACATAGATAGAAATTCCATCGCTGAGAAGCTGTGAACCATCTTATTGACTAATGACATATCGACTTCTCCTTTCTGAAAAAGTGGTCTTTATGAACGATTGTCACTCAGCTATTATTCACAATTTCATTTAATATATAAAATTCAGTTGAAAAGATTTCACAGAATTTCGTTTTCTGCCTCTTGCAGGAAGCAGAATATCGGGCCAGAGCTGCTTGACAAATCCGCATTAGACGCGCGTTTGATAATATACAATTTTCATATATACGGCTTATTTCATGTTATGTTGGTCCATGAATTCTAATACCTCCTTGTAAGTCACAGAAATATATTCCTTTGTACCTTTTACGATAACACAGGGTAGACATAACCATTACTGGGGTTATTCTGCCAAATAAAGAAATACCAAAAAAAGTTTTTATGGTATCGCAATGAGTGGTTTTATCGATGCGTTATGCACATTTGCTGCAAGCCCATTATCGACTTGCAACATTTGGACATCGTAAAGTTTAAATTATAGGCTGTGGGTCACCATCTCATTACAAAGGGGATTTTCAGTGTTTGTTTTTTTATGTTTTTCTCTTATTCTAACAAAAAAAATTATATTCTGGTTTCTGTTATTTGATTCCTTTGATTCGTTATTTGTGGAGCGTGGTGGCGTAATGGTTAAGGGCGCTAGACCGCAGGGTTGTGGGTTCGCGTCCCATCCTGACTGCCGTCTGCGCTGACTCCTAGGCAAAATCTTTACCGTAAGGGTGGGCTCTCTCGACCTAGGTGTGAAATGGTACTGGTCATGGGAGGAAGGCAAATGTAGAAGGAATAACCTTGTAGCGCCTGAAATGGCTGCTTACATTGTATGTTCTTCAGGGAACTGGGAAAAGCTACAAGAATGATCAAGCCCGAAAACCAGGAAGGCAAAATGTAAATCGGATGAGACTGACATCGTCGGTGATATCAGACTATAAGACCTCCACCTTTACCTTTATTTCTGAAGAGGCAAAGTGAGAGTTCAATTTAGACTTTACTAAAACCAGAATGGTAAATCTCCCATTTCTGCTCCCTATATACTAACGAAGACCTAAACAGTTTACTTTTGTTCAGGGGGTTTGATATATACCATCTTGGACATATAGTTTAACTTAACAGCGGTTTCGGGGCATTATGTGTTGCTGTCTGTTCTGATCAACGTAACTGTATGATCCCTCACTGTATAAATGTACTTTCACTTTTAAAACCACATACACCCACATAAATATTTTGTTCGTTATTATAAGATTGTTGTTGAGTACAAGTAAAATGTTCACGTGAATAATGCAAATCTACCATGTATACAAAATATAATTCCTGGTATACAAGATGTGACAGAAAAATTTAAACAAATACGGAGATGGATGTAACAAATGCATAATATTACTAACAACAAGCCTATCAATCAACTGGGGACCTTAAATGGGTATAGGTCGATTCATGCTGCACGTTATGGCGTTTTTACATTTAGGGAAATGATCATTTTGTCAAATACAACTATGTTTGCAACGAATCTCTCTTGAACCATATAATATTGAAATTTTCCTGTGACAGAAATTTGCAAGTTTCCGAAGTCATGTATTGAATCTACTCATTTGAATTAAAGGGCATTCACAGGAGAGATTTTTGTGGGTAATTAAAACACAAACCAACTATGCAGATAATAAAAGAATCGTCTCATTATAAAACATCAACACATACTTTAGAGAAAGAAATGTTTATGTATCGCTACCAAAAATGAAGACTAAAATTTCCGGATATCCGTCAGGGTGGTCATTCTGGCTTTGATCCGGGTAATTGTTCTCTTGAGGTGATTATTTCCCCCCTGGCTTCATCAGTGAACTGTAATAATAAACCATCATCTTCGTACATATCCCAGGCCGGTGCTTGAATCTATAGTTAACCCACTGCGCATGGTCATTCTCGTTGTCACTATACTGTTATATATGTCTTTTTATATAAAAGGACTTAAATTATCTGAAATAGCTGTCCGGGTTTAAGTATACCAACCATATACTGAATGCCTTAAAGAATGGGAAATTTTAGTTACAAATCTGACAGAGATGTTCATCAGATGGTTAAATGCATGTATAAAAATACGGAGGTGGATTCGGGGATCCAGGAAGTTACGTGACACATTGATTTTGAGTTCAAGTGCATTGTTTGCAGTTTATAAAAAACGGGGACAGATAAGCAACACTAACAGTTTATCACATATTAGGCAATTCTGACACACGCCTAAGCGACTTGTTGTCCATTTGATGCATTCAACATATTTAATTCATGAAATTCATTTAAAATGGTAACCAAGTAACAAGCTACAGTAAAGGGAATGTATTTCAAAGGGAAGCGACCTTATGTGGCCAAGTGTTCATTTGAAATCCCGTTTAAACATCGAGTGGATACGTAACGGCGTAAACATTTATACGTTAATAGATTAACGTCTAGCAAATACATAGACGGAAAACTTTCGAAATATTCTAGAAATATACTGGGATATACTACTGCGAAATGGCGATAACATACAGTTGGTACATTGGAGCAACGGCTGTGTCTTTTCTCCTGGGATTTTGGATTATACTCGGAAATAGTTTGATCTGGGTCAGCAGGAGGATATACAAACCCCTGAGGAGGAAGAACTATATGTTTACATCATCACTCGCCATGACGGATCTTCTGGCAGGGATATCATTTCCAACGATGCTTCTAACGATTACTCTCACGTTTGACGGAGATGAGCTGATAATCCCCGAGGTACCGTGTCTGTTCATTATGTTCTTCAATGTGTTTACGATGTTTTGTTCTGTTTATAACATTCTGATTGTTTCTGTAGACAGATGGATTGCTACAGAACATCCAATGTTGTACAAAACACAGTTCAAAGATGTACAGAATCAAGATGTAAACTACTGATCTAGTTTACATGGACTTGTGCAACAGTACATTTTTTCTTCCTTAAGACCAAAGATTTTACTAAAAACAAACTTAAATGCAACGCTGAGCTAGCCAATCCTGAGTTTACGATGATCATGTGTTACTTTTTCTGGGTTGTGTTGGCCCACAATGATGATTTTAAACATTAACATGCTCGTGACGGTATTAAGAAGTCGCAGACAGGAACTTTTCCAAGGAACCAACATCAGCAGAACAACACGAGGGAGTGACCTTGAGCTTGTGAAACCCGTGTTGCTAGTTGTCGGCGTGTTTTTCCTGTGTTGGTCTCCGACTATTGTCGCATTGCAGTTGTTTGAATCTGGCCTTATCGTAAAAGACTTCGTTTTCCTATCATCTGTGCCAGCCTTTAGCAAAAGCGGTGTGAATTTCTTTATATATGCTGTCAGATGTCAGAAATACAAAGCCGCATTTACGTTAATCTTGAAGAAAATTAATCGCTCTTCCGGTACACAAGATTGCGCACGAGACATTGAGATGTCATCAAATTCGATCATCACTCAAACTGTTTCATCCGTTGTTGAAACAACCAGACTTTAAAAGCATGTTAACCAGTATCTGTATTCTGTATATATATATATATATATAAATATATATATATATATATATTATTTCAGATAAGAGACTTCGTTGAGTTGCTAATCAAGAGAAAATGGTATTTTTTATATCTATATACTCTGTCTTGATCACTAAACGGGAAATAAATCGACCTTTACTTAGTTAAAAGCAAAGCGGTTTCCAGTATCGCTATTCAAATTAACATGCATATAGTATGTAATACGGCATAAAAAATGGAACATGGTCTGTTATGAGGTATATTAATTGAAAGTATGCCAAATGTGCTTTGTACTTTACATGTTCCAGCTGTGGTGTAATATTATTATATAATTGACCTAACCACCACAGCCCTTATGCTCCGCCCCTTTGACTTAATTATGCTATTGAGCCTCAAAATGAAATATTCATTGAATGAATATAAATGCGATTAGGGTCATATATAATTCATGATTAGGTCAATTCCAGTGAGATTGTTATTTTTTGTTAAACGGAACATTTAACTGATCCAAAATTGTTGTGAATACCATATACGATTTCCGACAATTTTCAATTTGAATAATGCTGAGGCTGCAACAAAATGAAGCCCCATGCACCCCGACATTTCCCTTGTACTGAATTTCCATGTAATTTTGCAGTATACAGTTATGGTGCAAGTGCATTGTTATTAAGCAAAACCACACTGGAACACTAAATGTATTATTTACACAAAATTTCAGTTTAAGATTCGGGCATTTGGATTTTACTGTATGATGGTGTTTACTGATGAATTAGTATATTCTTCATCCACAGCATCGTATGGCTGACCGTAAGGTATGTCAAATCATACCAATGACAATATGAACAAGAGGACATCAAAATCACGGCGAGTCCCTGCTTACACAGGTTACCGACTAGATATGGCCGACGTAATATGACGCTACAGATGGGGCACCATATGTTATCGGCCAAGAAAACGGTCATATTAGGTTATGTCCTCTGTGTGTGTATGTGTGTGATTGTGGTGGTGTGTGTGTGATGATGTGATTAAGTGTGATGCAAAATTTTATAACAAATGGAGTTACAACTCGAATGTTGCTGACGGGGTCATAACACTAACTGCACACCCCTGCTCAAAGGCACAAAGAGATGCCGCTGATAAGTCCGGTGCTGATTGATACAGCGCGAGAATCCACCTTCGGCGTAACTTCGGAATGGCTCGTAACTTCCCGGAGACCCCAAGATATGGTTCCACAGATTAACAATAATTACATTATTTTATTGTATTTGATTTTTATGGTTATCAAATAATTTTTTAAAGACAGGGATAATTTAAATGAAAGGTATGTGACTTGTCAATTAAGTTAGTTTCTCTTCGAATTTATCTCCTCGAGTATTTAATTTTGATATAAACTCCTTGGTAAAACAAAAAATAACAATAATTACAGATAATGCTTCAACACACAGTAAATGCATTCAAATGCATGGACTAAAAAAGAAACCGGCTTTGACCCTTATTGCATTTACACATGTCACGATTCATAACAGGCCGTCACTGTGAACAATAATTATCTAAGCAAATTGACTCTTTTAAGTCTCATCTGATCAAGGCTGGTATACTCTTACAATCAGTTATCTGATTTCACCCGGTTCCGGAACAGAGCTCAGTTGTCAGTGATCAATTACAATAATTTTATTATGTCTCCCCTCCCATGGGGGAGACATGATATAGTGTTTGGTCTATCGTCGTCTTTATTATTTCTTGTGAACGCGATAACTTTGAACCATGCACTCAGTATTTTTTTATCAACCTTGAATTGTTTCCACAAAAAGCCTATCTAGTTTGAGTTCGAAAAACGAAAACAACAAAGTTCTCGGACGAGTTTGAAAACAGGTGACCTTAACATAAATCTTCAAGGTCAAATCAGCGAGGGAAAAATCCTTCCGTGGACCAGACCACTGTTGTTATGGATCGGACCACCCCTTGGGGACCCCCTATGTTTATCCAACGCCTATCATTTTAAGTATATCGTTTTAGGCGTGAAACCGATTGCTGCGACAGAATATACCATGCAGGTGGCTAAGTGACACATCTGCACTCAATTTGGCTGCGGCGGTACATTGTGATCTGTCAGTCAATAATAATAATCTATCAAACTGTTGTTTATGGCCCGGTAACTTTTAATCCTTCAAAGTTTCAATTTGTTTGATCTTTTTGTGAAAACTACTTTTGTTGATAATATAGATGACATAAGAGTCAAATACTGTTTTGTGGGTAACCTCTTATACCGTGTTTGCTTAGGTGCTATAGTGGTGTCTGCTTAATTAGCAATATCAATTTTTAATTTTGTTTACTGAACAGTTTGGCCTTATCTGCCATGTGTTTTAAGGTTTTGTTTGCGTGAATACTATAAATGGAGGATATATATTTTATTTATATACAGCAAAATGGTAATTTAAATGGCTTTGATCACTTTCATACCGAAAAGATTCGTACCTTCTCGTATCCTCATGACATGGACTTCATAATGGCGGAGAGAGTATATACAGGAGAATATACTAGAACACTTCTTCAAATGCAGAAAAAGAAGTCAAGCATCGCTGTTGATTCCTTCACTAAATTCCATGGTCTGTTAACCAGTCCACAGGCTAGATTGTAGACCTGCAACAGGTCGAGGATTTATTTATTCAGTTTTTATCACGTTTATTAATGTTCAGTAATCATTTAATAATTCATGTATTGGCTCCTGCTATCGGGACCAAATAGTTCACTTTCTTTCTCAAGGGGGCCCCACTATCGCTTAGGGGTAAGAAATCCTCCTATAATTGAGCAAACAGGCGCCACCTGTAGTGATAATTGTTAATTACTGGAACTGGGCATGGCAGCAATAGGGCAGCTGGACATAGGGTCAACAGAGTAACAGTATAGGGGTTGCTTTTACTTGGGGTATATTTATGTAAGACCAGGATCTGACAAAATTATAGGGACCTACGCAGGTCTAGCTTGATAGTTTTGGCCTTAAATCGAATACATATTTGATTGAACCAATATACCTGGATTGGGGCTGAGGGGACCCGAATACCTTCTGGTACCGCCTAAAATGTTTCCTCCCGGAGGCCATGCTGGGCCGTATCATACAAAGAGTTTTATACATGGCAATATACTGGTCTGCTCAGTGCTTACATGGTGTCCGACAGCGAGGAGTGCCGGCTTTCCTTCTCCCTTCTCTTTCTGGTACAGCTTTTTATTATGTTGTAAAGTGGTCGTAGAAAATAGACAACGTTAAACATGGATTGTTAAGATTAATATTCCAAAATAAATTTGCCGTTTCCTTTTGCTGGTAAAACACCGGCCACCCGTACATCAACGATCCCTGTGGTGAGCACGTGCATGCGATGTCCACTAGAACCTGAAAGCACTTTAAATGTGAAGGCCTGGGTTTTAGTCAGCCTTTTATTGAGTTGCAGCTGAAAATGAGTAATCGAGTACTCAATTTCGAGTAAATCCAACTGTTCACCAAAGTCCGAAATCGAGCCAGATTTCTTGTTTTGAATGCATGTTTGGAAGTATATCCAGTAATATACTTTGGTTGGCGTTTTATTACTTTCGTTGAATCTAAATGGAAAATCTCGCGAAATGGAAATTATAGCGAAAAAAAAACCTTCGTTGATTAAGACGCCCATCTGCACAGGTGAACATTAAAACTGTATAAATAAATATATAACCTCATCAGCTGACATCCTCTGTACGTTATCGATGCCCGTATCGTCGGAAATCAAAGGGATAAAGATTAATAACTTTAATGATACCTGTAAATACCTTATATCTTATATACAAAAATATCATACGCTTTATTTTTTTAAAATTATTTTTCATTTACCGATTTTCACATACCTGGTTAAACACATGCGGAGTATTACATGATAAACATCTGTTTCATAATAGCTATAAAATATATCGAAATCTTAAATTGTGGCCTAGTACAAATGAACTCAGGTCTCAGTATAAATTAACTTCAGTCACGGATGAAAACCAGTAGCTTCTGTGATTTATGAACTTTTTCAAGCAAATCGGTACCCGGTACAGACTGGCACTGGCATGAAACACTGCGGGAAAAATGTTAACCTTCGCAGAATAATCAGGTATATTTATGGTAAGAAACACGCTCCAGGTAACAGACGATGGTGCAGAAAACTTCAGGCCGTCACCGCGGACTAAAGGTCACAAGACCACGCTTACAGCTATCCAATTACCTCTAAAAGAACGCCGGATTGTCATCTTAATTAGCTATATAGATTACTCAAACGACCGTTTTAATATCAAGTCACTTGACGGCAAATTTCATATCCTAATAACCTCTTGAGTGGACGACATGGGGCACGCAGGAGCTGCCATAATTCATTCGAGTAAATACGGTAATATCCCACATTGCCAAGAAACTAGACTGGCAACCTGCCTCGCTGTATTCCTGGAGTCACCCTGGAGTGGAGAAATAGGCTGTAAATTATTGTGGTGAAACATGAAGCAGAATCGATGTTGATAACCGAACCATAGTTCATTCAGATCTTACATGAGTAAAACTGAAGCAGTGGACTGAAGCATAATGAAACATAATTAACAGAAATTTTACTATTTAATTCATCAATTATCTGCCATGGTTGAGTGATCGATTTTCGAAAACGTATCCCTGACTGTCACCAATAGGCCCTATGTAAATATTGATAATCGGCAATGGGATATGGACACAAAATCGATATCTTTATGGCAAGGTCGAGAATCTTTTGAAATAACCGCACCTGACAGTAACTTACCTGCAGATAAAATAACAGAGAACAACACTGGTGGAGCCTAGTATGTGTCAACTGCACCTACTATAACTTGACAAACTCACAATTTACAGCACATCTAATTTGAAACAGAATAAGAATAACGTGAAATTGGCTCAACCTACTCTAGCACTTTATGAACAGTTTTTATAGTGATTTTATCAGGGTCATAGAAATCGCTTATATCCTTTCCAGAGCAAATGACAATCATATATTTATTCTTATCATATATAGTCATCGACAATTGTAACGGCCCTGATGAGTCGATCGATATATCAATAAATTTATATACTTCGCATGCCATTATAAACAAAAAATTCTTTTTACCACCAACCCCGTGTCATTTTGTAGTGCGAGCCTATAAAAATGTGTTTTTATTTGTTAAATTCTAGACAAGGGATATTTATACTACGACCTGACTGAAAGAAAGCGAGAACGGGACAGTGGGAAATTATATGACATTAATCAAACCAGATGAAAAATTTTGTGTAGCATTTCTGAATTATGCAGAAAAACAGCCATATATATATATATATATATATATATATATATATATATATATATATATATATATATATATATATATATATATATTGTATCTTAATTGTATTCTTGACACGTGGAAAGCCTGCACTTTGGTCTACACACTATACAAATAGACAAAAAAATATGATAAAACTTTCACTTAAATGTTGGAAAAAACAGGTTTTTTTCACACAGAAAGAAAGTTTAAATGAACCAGGTAAATGATAAGGTAATCTGTTATGTAAGCACGGTGCATCTTGTCCTTTAATTAAAGTATGTGATTTGTGGCGCAACTTTCTTGAATCAGAGCCCCTAATCGCACATTGACCTTGAAACGATTGGACACTCCGTTCTCAACACTGGTTCTGAGAGGAAAGTAAATCGCTTACAGACGACTCACAAAGACGCTCGGAACAGGCGGGCAGGTTTATGCCTGGAAGATTACTTTATGACCGTTCCATATGAGCTCAAACGAGGAGGTCGACCCCGGTAACCTCTCGTGGGGCCGGCAACGTCACGAGTCCTCTAGCGCCATCTGTTGACAAATCTGGTCTATAAATCTACTCAGTATTTACTAGTGTCAGACTATGATCGTTTCGACAACAGAACTGACCAAAGTGATATGGACCACATTCACATCCTTCGGTCAAGTCCTTCGTGGCAAGTCATGACCATCATGATGTTATAACTGAGTTCTTTACACGGCCATAGTGAATCATATATATTGGCCAGCGTGAATGGTTACACGTACATGCACTGTTTGCGGTGGGACTATATTGCTGCTATATAGACCTGCGTCTTTATCATATACAACATTTGCTGAACATATAAAGGTAAGTTTTTTGTTTTGTATATAAACGACTTAAGACAAAGAGAATAACCAGATGTGATTTAATATAATAATAATAATGTACCTTTAAATAGACATCCTGTTATTACTGGATATATTTTTACATATTGTTCTATTCTACAGTATATAATCCTGATGCAGGACGTTGTATTTACAAATCAGATAAGTACTAATGGTATGGAATAATATAAATATCAATATATCATTAAATTAAATTATTTCATTTGGAAAAAAAATATTTAAAACATATGATATTCTGTGAATTTGAACCATGCATTAAGTAAAAAGTGACGTGTATTAAATGTAGATCCTGAAAAACAAATACACTAGTGCATGAATTTGTATATTATTCTTTTTAATGGCAATTTGACCGAACGAAATAGTTCAATAAAATAATAAAGACTTATTCCATAAAAGTGCGCGTTCGGGTGTGCATGTATGTGATATTCATTGCCGCAAGACTGATGGAATCAGAGACATGTTGCAGCCTGTATGTCATCTGTGTGGTTCGTTAAATGCAATTCTATTGTTCACTTAGTGTTATGGTTAAGCGGCGTGTAAGGCTTTATATTTCTACTTATCAATACTAACAACCAAAAGTAAATATATGTACTGAGTCAGTACGTAAGAGGCAGATCAGTTAAGTACATGTTCTGTTACGGAACCTAATATAAACAGATCACGTATGCGTGATGAACACAAATTCTGTAACGGAGATAAAAAAAAATCAGTTTCTGTAACACTAGGCAGCGTGAAATGTCTAGGGGAATAAATAAAGAAGTCAGTGATATTTTGTTAACAAATAACTATAATATATTCTTAAAACAACCCTTTCATTACAATACACTACATCAATACAATATACAGTAAAACAGCGGTATAACAACAAATCAATACAATCACACAGAAAAATAATGTGCACAGCACCTGGATACCAACACCGTCACAACGATAAGTTCTTTAAATGTATACTCTCGGAGAATGACAGTCCAGTGTAAAGCTCTTGTAACAATCCAGAAAGTAAACTGAAGTCCAAATGCACAAAATCCAGGAGAAACTCTGAAGAAAATCCATAACTCTATAAATCTATACTCTTCACCCCAAGCTGTGAATTTTCCACTTCTCGAACAGTCTATAAGATCTTACACAACACAGTAAACACGCGCAGAGACACACCATGGTGTACACGTGACTCACGACCAGGCGAGAAAGCCCAAGGCCAGCATGACAACGAGAGTTCAACCAGTACGGATTAAACATAGAATGTAACAAACGGCCCGGCGAAGGTGTCACAACACGAGTTACGCCCGTATCACACAATAAAAAGAGCACCTGTAAGAGTTCAGAGTCAGGGAAAGGGATACAAATAGCTTAAATCCTTGGCCCTTTCAGCCATAAACACCTTCTGTGTATTTGTTGAATATTTGTATATATTACCCTTGATGAGGGCCAGGGTATCTTTTTGATTGGAATTATGACTGAAACAAAACGCATTTTACCCCCTGTCTCACTCCTTGCTATTTTGTATCCTCAAACGAGGTCGGCATTTGCAAGTGCATGTGTGCTTTTTGTCTGCTGTTAAATCAGTTGTTTCCATAAGCACTGCGAGTTAAGATCTAAGAATGTTTTCTATTAAATTTTAAAAAGAAAAATATTTCTTTTCGCAATAATATTTTTACATTAATTTCAACATAATTTACTTACAATGCATAACAACACCACATAACCTGGCCTTTGCTTGTCCAAATAATAATAATTTTTTACTGGATCTTTATGGACCAAATTTGAATTTTGAAGCAATATTTCTTTGCACAAACCTGGTTATTTTTTTTAACAGGATAGTTCTTCATTATAACAGGTGCCAGCATTTAGAGGTTTGCATTAACTGCATCCTGTCACCTGACCATGGCGGAAAATTTGGTGATATTTGCCCTCCACAAATCTATATGTTATGCTCTAAATCATGCCTTTGACAAAAGCTGGCAAAATACAGTTCAGTTTCATGACCTGATTTCGGATTTAATGGATTTCCTAAGGACCTCTCTCAGTTTGAAGGTACGGGAGGACAAGAACAAAAGGTCAATGCATGCTAACGTTCAGAAGACTTTTAACACTTCATTAAACACTTCATTATATCAAGACGTATACTTGGATCAGTGGACGCTCTGTCTGTGTCATAGGTCAAGAAAAGATACTACTTGAGTTATCTAAAATATGTTTATACGTTGTGACCGCAGACACCGTAATGTATTTACAATGACGGTAATGCCTGATATAAATCTGTATAAATACTGTAATATTTATGCTTGATATCACATTAAATGATTAATAATTAATAACTAATTGGTGAATCAATAACTAATAATAAATACTTAATAAAGGTTAAGTAATGAATGCAACCTGTTTGATTTATACCGAGTCAACGATTTAAAATGAGTTAAATTATCTTCATTTTTTCTAAAAGAAAACCATTCGCCTCCAAAGGTGCGAGGTCACGTGGTGCGACATACGATAACTGCGATTGGCCACGCATTCCAGAAAGTCACACGCCGTGCGGGGCACTGTACAAATATTGACAGCACTAAGAGGTCTCCGAGTAGGGGAAACATTAGCTGGACCTATAATGTTGTTACCTGAGCGATGTAGTTCACGGATTATGATATTTGGACTATGTATCTATGTATCTCCTCAGAGATGCATGTCATTGTGACTGTCGTGTGCCTTTACCAGTGGTATCTTCTGTGAGAGTTAGGTTCCTTAAAGTAAAAAGAAAAGTAATAGCTTCCCACAAAGGTAAGTCGATTTTGTGTTTCCTTTCAGTGGAATGATATTTAGGGTTTTTGTTTGGTTTACGACTTAGCTGATTGATTTAATCACTGGACCCAGGAAGTGAAGTTTCCCCAGGTTAAACCGGCCTCAGATACCACAAATTTTAAAATGTGGGGATATCTCGCAATAATGCCAGAGTCTGGATGTCTTGCTTTAAGATCAATCTCGTATTTCTGGATTATTTCTATTTAAAAGATAAGTTTTAAATTCAGAGGGATTAATAACCCACGCATGTTTTAAAGTTTTTCTTAGCTCACCTTGTTCACATCTGAGAGCCAATGGGTTTGTTAATGTACTGCTTTGGATGTTTAAAAATATGACTGTTTAATAATGATAATAATAATAATAATAACTAGCTGCTCCCTTGGAAAATCCACGGCTCTATCTGATGCATGTTTTTGTAATTAGCTGATAGGAACTAAACGACGCATGTGTATTTAAATCCTTAGGTTTTTGCAGGAACTTTTGTCACGTGTTTCACTTATATGATATAAAGATTACTTCTGCTGGAAGTCTCCAGGAACAACCTCCCCCAAAATTTCAACATAGAAAGAAAAATTATTCTATTCCAGAAATCTCACCAAAAAAAATTGGAAAGAGACGTGAGGCATAAACAGGGTGTAGGAATTTTAAAGTGAGAAGTTTTTTTCCGACAACATAGGTCCGACAGCTTCATTACTGGAAAAATATTGTACATTTAACGATTGTATAAAGAGGCATTCTACCGTGAAATTAAATGAAAGATGCTTTGTATTGTTTGAATCTCAGGCGACATCGTGAAACACTATGTTTATTCAGTGTAGTTAGTTTAGGGTGTAGCCTAAGGCATGAAAACAGACACATGCTTTATTTTATATACATGCATATGTCGTTGAAGTCACTCGTACGCGAAACGTATAGCTACCAGTGTGAAAAAGATAGGCCCAGAAAAATATATTCCAACAGTATTAAAGTTTTTGTTTAAGTACTGTAAATTGTCTTGGACTAAGCAGGTCTGATGCAAAATTGACAACTCTCCCAGATAAAAAGAAAGCAGGTTGATATATTTCGATGAAAGCTTTTAGCAAAGAAGCCTTGGTTCGTTGCATTGTCTTTCAGCAAATTAACGCAAAAATGTAATATACAGATTTTGCTGAAAATTTGTTGAGGGATAGAGTAAAACTGCATCCGTAATCCATTACATTTTGAAGGTAATCGGAATCACCATGATATATTTTTTCTTAAGTGCTATAATCACAGTTTCACAAAGGAATAATTATAAGGGGCTGTTCCTTTGTCCCTGAGAATGCAGTTCGTATGCAGTTGTTCTGCCACTTGCCTGGTGAACCCGCATTTCTTAACCATGGCAATGTTTCACATGACAATGTGAAACGTGAACGTATGAACGAACGACAGATTAGTAGAATCTGGCGGGGGTTTCAAAGTCCTCAAGAGATTGAAGACCCTTTGAAGTGTGTTCAATCCCCCCCTTCCCCAAACTAATAAACCATGGTTATCATGGAAAGATACTTCTGAATGTAGTATACAAATCAACATACCTGTAAGTCTATATAACGGTGATCGTGTAAAGAGTCTCAGCTCTTTGTGTCCACTCAACGGAAAAGTGCTCCCTGTTAAAAGATTCATGGGGACATGTGTTCCTCGCTTGAATTCATAATCTTTACTTCATTTTGACAGAGTAAAATTCTTGAACAGGCGATTATAACAGGGGATTATAGGTCGCCACTTGAAAAAAGCGTGACAGGCGAAAAAATGTATTTTTTGCTGAAAATTTGAAGAGGGTTAGGTTAAAGACATATCATTAGTCCATTTATTTTTGGAGGTAATACGAATCACCACAAAATATATTTCTTAACAAGCGTTATGTCACCCCCCCCCCCCCCCCAGACCCCACCCCCACCCAACCCGAATGATAATTAAGTTGTAGGGCTTTTTTAAAAAAAAAACTTCATAAAACATATGACTTGGCAGAACTGTTGAAACCATGGTTATCATGGAAAGATATTTTTGAATGTATAAAAAATCAACATACCTGTAACCCATTAAAAACCCATTTGTCAAACGGTGGTCACATCACTGACTCAGTGCTCAGTGATGACCAAACTGAAAAGCCCTCGCATTTAAAGTGGAGTAATGTGGTCTTTAGTTTCCTTTGAGAGAGAAAATTCCCTTGGAGGCGTTACAATGGATATGTGGGATCAATGGGGATTATAGTGGACCCGCGTGACCGCGTATTGCACGGAAATGCCCTTTTGGGCGGGACATGCACGCTGGCCATGGCACGGGCTTAACCGGCCAGTGAAAATCCCCGAGGTGCCTCCTGAAAAAGCGCCACAGGCGTGGAGGACCTTGCAGCACGAAAGAAATAGGGGCACCTAATGGGAAAATATTAAAATTATTAATTATTCAGCTTAATAAGGCATAATCCCGCAAAATAAAACAAACTTGTTCTAGAAAAGCACACCACCGATACGTCTGCCGAATATGCAGAGTCAAATCGGAACGGAAGCAGGTAAACCGTGGTCTAGAAAAAACCTATTTCCATATTAATTATATTGATATGGGCATGAATTTGCAATAAGCTTGAAATTTCTGTTACGTTCGCCCCATACCTATTTTTCACCTTTATGTCAAGGGATATTTGCTGTATTTCGTTCACCCATCTCTTATTCAAACATTGTTCAGGAGACACCTATAGGAAAAGCAATCAGCGTCATGCAAGCTTACTGAATCGCATGAAAACTGCAGGCTATATTAAATATAACAGGTTCAATGCCCAGAAGGTTGTGTTTTATTTATTTTAAATGCTTCCAATAATTCTGATGTTTAAAGAAAGGGGTAAAACTGTGTTGAAATGACATTGATATAAACACTAACGTAGCAAATTTAAACATATAGTCTGGTGATACTGCATTATTTGCATATTAATGCATATAAATGCGAATGTAATATATTTTAATATTTTGTTTTAATATCAATGTTCTTTGTATTAAATTAATAGTTGTAGCCAGTTAAAGAGATCTGTACTTGTACTTGAAAAATACAGTGCAGTATATATACATGTACACTCGTTTATGCAGAATTTTTTCAGATTTTGTAGGCTAAAATTATTTTTTTTTTAATATTAAATAATTCATATACAGGAACATTAAAACTGCTTGTTATACTTGACTTTTCTTGCTAATTCAAGTGAAACCTTCACAGTCAGGTGCACTCAAATATAAATATATTCCTGGAAATGCGCCTATTAGATTTGTTTTAACGTTATTAATGTTAAAAATACCAAATGAAAATTCAGCACCATATATAAATATCAGTGGGTACACTCTCTGATCTCCAAGGTATTTCCCATAATTCACTCAAGTAGGTCCTTTTTTATTGCTTGGACAACTTATGTATTATTATGTTGGTTTTCATTCACTAGAAAATCTCAGGCACAACACGAAAATAAGCTGGCTACGCAAAAAGGTCTAAAGCTTACTTCACGACTCTAAAAAGTGATCAGAATATTAAGAGTTCTGAATCACGACAAATGTATATTCACTTTAAATATTGTTGTTTCAGTTATAATTGTGAAATAGCCATTTCTGACGATATGCAAGCTTTTTTCAAGTGTGCATGATATCTGTGTCCCGTATAATGAGTACTTTATATCGTTTTGTGACAGGTATAATTAAAAGCGGAGTAAAACTAATGAGGGGGGCCTGAACGACAGGTCCGGCTCTTAACAGCGTGGCTGTCAGGGCGAGAGCCAACAAAAATCACGACATGTCACATACAGTGACTGATGGCCGCTAATGAAATTTTATGGCTTTTACTGCTATGACAAATCTCGTCAGGCCATCCAGTCGAGAGTCTCGTCAACTTCTGAGAGGTTGGGGAAATAAAGCAGCCATTATTGGCACCTGTTTTTTTAATCTCTTGGGTACATGTCAAGGACGGCAACGAGACAAAAAAATATACACAATTCTCCGCTCAGCAGGCAAAGCATGCAGTTACATTATATAAATATATATATGTAAATATATATATGACCTTTCTTTCTATTCTTTCTCCTTCCGCTTTTTGTTACTTTTTTATTTGAAACCCATACTTTTCTTCTTGTTTCAATCAAGGGTTCTCCCTTACAAAATATAAAAAATTATACATTCAGGGAAATATGCACTAAAAGTTGATATTTAATCCCGTTTTACTATCATTAGGACTGCACATATGACAATTAATTTTTTAACAGCACATGCCATTGTATGCATTTTGTTAAGGTTACTTAATGATGCTGCTACTTTGTTCACTATATTAACGCTTACCGTGCAGTAAGGCATTTACCTAATGTGTAGGCCCCTAAAATCAATTAAAGTGTTCATAATTTACATAATTTCATACAATTAACTAATGCACGGACGGTTTGAAAAGCTAATCATCTGACTCAATTGGACTTTAGGTACTCTGGTATACCAAATTAAGAAATTAAAAACTAAAGATAACTGTTCTACGGAATCACAATGTATCCATATTTTGGTGGGTAGAAATAAAAGGGGCCTCTTTTCATTCCTAGGCAATTATTTTGCCCAGGTCCATACAACAGTTTATTTCTTATATGCTTGGCCGAACTTCACTATAATTCATACCAATATTTCACATTTATACATGATTGTCACAAGATGATAATTAGATTACTGAACTGAGAGTAACCTATCAGTGAATAATGCGCTCAAAAATGATAAAAATATAAGTATCCAACATGGCTGTTGCTGAGTCCTCTCAGCACGGCTATAAATAAATGAAACAATCACAACACTATCTCATAAACGCATGTCCGAAAATATGTCATTTATGATGTTACGATCCGGCTTTATGACATTTCTTCCAATTATTCCGCTTTTACTGGTTTGGCGACTCTACATACCTGTAAGAAGCCGGTGACTAGGCAACCATGTTGTGTCAGACCAAAGGATCCATGGTAACCTGTGCGCATGAGACTTGCCCTTTCAAAATTGATATTTGAGGAGTTTCAATGACTTCTGGTACAGCCTCTTGTTCTGGTGCTGCCTCTAAACTTCCGACAAGTTATGGTCGTTATCTTAACCGTTTGCCTTGATAATAAGCCTTTATACTTTGTCTTTTTTTTATTTTACCACTGTGTTTGTTTTTGGTTTGGTTTGTTTATCGGTTATTTGGTTGATTGGTTGGTTCGTTGGTTTGTCTCTTGGAAAGTTTCTTCTTAAATCAAAGTTAACGACGGGTGTTGATGAAATTTACTTCAGGCTTAGCGTAACACGAAAGAATAACCGAATAAATTGTTAAAGTAATCTCGTTCACTATTTTGTATATGAATGATTATTTTCATTGAGAGATAGGGCAGTTTTCTTCCCCGGGTGAGGCTATACAGTGGTATGTGGATAACGCCTATGTCCAGGCGAGCGAAGCCGGTCAACTGTGACCAGTGACAGACATTTCTTTATCTGGTCATCAAGAATGTAGGAGGAGGGATATTAGCCGTCTCTTGTCTGTTTTCTATTTGAGGAGGGATATAACCGGGCTCTGTTTTCTATTTGAAGAGAGACATAAGTGGGCTCTGTCTGTTTTCTATTTGAAAAAGGGACTTAAGCCAGCTCTGGCTCTTTTCTATTTAAGGAGGGACATAAGTTGGCTCTGTCTGTTTTCTATTTGAAGAGGAACATTGGCGAGATCTGGATCTTTTCTATTTAAGGAGAGATAGGAGCGAGCTCTGTCTGTTTTCAATTTGAGGAGGGATATAACCGGGCTCTGGCCGTTTTCTATTTGAAGAGGGAAATAAGCGGGCTCTGTCTGTTTTCTATTTGAAGAGGGACATTGGCGAGATCTGGCTCTTTTCTATTTAAGGAGAGATAGGAGCGAGCTCTGTCTGTTTTCAATTTGAGGAGGCATATAACCGGGCTCTGGCTGTTTTCTATTTGAGGAGGGAAATAAGCGGGCACTGTCTGTTTTCTATTTGAAAAAGGGACATAAGAGACCGCTGGCTCTTTTCTATTTGAGGAGGGTCATAAGTGGGCTATGTCTGTTTTCTATTTGAAGAGGGACATTGGCGAGATATGGCTCTTTTCTATTTAAGGAGTGATAGGAGCGAGTTCGGTCTGTTTTCAATTTGAGGAGGGATATAACCGGGCTCTGGCTGTTTTCTATTTGAGGGGGGAAATAAGCGGGCTCTGTCTGTTTTCTATTTGAAAAAGGGACATAAGCCACCGCTGGCTTTTTTCTATTTGAGGAGGGACATAAGTGGGCTCTGTCTGTTTTCTATTTGAAGAGGGACATTGGCGACATCTGGCTCTTTTCTATTTAAGGAGAGATAGGAGCGAGCTCTATCTGTTTTGAATTTGAGGAGGCATATAACCGGGCTCTGGCTGTTTTCTATTTGAGGAGGGAAATAAGCGGGCTCTGTCTGTTTTCTATTTGAAAAAGGGACATAAGCCACCGCTGGCTTTTTTCTATTTGAGGAGGGACATAAGTGGGCTCTGTCTGTTTTCTATTTGAAGAGGGACATTGGCGAGATCTGGCTCTTTTCTATTTAAGGAGAGATAGGAGCGAGCTCTGTCTGTTTTCAATTTGAGGAGGCATATAACCGGGCTCTGGCCGTTTTCTATTTGAAGAGGGAAATCAGCGGGCTCTGTCTATATTCTATTTGAAGAGGGACATTGGCGAGATCTGGCTCTTTTCTATTTAAGGAGAGATAGGAGCGAGCTCTGTCTGTTTTCAATTTGAGGAGGGATATAACCGGGCTCTGGCTGTTTTCTATTTGAGGAGGGAAATAAGCGGGCTCTGTCTGTTTTCTATTTGAAAAAGGGACATAATCCAGCTCTGGCTCTTTTCTATTTGAGGAGGGACATAAGTGGGCTCTGTCTGTTTTCTATTTGAAGAGGGACATTGGCGAGATATGGCTCTTTTCTATTTAAGGAGTGATAGGAGCGAGCTCTGTCTGTTTGCAATTTGAGGAGGGATATAACCGGGCTCTGGCTGTTTTCTATTTTAAGAGGGAAATAAGCGGGCTCTGTCTCTTTTCTATTTGAAGAGGGACATTGGCGAGATCTGGCTCTTTTCTATGTAAGGAGAGATAGGAGCGAGCTCTGTCTGTTTTCAATTTGAGGAGTGATATAACCGGGCTCTGGCTGTTTTCTATTTGAGGAGGGAAATAAGCGGGCTCTGTCTGTTTTCTATTTGAGGAGGGATTTAACCGGGCTCTGTTTTCTATTTGAAGAGGGACATAAGTGGGCTCTGTCTGTTTTCTTTTTGAAAAAGTGACATAAGCCAGCTCCGTCTGTTTTCTATTTGAAGAGGGACATTGGCGAGATCTGGCTCTTTTCTATTTAAGGAGAGATAGGAGCGAGCTCTGTCTGTTTTCAATTTGAGGAGGGATATAACCGGGCTCTGGATGTTTTCTATTTGAGGAGGGAAATAAGCGGGCTCTGTCTGTTTTCTATTTGAAAAAGGGACATAAGCCAGCTCTGGCTCTTTTTTAATTGAGAAGGGTAATAATCGGGCTCTGGCTGTTTTCTATTTAAAGAGGGACATTGGCGAGATCTGGCTCTTTTCTATTTAAAGAGAGATAGGAGCGAGCTCTGTCTGTTTTCAATTTGAGGAGGGATATAACCGGGCTCTGGCTGTTTTCTATTTGAAGAAGGAAATAAGCGGGCTCTGTCTGTTTTCTATTTGAAGAGGGACATTGGCGAGATCTGGCTCTTTTCTATTTAAGGAGAGATAGGAGCGAGCTCTGTCTGTTTTCAATTCGAGAAGGGATATAACCGGGCTCTGGCTGTTTTCTATTTTAGGAGGAAAATTAGCGGGCTCTGTCTGTTTTCTATTTGAAAATGGGACATAAGCCAGCTCTGGCTCTTTTCTATTTGAGAAGGGTAATAATCGGGCTCTGGCTGTTTTCTATTTGAGGAGGAATATAACCGGGCTCTGTTTTCTTTTTGAAGAGGGACATAAGTGGGCTCTGTCTGTTTTCTATTTGAGAAGGGAAAGAACCGGGCTCTGTCTGTTTTCTTTTTGAAGAGGGACATTGGCGAGATCTGGCTCTTTTCTATTTAAGGAGAGATAGGAGCGAGCTCTGTCTGTTTTCAATTTGAGGAGGGATATAACAGGGCTCTGGCTGTTTTCTATTTGAAAAGGGACATTGGCGAGATCTGGCTCTTTTCTATTTAAAGTGAGATAGGAGCGAGCTCTGTCTGTTTTCAATTTGAGGAGGTATATAACCGGGCTCTGTCTGTTTTCTATTTGAAAAAGGGACATAAGCCAGCTCTGGCTCTTTTCTATTTCAGGAGGAACATAAGTGGGCTCTGTCTGTTTTCTATTTGAGAAGGGAAAGAACCGGGCACTTTCTGTTTTCTATTTGAAGAGGGACATTGGCGAGATCTGGCTCTTTTCTATTTAAGGAGAGATAGGAGCGAGCTCTGTCTGTTTTCAATTTGAGGAGGGATATAACCGGGCTCTGGCTGTATTCTATTTTAGGAGGGAAATAAGCGGTCTCTGTCTGTTTTCTATTTGAAAAAGGGACATAAGCCAGCTCTGGCTCTTTTCAATTTGAGGAGGGACATAAGTGGGCTCTGGCTGTTTTTTATTTGAAGAGGGACATTGTCGAGATCTCGCTCTTTTCTCTTTAAGGAGAGATAGGAGCGAGCTCTGTCTGTTTTCAATTTGAGGAGGGATATAACCGGGCTCTGGCTGTTTTCTATTTGAGGAGGGAAATAAGTGGGCTCTGTCTGTTTTCTATTTGAAAAAGTGACATAAGCCAGCTCTGGCTGTTTTCTATTTGAAGAGGGACCTTGGCGAGATCTGGCTCTTTTCTATGTAAGGAGAGATAGGAGCGAGCTCTGTCTGTTTTCAATTTGAGGAGGGATATAACCGGGCTCTGGCTGTTTTCTATTTGAGGAGGGAAATAAGCGGGCTCTGTCTGTTTTCTATTTGAGGAGGGATTTAACCGGGCTCTGTTTTCTATTTGAAGAGGGACATAAGTGGGCTTTGTCTGTTTTCTATTTGAAAAAGTAACATAAGCCAGCTCCGTCTGTTTTCTATTTGAAGAGGGACATTGGCGAGATCTGGCTCTTTTCTATTTAAGGAGAGATAGGAGCGAGCTCTGTCTGTTTTCAATTTGAGGAGGGATATAACCGGGCTCTGGATGTTTTCTATTTGAGGAGGGAAATAAGCGGGCTCTGTCTGTTTTCTATTTGAAAAAGGGACATAAGCCAGCTCTGGCTCTTTTTTAATTGAGAAGGGTAATTATCGGGCTCTGGCTGTTTTCTATTTGAAGAGGGACATTGGCGAGATCTGGCTCTTTTCTATTTAAGGAGAGATAGGAGCGAGCTCTGTCTGTTTTCAATTTGAGGAGGGATATAACCGGGCTCTGGATGTTTTCTATTTGAGGAGGGAATTAAGCGGGCTTTGTCTGTTTTCTATTTGAAAAAGGGACATAAGCCAGCTCTGGCTCTTTTCTATTTGAGGAGGGACATAAGTGGGCTCTGGCTGTTTTTTATTTGAAGAGGGACATTGGCGAGATCTGGCTCTTTTCTATTTAAGGAGAAATAGGAGCGAGCTCTGTCTGTTTTCAATTTGAGGAGGGATATAACCGGTCTCTAGCTGTTTTCTATTTGAAGAAGGAAATAAGCGGGCTCTGTCTGTTTTCTATTTGAAGAGGGACATTGGCGAATTTTGGCTCTTTTCTATTTAAGGAGAGATAGGAGCGAGCTCTGTCTGTTTTCAATTCGAGAAGGGATATAACCGGGCTCTGGCTGTTTTCTATTTTAGGAGGAAAATTAGTGGGCTCTGTCTGTTTTCTATTTGAAAAAGGGACATAAGCCAGCTCTGGCTCTTTTCTATTTGAGAGGGGTAATAATCGGGCTCTGGCTGTTTTCTATTTGAGGAGGAATATAACCGGGCTCTGTTTTCTTTTTGAAGAGGGACATAAGTGGGCTCTGTCTGTTTTCTATTTGAGAAGGGAAAGAACAGGGCTCTGTCTGTTTTCTATTTGAAGAGGGACATTGGCGAGATCTGGCTCTTTTCTATTTAAGGAGAGATAGGAGCGAGCTCTGTCTGTTTTCAATTTGAGGAGGGATATAACCGGGCTCTGGCTGTATTCTATTTTAGGAGGGAAATAAGCGGGCTCTGTCTGTTTTCTATTTGAAAAAGGGACATAAGCCAGCTCTGTCTGTTTTCAATTTGAGGAGGTATATAATCGGGCTCTGGGTGTTTTCTATTTGAATAGGGACATTGGCGAGATCTGGCTCTTTTCTATGTAAGGAGAGATAGGAGCGAGCTCTGTCTGTTTTCAATTTGAGGAGGGATATAACCGGGCTCTGGCTGTTTTCTATTTGAAGAGAGATAGGCGCGAGCTCTGTCTGTTTTCAATTTGAAGAGGGATTTAACCGGGCTCTGTTTTCTATTTGAAGAGGGACATAAGTTGGCTCTGTCTGTTTTCTATTTGAAAAAGTGACATAAGCCAGCTCTGGCTGTTTTCTATTTGAAGAGGGACATTGGCGAGATCTGGCTCTTTTCTATTTAAGGAGAGATAGGAGCGAGCTCTGTCTGTTTTCAATTCGAGAAGGGATATAACCGGGCTCTGGCTGTTTTCTATTTTAGGAAGAAAATTAGCGGACTCTGTCTGTTTTCCATTTGAGAAAGGGACATAAGCCAGCTCTGGCTCTTTTTTAATTGAGAAGGGTAATAATCGGGCTCTGGCTGTTTTCTATTTGAAGAGGGAATTGGCGAGATCTGGCTCTTTTCTATTTTAAGTAGAGATAGGAGCGAGCTCTGTCTGTTTTCATTTGAGGAGGGATATAACCGGGCTCTGGATGTTTTCTATTTGAGGAGGGAAATAAGCGGGCTCTGTCTGTTTTCTATTTGAAAAAGGGACATAAGCCAGCTCTGGCTCTTTTCTATTTGAGGAGGGACATAAGTGGGCTCTGGCTGTTTTTTATTTGAAGAGGGACATTGGCGAAATCTGGCTCTTTTCTATTTAAGGAGAGATAGGAGCGAGCTCTGTCTGTTTTCAATTTGAGGAGGGATATAACAGGGCTCTGGCTGTTTTCTATTTGAAAAGGGACATTGGCGAGATCTGGCTCTTTTCTATTTAAAGAGAGATAGGAGCGAGCTCTGTCTGTTTTCAATTTGAGGAGGGATATAACCGGGCTCTGTCTGTTTTCTATTTGAAAAAGGGACATAAGCCAGCTCTGGCTCTTTTCTATTTCAGGAGGAACATAAGTGGGCTCTGGCTGTTTTTTATTTGAGGAGGGACATAAGTGGGCTCTGGCTGTTTTTTTATTTGAAAAGGGACATTGTCGAGATCTGGCTCTTTTCTATTTAAGGAGAGATAGGAGCGAGCTCTGTCTGTTTTCAATTTGAGGAGGGATATAACCGGGCTCTGTCTGTTTTCTATTTAAGGAGAGATAGGAGCGAGCTCTGTCTGTTTTCAATTTGAGGAGGGATATAACTGGGCTCTGTCTGTTTTCTATTTGATGAGGGATTTAAGTGGACTCTGGTAATTTTCTTTTTTGAGGAGTGATATAAGCGAGCTTTGGCTGTTTTCTATTTGAAGAGGGACTTAAAGCGAGCTCTGTCTGTTTTCTGTTTTTTTGGGGGGGGGGGCATAAGCGAGCTATGGCTGTTTACTATTGGAGGATGGACATGGGCTCTGGTTGTTTTCGATATTAGGAGGGATTTAAGCGAGCGCTGGCTGTTTCTTATTTGAGAAAGGACATAAGCAGGCTCTGGCTTTTTTTATTATTATTTTATTTGGTAGGAATATAAGGGGGCACGGGTTGTTTTCTATTTGAGGAGGGATATAAGGGGGCTCTGTCTGTTTTCTATTTGAAGAGGGATATAAGCGGGCTCTGTCTGTTTTCTATTTGAGGAGGGATGTATGAGGGCTCTCTCTGTTTTCGTTTTGAGGAAGGATATAAACGGGCTCTGTCTGTTTTCTATTTGCTTAACAGGAATGAAAGAAAGCTTGCCGTTCGTTACATAATCCGTGTCTTCATCACTTGGCAACAAGACTTAATTAATGCGTAAATTAAATTATGATAAACATTTTAGACCCATAAGGTACACAAATCTTCAGTTAAGATTTTTCTTTGCATCCAAGCTCTCCAGTGAAATTCTGTAGAGAACAAATGAATACCTGAATATTTTATGTAGATATTGACGTTTTAATGCATTAAGAAATTTTTTTATATTAAATTGAACAAAAAATATCAATCTACTTTAACTTTTTTTTTTATTTAAACCGGTATAAATTCAAAGTTGACAAGCATAAAACAGGCATTTCCATCAACATTTGGAACTGAGACACAATAGGTAAAAGTGTGAATTTGTGGTCCCAACAGAGTAAAGTTTGTGTATAATGTTCGATCTTATTGACACCCTTACAGACCGATATAATTTCAATGTCTAGTTGAAAGTACTACAAATTATATACATGGTATTACTGCGTAAAAATACGGAAAATATAGTCTTCTCCAGTTTAGGCTTCATAATTATTGTTGATAACATCTTAATATTTACCAAGATTATATGACTAATGTTTATATGGGAAAGTTAATAATTATTAATGCTATTCAACTATATTTGAAAAGTCCATTTAAGGTATTGTTATACTTATATAGATCCCCCTAGCAAAAAAACTGAAACTTCTGATAATGACTTTAATTCAAAATTCACTTTCATGGTAAATGATTTAATATCTGCTATGACCCTCTGTTGTAAATGTGTACCGACCTGTTTTTATATTAGGATTTATCATGACTTATTATCCAAGTAAAGCATTGAGCTGTAATTATCACTTCCTTTAATCCACAGTAAATTTGACATGAAGAAACATCATATAAGGGACTAAAAAACTTAAGATTTCTTTGGGAGATAAATCATAATTTGCAGTTAACTATGAATCATACCAGCACCAGAGACATGCACTTTGAACGAAGAACCAACAGTGCCGAAAGTATTTGGATTCATCGAAGATTATGCCCTGAAGGTAGAGAATTGTACGAGCAGTAGATTATATAATGAGCAGTTATTTAGATGGGCCTGTGTCAACTGAAATATGTAATGTATGAGAAAAAATATATACAAAATCAGAAAAGTCTTAAGGCAAATGAGAATAACCGATACCGCCAGCATCTGCTAACACTATTCAACCGAAGAGTTTATTGATTTGTTATCAGCAAATACAACCACACGCGCAAGTATCCCCGGAGCCGCCATCACCACCGCACCAAATAACAGTGCCTTCACACTCTAAACCAGTTAAGGGAGTGCGCTGTTTGCCAGTCACTGGGCTAAAAGTTATTGAGCACTCTTGAAGGCATCCAAAAAGAAGGGACAATATTTTCATGCCCTATCTTCAAAGGAACACTAGGGGAAATACAAGTAGAGTGAGTGAGCTAAAGCCCGATTCGTTTAATACATAGAAAAGCGGTAAACGCTAGTGAGTGAACTTTTTCTCATGGTAAATTGAGTTTGCTTTGTTTTTCAGTGTTTAATTTCAAAGACCATGCACCTTTGGATTATGGTTGAGGAATATTATATATGCGTCGTCTGACATTATATGCAAATTGGATGGCTTCGTTATCATATATTTTTCCGGTAACTATTCAGAACATGAACGGAACTTGTTTTCCATCAATTCATCGACGTTGGACAATGGGAGCCGATTGTCTATGATTTCTGTCATACATTGTGCGTGCACAATACTAACAAATTTGTAATGACAAATATGTATGTTTCACTGAAATTTTGTGAAATTCCCAGCTGCATTGATAAAGTTACAGGATTCAAATGAACCTATATCTGAGAAGAATGGAATCACATGTCTCAAATTTGCGCAGGTTATGTTTTCTGCTGATATTGTTCGCAGTGTTCACAGGACGGACATATACGGCTAATAAAACAATAAACATAGCGTTCATGGCGCCATCAAAATCTACGGTGGACTGTAATGTTTCCAGCAGTGTCGGCGGCTTCGTTGTTGGTCTGGAGTCGGTCATAAATGAAACCAATCTTCTGGATGATTTTTACCTGAAGTAAGTACATCACATCGTCTTGATTCACCAATATATGAATGGCTTCGGGCGGCCTGTGTTTTTACTTAAGTATAACCCTTTTATGTCAAATAAGTAAAACACCTGAATTACTGAAACATAGTTTTCCTTTTTTCAGTTATTCTATTCTTTATGAAGGTCAAAACATCCAGTATGATTAATGACGTAGGTACCATGGAGGAGCCATCAGCATTTTCAATATTAAGCTTATCAAAGTTTGCTTAGCAAATAAAAGCCAAATTATATTGAATAAGTAGTGCAATACCTGCTCTTTCAAATAGGTAAATACTTGTAAAATCGGGCCGAAGTTATTCTAAAGTGCACGGTTGGAATCACAGGATCATCATAATCTTAAGTCAGGCACGTTCACACAATGTTTTTGGTTCCTCCTGGCGGTCTCGGTCAAAGAAATTCATGTAACGAGTTGATTGCAAGTGATATGATGGACCCAGCAGATTTTGTTATTAGAAAAATTAAGGATAGTTGAAGTTGAATAGATATTATCAGAATTTAATAGGGATCCGTAATCTAAAAACGAGTTATTCATTAGATGTTACCTTTATCTATTGTCATGTCTCATATCTGTTTTAATTTGTATATAATCAATCACAACTCGCTGATATTAGCCATTATGGCTGGTGTTATTTGTTCATGCAAACCGAGTAATAAATAAACGTTGTTGTTGTTGTTGTTGAGTAATGTTGTTGTTAATGTTACATACTCAGTTATACCGTAAATTGTTCAACCCAGTTATGTTTGTTTTCAA
The DNA here is from genome assembly GCA_026874595.1 of Sipunculus nudus. Classification (NCBI taxonomy): domain Eukaryota; kingdom Metazoa; phylum Annelida; class Sipuncula; order Golfingiida; family Sipunculidae; genus Sipunculus; species Sipunculus nudus. Next base: position 45,497,488 of record CM049312.1, on the reverse strand, counting down.
CTTTTTCATAATTTAATACTCTTGAGAATGGTTCCTAAAACAATGTCATGCAATGAATGAATCACACGAAAAAACTTCATGAATTTTCCTTCTGGCGGCGGGTGATGATAAAGCTGACATTTTACCAATGCTTTCAGTGTAACGTGGTATGACAGTTTGTGTACCAGTAAGACAGGCCTGGGGAAGGCGGCGGACGCTCACGTGCTGGACGGCGTGGACGTGTACATCGGACCGCCGTGCTCTGTAGGTCAGTATAGCTACAATTTTCAAACAACAATACCGTTGCAGTGTTTTCCCTTCATATTAAATATACATTAATTCGTTAATGGAAAGTATCTCTCTCCCTCCCGGCACGAGGCCGTTTCCATGGCTGTAACAATAAAATGAGTTTACAAATGTTTCTGACAACATTATTTATAGGAATATACAATCACATTTGTATACACTATGTCCGTATGTCAGTCTGACGTCCGTCCACAATTTTCAAAATGCTTCTCTTTTCTTGACCTTATTGAAACTTCTACACCGAATTTTGAAATTAATTTACCAGTTTTCAAAAAGGTCCCGAACCAAATTTTCTTACGCTAATTAACAGATGATATTAATTATTATAATAAACGAATAGTATGGGAATTGTTTCAAGGTTGTAATATAATGTTGTTGTTAACGTTCCTGAAGTATTCTGGTCACATTTCTTATTTAAAAAAGAAGAAATCTTAACACCCTTAGTAACTGACATGAGAATACAAGTTAGTTTTTTGTGTTCGACGCCAGATCAAAACAACAGCGGCTCTAGTGGAGAGATGCCTTTTTAGACCTAAAAACAGGGAAATAGATTAGTTAACGCTTATTACCGAATCCCGCTTTGCATGTCGCATCGTTTCGTTTCTCTAAACTGGCCCAGGCTGCACCGGGGACATGTCATTTGCCTTTCACGTACACCACACACAGAATCCTTCCAAATTATAACTGAGGCCGGTATTGAACTTGGATACACAGAGACTCTCCTTTTGCTTACTAATCAGCGGTTCTCCAAATCCGATAGTCATTTTATTATATGATCAAAGACATTTTAAAACTCGTGTCCCGCTCACTGTATTCTGAATATCGTAATAGTGATTTGTGTATTTCTGCTGTAATACATTTTCTTTTTAGCCATGCACGGCGTCGGCCAGCTGGCGTCTTACTGGAATCTTCCGGTTTTGGGCTGGCTGTCCACGGATCAGGAGCTCGGCGATAAAGTCATGTACACCACTCTGGTCAGAACCTTCCCTCCAGCAAATAAATTTGGTGAGTACAACCTGTCAGTTTTATTCGCCAGCATAAAGTAAAGTCTACAAACGACGAATTCCCGACCATCTTACTTCTTTTTATCACCTTGGCTTTTCGTCAAATTCGCCATCCACCGAAGACTAAGAGTTATTTAATCTTCATACGCCTTTCCCAAGGTCATGTGAATTTATTAGCCGTAACATGCAGATTATGGCAATTGTATAGGCCCTCTCCAACTTTCTGTTTGCTATTTTTAAATATCTACATATCGATATACCGACCGATGCATGTTACCTGTAGAATTATCGATAGGCATTAATACGATTGTCGAGTCAGTTGCTCTGACAAGAATCGATGGTTAAATAAATACGTATTAAATAAACAGGTAAAGAAAACTTAACAACTATTTAGAATATTCCTGATCTCTATACGCATAAAAAACATTAAGACAAAGATCTGAAGGGTCAATCATTTCAAGTATGACTGAAACATGTAAATGTTATGTAATCGTTTGATTACTCAGGGGCGGATCCAGGGTTTAGGAAAAGCGAGGGGGAGTCCAACCCAGGGGGACTAATTATAAACCTAAAAAGGTCTGAAAAAGGGAGTCCATGCCGCAAAATTTCGTCTGAAACCTTTTAAAAAAGGTTGCTTCGGATGAAAGGGGGGGGGGGGGGGAGTCCGGACCCTCGATCTGGACCCCCCCCCCCCCCCCCCGGATCCGGTTCTGTTTCCATATATTCCCAAACATTCTTCAAAAGTACTTACTTTCGTATCAAATTTGACTCAATGGGTCGCACTGAAAGCAAAAGAAATGTAATTTGTCGACTTCAACTTTAGAGGCATTTACACAATAAGGAAACCGGACTGGACCATGAGGGCCCCTGGCTGCCTCGTTTCAATGCAAAACCCTGGCGGGGCGTTGGCATGGTTTACTTATTAACTAAGTTATAACTTGTATATACGGCATGGGGCGGCCTGGTGTAAGTTCCGTTCAGTCCAAATTTTAACTGATAAGTAAAATAAATGTAATTCCTGCATTAACCAAGCCCCGAAACAATAATCTTTCTTTATTTTCAGGAAGACTATGCGCAGAGATCTTTGAGTTTTACAGCTGGCGAGTCGCGGCTCTCATCACTGAAAGGTCTGACACTGGTAGTTACATCGGTCAGTCTGTCACCAACTACTTCCAGAAGAGCAACATTTCAGTGAGCGAACACTTCCGGGTGAACCGTGATGAATCTGTTGATAACATCAGGAACGTATTCACGCAACTCGCGCTCAGGGCAAGAAGTATGTAAACAATTTAGGTATTCTACGTCGATATACGTGCTAACGTTTACGGACACTTCTATACTTCGGTCCACCTCATTTGTTTGTGATTTTTTTGTAAAAGGTATGAGAGCTTACCCTTCAATCCGAAGGGCAAATAGGATCAGATAACATGTCGTGTATCTGGCAGCAATATCTGCCATAACTGAATTTCACATATATATATATATATATATATATATATATATATATATATATATATATAAATATATATATATATATATATATATATATATATATATATATATATACTTGTATACTTTTAAATCAGATTTGACGATGATGATTTTTGTGAAATTCACTGACGACCTAGATCGACCGCCTTAAACTGAATCTTTGTGACGGCTTTAATGGCTCATCAGTAATGTATCAGTCTGATGTTATTCCGCGCCCTTGCGTCACACCGACGTCCCTATAATACCACAGGCATAAAAAAACAAGAATTATGATAGTTTGGTTGACAAGGGATATGAAGATGAGATTAGGGGTGTTGGAACAGAGAATATTAATCGACACAATCCAAGATCTCCATCAATATATTTAAATAGGATCTCACAGGAGTTAAATATTCACAGACAACTCTATTCATTTCCCGATTAAAACACCAGAAGCGGATTGGGGAGTGCGGGTGGGAGGACCGGACCCCACTTTTCGGTCGCCGCAACCTTTTTTTAAGGGTTTCAGACCAAAATTTGCGGCTTGGACCCCCCCTTCGGACCTAAGCATCTTTTCTTAGGGCTTTCATTATTCCTCATGGGTTTGACACCGCTCCCCTCCCTGAACACCATTCACTCAGGTTACACTATACATTTCAATGTTTTGATTTATTTTTCCCCTAAGTATTTTAACTTTCCGTCCCAGTCATCATACAAATAAATCATCAACAAATGTTATAGTTTGGAATTTTCGGAATTATTAAAATATCATTTGTGTTGATTTTTTTATGGGAATAAAACCTTGGCCTCTGTTGAATTAAAAACAGCATCAGCTGTTGGAGCCAATATAGCCATTGATATGTGTATAGCCAAAGGTATTCTGATTGCTATATACAGCGCTAGCTGGTGTGTTTGCTTGTCACAGTACTATACGATTGATTATTGCCAGATATCGATCAAGTAATAGTTAACCGTAAAATTCGGGGGTTCTGTACCTTCACATCACGATATTTTAAACAAACAGCATGTGTCATTTTATATTGTGGGTACATTTATATTGTATAGTTTATACATTCTTTTAGATTTTTAAATCGTACATATGCAAACAACCTTTTTTTTTTAATCATTACTGTACTCATAGTCGTGGTGATGTACATCAGCGTGTACGAAATCAGGAAGTACATGCTGGTGGCGTACGACCTCGGCATGACACGTGGACAGTTCGTGTACTGGAGCCTGGAATATCTGCCCAATGAGCTGTGGAGGTTCGGGAACGAGTCGTGGATGGGGGACGACGGCAGAGACGCAGAGGCCAGACAGGCCATGAACTCGGTGTTCCACGTGAGTATATTGGCAGTCCAACATTCAATGATTATTTTGACGTATAAGAATATTTTGAAAACCATAAAAAGAGTTCCAATACTTCTTAAACACGTTCGATTTGCCTGTACTGTAGCAACTGTGGCATAGAAAAGCTGAGTTCTGTTGCACGTGGTGTCACGTTGTTTATCCTCATGATATCTAAATAATATACAAAGGAATAAGTAAAACCTTCCCTGGTTTAACAGAAATGTCTCTGGCGAGCGGTTCCCAATCCAATTCTGTCAATATCAGTACCGTGCATTAAACAATATTCAAAATGTTAAAACCTTCTGCGTGAGACTAGCTCATTTCAATTTTGAAGATTCAAAGCAATAATCTCTCTGGACAGTATGATTTGTTAAAGAAATGTTCGCACATTTAATAAGTTTAGTATTTTCATCGAACTACGTTTCTCATGTTGCTGTGTGTTTGGTGTCTTAATCCGGTCAACTGTATTTGAATTTTATTACCGTTGTACAGATCGTTCAGGCTGACAGCCAGGACTACTACTTTGACGGGAGTAGAGGGATGGAGTTTAGACTGTTTGCGTACGAGAGAGCATCGTCACCGCCCTGGAACCAGTTCCTACCTGCTCCAACCATGGTTAGTTAACATACGCTGTACGTGAAGCAGCATTACCTTCCACCAGATATCATACCATAGGACAAAGTACTGATATCTGTTTATAGGAGCAGTACTTAACTGGATGATAAGTTTAGTCAACTTAACCTTTTTCAAATGTTTTGCTTATTTCCCAGTAGTTATTAATAATTTCATAAAGTAAATGCGTGAAGCATTCGCCATTAACGAACAATTATACCGCAAGTGTTCATTCTCATGGTTATTGATTTTGTTTTAGATTTAACTTGCCTGTAACTATAGTTTATATATTTTCCTGCTTTCTTGTCGGTAAAATTTATTTTCCCATGCGTTTACTATTACTCTAATCAGCTTTCGTGCGCGGGTTTGCACGGTACAGGTCTCAGCCCTGTATATTATTATTTAGAGTATGTCCATCTTCCTCGGTGTTTGGAGAACTTTTGACTTATAGAACCCAATCTATTATATCCTTATAACGCACTCAATTTATTAATTTACTCCATGAATCATTCCCTTCCATGCCTTATTTTTATGTATCTCGTTATGCTCATGTTTCATGAATCATTCCCTACCATGCCTTATTTTTATGTATCTCGTTATGCTCATGTTTCATGAATTATTTCCCTACCATTTCTATTTTTATGTATCTCGTTATGCTCATGTTTCATGATTTTCAGAGTGATCGCTACTCCCCCTTTCTAGCAGACACCGTCTACTTGTACGCTCTCTTGGTCAACGAAACTGTGGCAGACGGCGGGGATTATACAAACGGAACTTATATATTTGAGAGATCCAAATATAAAATATTCAATGGTAAGTACTCCTGTATTACTAAACCTAGCAATATTGTCACCTCTAAGGGTACCACGTAGCTTAGTGGTTAAGGCGTTGGCCTTCACAGAAGGTCCCAGCTCAATAGCATAATGATGAAATCTCAGAACTTCAAAGGTTGACTATAAAGTCTAAGTAACAGGTTGTGGATTATCCCTAGTTCCATGCATATTAAACATGAAATCTAGAAGGCTTAGTGGTAACATATCACTCTTGTCGCAAGGCTAGCTTCACTCCATCGACCTATCCTTATAAATTTTTTTAGATTGCCCTCACTTATCAAAACAAAAATTGATGTTAAAGAGAGGAGAAGATGATACTCCCAGAAATTTAAATAAGACCTGTCTTTGTCGAGCTATTGGAGACAAATATCGTGTCACTTGTTGCCGCTGTCTTACGTTGGTTGTGTACAGAATGTCTGTACAAGTGGTTATGAGATGGTTATGAATTAATCCGAACCAGGATGCCCTCATGGCTCTTTGTTTATGACAACTTTCACGAGTAAAAGATCAATAATACACTCTTATAATGTACTATATTTTTGTAATGAAAAGGATATGAAATCACTGTAATATATACTGTGGTTCTGGCTTGTATAATCACAATGAGTTATTCGTCATTGTGGATGTTAATCTTCATTCACATTTATATTCACTTTTTCATACATTTGATATTATATCATTTAATACAATTATACCTAAATACTTAAATAATAACATAAAACAGTCAATGATATGGTGTAGACAAATTATACGAAGCTGCGCTCAACCCTCGATTATCATAAATTTATGTTATAGGGACAACGGGGACAGTGTTCATTGACCCTAACGGTGACCGTGAACCTAATTTCTGGATTCTAGACATGGAGGAAAATGGGTTCTTTACCGTCATGGTGATGGTCGTCTGGGCAGTTGTCAATGGTTCCTCGCACCCTGAACAGGTAAAACTACGGAAACCCTGTCATTTAAGTAGAATTTTCACACTTGAAGTTTTTCTTCGAATAACTTTAAGTGGTTCGGGTTTCTTCTTGAACAGCTTAACCGGTATAATTGGATTATAATATCTTCCCTGCTTCTTGTGACAACACAGGTGTTCGTGAGGGTGCGACCTCCCCGCTGGCCAGACGGACGGACAGGTCACGAGAATGCCCCACCAGACGTTCCAGAGTGTGGATTTGATGGACTATTGTGTCCTGCAGGTAAAATTACATTCTATGAAAAGAACTTGAACCATGTATATGATTTTTGGGAGAAAGGGGTGCACAAGAAGCTTAAGCTGGAGAAGCAATCTGTGAGCTTTATGTGGAGAATCAAACTGTAAGGTAATGTCGAGAAGTAATTTGTGAGCTTAAAGTCGAGAAGTAATACGTGAGGTTAATGTCGGGAAGCACTAAGTGAGCAGAATGTCGAGATGTAATATGTGATCTTAATGTCGAGAAGTAATTCGTGAGCTTAATGTCAAGAAGTAATACGTGAGCTTAATGTCAAGAAATAAAATGTGAGCTTAATGTCGAGAAGTAATACGTGAGCTTAATGTCGAGAAATAAAATGTGGGTTTAATGTCGAGAAGTGATTTGTGAGCTTAATGTCGAGAAGTAATATGTGAGCTTCATGTCGAGAAGTAATATGTGAGCTTCATGTCGAGAAGCAATACGTGAGCTTAATGTCGCATTATAAATTGAATGAGATAATTTCATGTAATATTCACTGATTTGTGTGAATGGACCAACAAAATCTACATTAGCAAGCAGTTAATGTATTCATCAATCTCTGATATATTCGAAAAAAAATCTATTTTGTATTTTCTGTTCCGTTATTGACAGAAGTGTCTGAAGCTGGGATTATCGCGGGTGTCATTAGCGGGGTCGTGCTGGTTACCATAGTGATTGCGGGATTGTTTTACTACAGGTAGTATGTTTTTTATGAACTTCAGATTTTTAATGCAATATCATTAGCGCTTGTATTCCTTGAGTATAATTTCTTGTTACTTCTTATTACTTATATGACTGAGCTGTGTAATAATTTATATTTACACTTATTATGTATACAATGCAAAGTCTTAGTGTACGCGGTTATGTCTAAATCTTGGCTTCTGTCTTATTTTATAAAGATTTTTGCAAACATCCTTCTCTTCATAACTTTGGATCATAATGTAACTAAAATGATGTTTGTATTCTTTCAAGCTATCTGAGATATATAGCGGCCATAGGGTTATATATTACTCGAAAACCGCCATTATAGACAGGGATTATATAAAAACAATTTTGATAATTCTCAATGGACAAATTTCTGATATAATTTCTGGTATAATTATTCCTGTAGAATCGATTTCTGCTACCAAAAGTGTTGAATTGTACATATTTAATGAGATAATTTCCATTTATTTGCAAGTATTTTTTAAGCAATTAATGGAATTGATTATATAATTAATAAATCTATTGATTATTGATTATTATAAGTATTTCGGGTACAAAATATTCAAATCTGATAAGATATAAACTTTTTTATCTTAAATCTTATACATGTATTTTTTAATGAATAAAATATAGACAAATTATGTAAATTAGACATTTTGCTAAGATTAAAGGTAGTGGTCTTTTTATGAGTACATCATAATATAAATAGTTTCTTTATAATTATATTGTTAGCAGCAGCGGTAATGTATTTTTTTTCATTCCTAAAGCTAACTTACATATTTGCGTCATTTATTAACTAATTTGCATATATAATTACTTTTGCATATATATTTCCAATGAGATAGCAATACTGACTGGATTTTTTTAAACGGGATTTAATTTAAAGGCATATAGAGGATGATTTAATGGTTCGTCTGCTTACTTGGGTAATTTGTCTCCGTCTCTAGTTGTCCAGTGAATATACTCAAATATTCACCAATGGAAAATAGGCTGATTCGTGATTATCGTGGGGTTTATGATGCGTATATTATGGCATACATTGGTTATTTATGCCAAGTGCTTCTCTTTTAAATTGGTCTTACCCTCCAGTAGTCCACTGAATATATAATTAGCTATTTTTCAAGTGTAATGAACGACGGATCAAACAATGATCATCGTGTTTTTGTGCGAAATAAGCGTATACATCCTTGGATCTCTGATGTTAAGGAACTCATGTTTGCATAATATCAGTAACGGTAAAATTGCGTTCCTTAAATATGTCGTATGGTAAATTGTACTATTTAAAATATATGTGTTTTTTATGCGAAATAAGCGCGCAGCGTATACATCCCTGGATCTTTGATGTTAAGAAACTCCTTTTTGCATGAAATAAGTAATGTGAACGGTTTCTGTGGCTCAGGGTAGAGCACAGGAATCAAGGCCGGGAGATCGTGAGTTCGAATCTCAGTCGAGGCTGTGAGATTTTTCTCCTTCGGCCCAAGTCCAGGTTGAGCGCTATGCAGGCCTATTGGGAAGGTCGTGCTCCCCTTTCGGGGTTTCCTCGGTGGTATGACCCAGCAACTGGGACGATTACGCACCCAGGGCCCGCAGGTGTAGTAGTCACCGGGCTTGGTTAACGCCAGGATATATAAAAAAATGAGATACTGCCCTGTCACGTAGTCCGAAACCGGAATGGAATTCTGCAAATGTACATATATACGTAGATAATTTAGCATTGAAAAGTGGAGGCGGTTATATCCACCAAAAATACATTAAAAAAAGAGAAAACAAGATATAAGTTACGTGAAAAATTGTACCGCTCAAATGATTACTTTGCAGCCACTGAGGGAAATATTTAATTTATGTTTAATATTTTAGCATAATTCGGCGGTTATGAGGTGTAGAGGGTGTCAAACATACTCATTCAACATACTGAATGTTCCATGGAGTGTGAATTGTGTACATCCTTAGTTTATCTGTGAAAACTGAACTGTTCTGGATAAATAGTGAAGCACATGTCCATTTTGAACAAGTTTACAGCTTATTATTATCCTTAATATATACTTAACTATCCATAAGTAATCATAAAAAAATATTTTATTTGATACCTATACTGATACATGATGTGATTATATTTGCTATTACTAGTATGAAAATGTACGTTTAAATCACATTATAATAAACTAATTATAATATTGATCGAATTACATATGTCATATGATATTTCATAACAGGAGCTCGACATCTATTATTTAACTGAATATAATGGAGGGACAGTTGTTGGTATATACAACCGGACTAGTTTTGGATTCAGTTACCTGTAATATATGTGGCATATGTAAGAAATATAACTCGGATCAATAGAAAATAGCAAATGCTTATAAAACTGCCTCCTTTGAACTTATCAGTGTCGATATACATTAAATGGACTTTTTATGGGGAAACAAAAATGAATCATGCAATCGCGTATATGGTATGTTAAAATCAAAGTATGATACGTAGGGTATACATTTAATGCATTTGTTACAATATGTACGACATACTGTTAACTCAAAGTTATGTAACATGTGACGTCGGAATAAGTGTCATTTCAGTGCATATAATCTGACCTGTTATAATTAATAGACTGTAATAGTAGCATGCAGTAGTCTTTTATCATAGAACATTAACACCCTTATATTTACACATATATCTTCAATTGTTGTAGGTTATAAAAGTCAATTTCATCAACGACTTATCACCCTTTGTCAATGATGTTTACTCAGACACTCCGTAAGGTAAAAGAATGAACCATTTTTAATGTTCTTGCTCAAACGGTTCACATTGTAATCATTCTGTGACCATATTGGCTTATTACATGGATACAGAAGAAACATTTTCCTGTGTTAATACATCCGTAGTGACCAACTGTATGCTTTGTGTTTCATTTAATTGAAACCCGCATTTCGTTAATTTTCTAAACATATGTCCAGTGACTGCAAACAACAATACATGGGGGATATAAGGAATAACATTTATTCACTTTCAACCAAATATCAAACGAACATGAGTTGGATATCCTCTGTTCCTTATTTCTATTAATTAATGCTAATATGCATAAATTAACATATTTTCTTAAAAGGATGTATCAAGTTAATTATTTTATAAAGTACATGTCAAATCCTGGCCTATCACACCTTGGCCTTAATAACCAATGTATGTATTACTTTATACCAAACACCCCACAATCGATCATGATTCGACCAGCTGTTCATTGCATATACAAGTTAGTAAATTGTATAGTAACTAGACAACTGGATTGGAAGCAGACAAACCATTTAATCACACTGAATATATGCTCTCAAATAATATAATTTTCCATTCAGTATCGCTATTCCCATTTGGCATATACATATTATTCTGTACAAATTAGTTGATAAACTGTCGTTTCATTTTACATTTTAGTTACATTTTGATCCAAGTTATGAAAAAGGTAAGTTTCCAAAATCTATATGAAAATTCGACAGAATGACACAACCGCACGTACTAACAAGAGTCTCTGGCAACATCATGTCACTTGTTGAAATTGCTTTCATATTATGCTAAGCATACAATGTACCAACCGAGGTTTCCATCGGGTATGTTGAAAATATATATTCTGATTTGATTTGTAGAAAGCGTCACTTTGAAGAAATGTTGGACCGGATGTTGTGGAGAGTGACGTTTGAGGACATTGACTTTAACGTTAGGGGGAAGAGGTTCGGCAGTCACGGACAGGTCGGCTTCTTTTCCTGTTTAATCCTATTATCTAGAGATTTTATAAATAATTTTAATTACATGTGGACGAGTGCGTATATGCCCATAAAAAAAGTCAATATAAATAAATATGAACAGTAGATTTATGTTAACTTATACAATGCTATTAACTATTTAATGCTTCTGCAGATAACATTACAGTGGGGACTTTGGTTAAAAAAATAAAATGACTAAAAGAATAATAAAAAAAACACGAATACTATAATAACCCTTTAGAATTAAAAACCAACAAAATAACATCTGCTTTGATCATATGCCACGGTAACTTAAAGGTTAAGATATTAGTTGAACAAAATAAAATATGTTAATATATGTAAATGACGTAAAAACAATTAACTATTTAGGCCTCTTCTTGTTGGGATCATACTCTAACGGCTAACTCTCTTCCATGAACACTTTATTCATTTTTAACTCTATATTAAATTTACTTTTCTCTAGCGTGTATCTCTCTCTAATATTGACACTTCTTTAACGAACAAAACGTCAATCCCGCCAATGTCTGTAAAAGGGGACTTTACTACATTTCCTTTTGTTGATGTAATATAATTATAAAGACTTAGGCATAGGACCATTACCAAACTTTATTAGAAAATATTCTGGTCACGCAGATTACCTTAAATACTTTAATAATGTATAACCTTCAAAGGTAATGCCTAACCTGTAATAAAGCAACATGAACATAAAAATATCACAATATGTCACGCAGCAAGCTACATCCAACTATCGCAGACAATGCCATCTGTGGTCATTTTTCTTAACACTTTGAATTTTGCCTTCATGTCTAGATGAGCATGAACAGTTCAGGGACGTTCCCCGGAGACAGGGCGCTATCTCTCAAGTCCGTCCAGTCAACGCGTACCAACGTATCAACAACCGGACAGATCTTCACGCAGGCCGCTCTGTATAAAGGCAGCATCGTGGCCGTCCGCAAGGTCAACAAAGAGTCGGTCAAGGTCACGCGGGAGCTGCAGCTGGAAATGAGTAGAGTAAGTCCACATCTAGGAATCTTGTTCAATATTCTTGTTTACAAACTGTTAAATTCGTTGGTTATTGAGTAATGATAAAAGCATGTTACAAATAAATATTACAAAAATGGTGAAGAACAGACACTTAAGATCCTATCTATTTTCATTTGTAAATATGCTGTCTCAGTTTGTTATAGTTAAACATAATCTTTATATTCTTATGTAATTAATGAGTGGTTTACCACAAGCATATTAGGCAAAAATATTACGGATGTGAATTTTGTTTATTTTATTTGCATGATTTTACTCGAGATTTCAGTGCATTACACATGGGGCTCGCTGTTACATATTGTTAAGTAAGTAAAAGCAGTCCGTTTAAAAGTTGTCTGTTTGTATAACACATATAGTAACACTGTTACATATTTCTAAATCTACCATATCAAACTCTTTACATAAATGATACTTTCTTTTTCTGTTTATTATCCTAATCCATTGTTTATTTGTTTGTGCAAGATTTCTAAAAATATGACTAATCTCTTATAATTTAGATGAAGGAAATGAGTCACAACAACATTAACACCTTTATCGGGGCTTGTGTAGGACCTACAAACGTCTGTGTTCTCTGGCAGTACTGCTCCAAGGGAAGTCTTCAGGTAAGAATTCATCATCTTTCCCCCTCTTGAACCCTTTAGTGTCCTTATGGTACAAAATATGTCTTCCTCTACAGGACATTACTGGTGCTTATCTAATATTACTTCTAATCTTATAAATATATATCTTAAAATCAAAAACAATATATTTTTAAAATGATTTAATATTTATTTCTTTAGTCTACTTCTGTGTCTTCTAAAACTAAATAGTGAACGTGAAATATTTAGGATGTTTCCCAATTATTTCTTGAAAATCCAGTGTGAATGAAAAAAAAATTAAAAATTATGCAATGTATCTTAGATAGAAGCTAATTTCCATATATCATAAAAAACGATTAATACGCTATTCATAACTTCATACAGAAATCTTAGATTTGACATTGCAGTGTAGATTATTGACAAATTAGTTGGTATACAACTGTAACATTTATTATATTTAAGTCCTTTAGTATTAACAGGATGTTTTTTCTGACCTTTTGTTTGGTTGTTGCAACAGGAATAAAAGTCTAAATATCAGAGTTATCTGGATATCAAACCTTGCTCTTTTTACAGGATGTTTTGTGGGACGAGGCCATAAAACTGGACGAATTCTTCAAACTTTCCATCATCGTGGATATACTTAAGGTAGGGCAACCATTGAAATTGCACATTGAAGCGATATTGGTAAATATAGAAGAGAATCTGTAATTTATTAAAATAACTTCAATTTGTATTTCTTTTCGGTAAACAACATGCACATTTGATGTTGTATAACGAAATTGTAAGATTGTGTAGCGAAGGGAATGTCTTAAAAAAATAGGACTATGATAAGAAAATGTAACAGTATATTGGAATAAATACTGACAAGGAATAAAATATGTAACGAAAAGATCAAATCAGCCACGTTGAATCTATAAGGTAAAACTTGTTATGAGTCACAAAAAATATCAAAATCCAGGATAAAAGAGGCACAAACAGAATGAAGAAAAGAATACATGATCTAAAATTTCTACATCTGTAGACTGGGTCTGCACATTGAGTTCTATAGAAGAATATCATATAGTATACAGTGTACCGGTTTTAATTGTGCATGTTGATTACAGGGGATGACGTACCTCCATCAGAGCTCGTTATCCTCCCACGGCCGGCTGAAGTCCACTAACATCCTGATAGACAGCAGGTGGTCGTGTAAGATCACGGACTACGGACTGTCACACTTCATGGGCGGAGAGGCAGAGGACGCGGACAAGGGAGACTTCGCAATAAACTCAGGTAACAGAAACAACATTTTATAATCCTTACACCCATAAGATCACAGAATATGGAATGTCTCACTTAATTTTGGGGAGCTCGATGACGCGGACAAGGGAGACTTTGCATTCAGTTCGCAATAAAAACTCAAGTGATTAAAAACTTAATAATAATTACACTTGAAAGTTCATGGATGGCTCCTTGGACTGCCTCGTCTCGTTGATTATGAAACTGAGGACATGTATATGGGAGACTTTACATAAACTCAGGTAAGTGAGCACTAATTAATCAAAACACATTAAAGATCACGGGCGACGCAACCGACTTTAATTCAGGCAAAGTTTTAAGGTAGATAAAGAAATAAAAGAAAGAGAAAAAGAAAACGCTTATGAAACAGCTATACGGAATAAAAAGAAACTGCACTCCTCAAAGTGTATGATATAAACATCAAACTAGAAATTAGGTAGCTAAAGAGTGTGTCTTAATTATGTATGATATAATAGCACTATATTTCAATGTTAATGTTAACATCAATGTACACTGGAGGCCTAGAGTCGCCTCTACTGTCAATGAATATTTAGAGATCTGTTTTTTTAAATGCATCATATATATATTTATATATATATATATATATATATATATATATATATATATATATATATATATATATATCTTGTATATTTTTTGTTTTCATCATCGATATCTTATAATACATACAACAATAATATGTAATGAAATGTTCAAGAAAGAAACCAAAATATTCAATGTGTACTTCATCTCAAACCCACGTTTCTTGAGCGTTTTAATTGAAAAGATTCCTGTTTATTTTAGTCTAATGAGGAGACTGTTTTATACAACATAGTATCTTTCGATGAACCACTGTTCAAGAGAACAGGCTTTAGCATTCAAGCGGCGAAGTAGAAGTATTTTGTATCCGCTTTAATTCCGCATCTGGATGTATGGATTAAATACCTTGGTAACCGTTAACAATATTTGTATCCCCAGACAAAGTCGGGGGATACTATGTTTTCATACCGGTCCCGCCGCCTATTAATCTTGTTGGCGCGATAACTATATATTATAACTAAATATTCACGGATCTTTACCAACTTTGGTATATGTATAGATATGGGTGAGAGTTCGACGCCTATTTAAAATGAGGTTATGACCTTTAATAGGAGAGTGTCCTTGACCTTAAATAGGTCCATGCAATAGGTTGAATGCAGCTTTAATTTCTCCAAATGTGTCCATTTGGATCTTTTGCCAAGGGCGTTGTGGCCATGTGATTGGTTGAAAAGGAGGCTGATCAGGGTTGTTAGCTTTGTTACTAATAGCACAAGCTTCACAGTTTTTGTACATGTGCTTCGATATGAAAGTATAACTTAGGCCACCAGACTGCCTCGCGACATCGCTGTTTCATGCGCACTATTCCTGGATGGCCTTCATGGGCCATGGCTAGCACTCTTTGGTATAGCGATTGTGGTATAACTGCTTTTGTGCCCCTTGCCAGGCAATATGTATTCCACACAGACAATTCATTTTTCACATGCTAATAGGGTTTCAGTTTTCGTGCCTTTTAATACCCCCAAAATTGCCACTTGACAGTACTGTGAGCATTAAAAGTTAAAAACTAATGGACAGATTTCTTTTATATCATGCATATACATAGATATGGGTTATGGGATGATGTTTATTTAAATTGGGGTCATGACCTTTCCTATGAGAGTGGCCTTGACCTTGAATATTGCCATATATGATGAGAATCGCACAAAATCATTAATACCTCTTTAAGGAATGCATGGATTGGTCCAAAAATCAATTTGACCGAAGATCTTAGATAGTATTGTCATGTACCGGAAGCAGGTGGCGGCACCTGTTATTCTTTTACTTGTTTTCGTGCCGTTAAATACCCCAATCATTGCCACTTAACAGTACTGTGAGCATTATAAGTCAAAAACTATTGGACAGATTTCTTTCATATTATGCATATACATAGACATGGGTTATGGGATGATGTATATAATATTGGGGTCATGACCTTTCCTATGAGAGTGGCCTTGACTTTGAATATTGCCATATATGGTGAAAATCACAAAATCATTAATATCTCAATAAGGGATGCGTGGATTGGTCCAGAAATCAACTTGACCAAGGATCTTGGATAGTGTTGTCATGTACCGGAAACTGGTAGCGCCACCTGTTATTCTTTTACTTGTTTTCGTGCCGTTTAATACCCCATCATTGCCACTTAACAGTACTGTGAGCATTATAAGTCAAAAACTAATGGACAAATTTCTTTGATATTATGCATATACATAGACATGGGTTAGGGGATGATGTATATTGAAATTGGGGTCATGACCTTTTCTATGAGAGTGACCTTTTCTATGAGTGTGGTCTGATATTAATTATTGCTGAAGATGGGGGGCCTGTTCTTAAAGGGGGGGGGGGGGGATTAATTGTCTGGGGATACTAAGGCACCTGCGGTGCCAAGAAATATCTAGTTAAGATAACATTTTTGTGTCCTTGTATCAACTAAATAATTAATCCGAATTTAGCAGAGATGGAGATTCATCCTGAATTCTGATGTTTCATTGTTAACCTTTCCACAAAATAGAATAGGAGTTACCCACATTTTGCTGTATATCAATAAAAGCCCATTCTCCGTTTGTGGATCGTGAACATTTAAATTATAATAATGAAGTTAATAATGACAATCCACGATGCTGTAAATTTAAGAAAATAACGTAAATTTGTCGTAGTTATTCAAAAAATGAATCTCTTGAATCGAGGAAGACCATACAAACCAATGAATCAAACTGCCGCCTCCGATTATTGTTTCTTTTTCTACATCACCGTACAATCAATGTTAAAAAAAGTCTTATTTCTCCTGTTTGATGTCTTGTTTTGCCTGTGTTACAGAGCTTTATTGGACAGCGCCGGAGCTGCTCCGCACCACTGATAGACCTCGTCAAGGTACCAAGAAAGGTGACGTGTACAGCTTTGCCATCATTTGCAAGGAAATACTGTGCCGTACAGGACCCTACACAGAGTCTGAAGACTTACAACCTCAAGGTTGGCAGATGCAATGTACATCGTATTAAGATTTTTACCCGTTGAGGAAAAATATGTTGATTGTTGTATAACATACTCAGTTATATGTGAAGAAACTTTAATCAGCCCTCATACACACCCGAGAGCCTAGTCTCGCGAGAGTCTCGTTCCGGTGTCGCATACAAATTCAGCTTTTAAACTTATCCCATGGATTAATGCAAACAAGTACACAACATATTTCCCCCCATTTTAAAACAGAACATCACAAAATTACGATACGGGTACGAGTCCTTCCGTACCAGACAAACCTGTACTAGAATTACTTGTATGTGAACATGTCATTTACGATTTCACATAGTCACTTAAATAACGAGGAGGTCTGTGAGATCTCCAAGGACGTCCACCATGCACAACAGGTTGCGGTTTGGTGGCAGGCTCATCACCAAACATGTCGAAAGGTAGACCTGTGTCCGATGAATCAGAAGTTGTGGTTGTAGGTACACATCGCCTTGCATTCCAAACAGTGCCATCTACGAGTCTGTATGTCAAAGGGTCCTACCTGCTGATGTATTTGTTTGGGATCCGACAAGACTGGAGACAGTTTGTGCTGCTGGAAAGGCCGCTTAAGCCGAACATAATCGCCGGACATTAGTTTTTGAGTTTTCGCTCTACGTCTCCGGTCTGTATACTGTTTTGTTTTCTTTTGACGTTTGGCAATATCCTCAGCTTTGTCAGTGATTTGCTGAGGGACTGGTGCTTTGGGTGTTAGCTTTTCTAATGGCAATCTAATTTTCCTACCGATCATTAACTCAGCGGGAGTTTGTTGCGTTAGAGCATGTGGTGCAGCTCTATAGGTCAGAAGAATGGTTTGTATGATATCTTTGAGGTTTCTTCCCTCCGCTAAGCCGGTTTTCAGTCCATCACACGATTGAAACGTTCCACAGCGCCTGTACACTGTGGGTTGTATCGAGCTGTGAGGTGGTGCTCTATCCCCAGGGACTGCAAGTAGCCTTGAAACTCATGAGATGTGAACTGAGGGCCATTATCTGTGACCACAGTATCTGGTAGGCCCCATCTGGTGAACAGATTATTCAAGATTGACATGATTTTGTTCGAAGTAACAGTACTTGTGGCGATTTCCGGCCATTTCTAGTGCATGTCATGCACAACGACGAGAAAGCGTTCACTGAAAGGTGCAGCTTTAATTTCTCCAAATGTGTCCATTTGGATCTTTTGCCAAGGGCGTTGTGACCATGTGATTGGTTGAAAAGGAGGCTGATCAGGGTTGTTAGCTTTGTTACTAATAGCACAAACTTCACAGTTTTTGTACATGTGCTTCGATATGAAAGTCTAACTTAGGCCAACAGATTGCCTCGCGATTTCGCTGTTTCATGCGCACAATTCCTGGATGGCCTTCATGGGCCATGGCTAGCACTCTTTGGTATAGCGATTGTGGTATAACTGCTTTTGTGCCCCTTGCCAGGCAATATGTATTCCACACAGACAATTCATTTTTCACATGCTAATAGGGTTTCAAGTCATCAGAAACGGATTTTGGCCATCCTTCAATTGTGTACTGTCTAACCTGTTGAAAAACAGGATCTGCCTCTGAAGCAGCTTGTATTTCGGACGGCGTGACTAACGATGTGTCGATTTGAGGAATGTCCGCATCATTCACAGCTTGCACACACTCCGTTGTATTTCCGAATTTGGCGGATGCACTAATCGACTGAGCATGTCTGGACCAGAGTTTTTATGACCTGGTGTGTATTCATTGTGGAAATGGTACTGGTGAAGTCTGTCTGAGCACGGGTAGATACGTAGTGGTTTATACCCTGAACCTGTTGTATCTAAGAGAGTAGTGAGGGCTTGGTGGTCTGTACGCAGTGTGAGAAGACGCCCATAGAGCAGTATATGCCAGTGCTCACAAGCAAAGACGCAGGCCAAGGTTTCGCGTTCTCCGGTGGAGTATTTGCGCTCTGTAGTCCTGGAAGCAAACGCGACTAGATGTTCAGCACTCCCCACTTTCTGTGACAGAACGGCTCCCAAGGCGATTTGCGATGCGTCTGTAGCAACAATTATTAGCGAACCTGTGAGCTTATGCGATGGTCGTGCGTCGTCTGTACGTACGTTAACCATAGCTATCTCAAAAACGGCAGGAGCTAGCATCACCTAACTTTTTGCAAATAATCAGTCACCTGAAAAACTCTATCGGATTTTTTTATTTTTTTAACTGCATTTTCTTAGATCTTGTAGGGAAAAAGCTAAAAAAGCTTTTAAAATCTTCTTCTCTGAAACTGTCCAGCCAAATTGTCCAATATTTCACAGAAATGATCCTTGGAACAGTCTCTCTCAAGTTTGTTTGAATGGTTCCAGTTTGGAGATTTTTGGCCGAGTTACAGGAGGTTGAACTTAGTCATCTGTTCAAAAAAGCACACTAAAATTAAAATCTCAGAAACGGCTATAGCTATAATCACCGGATTTCATACCAATGTCACATACGTCATATCTAAAATTGAGGTATTGGTGGCGCCACATTGATCTGTTTTTTTACAAGCGAAAATGTAATTTTAAACTCTTCTAGCTTAAACACTGATTTATGATGAAACTGATAAGCTGATTGGTTTAAACTTCACAAGAATTATTCTATGGTAGGGTTCTGCCAGTTTTATAAGAATAGATTGGATAAATACAGCTTTATAAAAGCATTGTAGCCAATTGAAAAAGGCTTTCTGTGTTTGAAAACAGATTTGACAACATTCTGAGTTTCAGCAGCCAAGTCAAGAGGTCACTCAGTACAACCAGGTGGGGTCCAGACATCACCATGGCAACATACCTGGCTCTGGCGGGTGTCTAGACAATGTGTCTAGACGTCTAGACACAGCGTCTTGACGTCTAGACATTGGTCTAGACGCAGAATTCCCAGATTATTGGAACTATATCTTTCAGCTGTTTGAAAAAATACTTGGATTGCATTTTTAGTAATTCTGTGAGCTCATGCAATGGTGTGGCGCCGTCCGTCTTCCTTCGTCCATCGCCCGTCATAGCTATCTCAAAAAGCGCAGGAGCTAGCCTCACCAATTTTTTTGCAAAAGATCATCAGTTCTAACTCCATTTTCTTAGATTTTTGCACAGCGTCCATCTGTTCATCTGCCTTTGGATACTAACAATCATATCTCTGCATTGGTTGGACTTATCGACCTGAAATTTTGCATGTATATATATCTTGGACAGCATTCTTGATTTTATGACAGGTGGCGCCACCTACTTCACGTTTAAGCTATAGACATCCAAGCTCATATCTCGCAAACCATTTGGCTGATTTGGCCAAAATTTTGCATGTGTATAGATCTCCCATAGCTCTCTATCAAACGCATAACTGGTGGGGCCACCTGCAACCATTTTTGTACAGCGTCCATCTGTTCATCTGCCTTGGGATAAAATCACTCATATCTGGGCAGTGGTTTGACTTATCCACCAGATATTTTGCAGGTTTATACATCCTTGACAGCTTCCTTGATTCCTTTTTCCTTGATTCAAATTTACGCTGCAAACATCCAGGCTCATATCTCTGGAACGATTTGACCGATTAGGTAAACATTTTGCATGTTTATAGATCTCACATATATCTTTATAATAGGCAAAACTGGTGGCGGCACCTGCAATCATTTTTGCCCAGTGTCCGTCTGTTTGTCTGCCGTGGGCTAAAATCACTCCTATCTCAGTAGTGGTTTGACTTATCTGCCTAAAATTTTGCATGTTTACACATCTTGGATAGCTTTCTCGATTTTGTGGCAGATGGCGCCACCTACATTTATGTATACGCTGCAGACATTCAAGCTTATATTTCAGGACTGGTTTGACATATCCCCCTGAAATTTTGCATGTGTAAATATCTCACGTAGCTCTTAATCATACACAAAAGTGGTGGCGCCACCTGCCACCACTTTTGCACAGCGTCCGTCTGTTTGTCTGCCGTGGGTTAAAATCACTCATATCTCAGTAGTGGTTTGACGTGTCTGCCTAAAATTTTGGATGTTTATACATCTTGGACAGCTTTCTGGATTTTGTGGTAGGTAGCGCAACCTACTTACTAATTTCGGATGCAGACATACATGCTATTGTGCAACACACCTCACTCTATTTCCCCTTGCCACTCAATCCATGCCTCACTTCACCCGTCCCACTCTGATTTTGGCGGATACAAGTAGTCGCTTGTTAACTACCCGTATTCTAGTTTATGTGTTGTGTGCACCCATGCTAAAATTTCAGCTGTGATGTTTGTTTAATTGTTTCTTGATCTAAATGTTTAGTACTTGCATTGTTCATATACATGTTACACATGTTCTTGAAAAGTAATGGTCCAGCATTGAAGCATTATACCTGGTGTAATCTCATTGCACAGGTACGCATTAGGCCTGTAGGCCTTGTTGGGTGTTCTTAATCGAAATGCGCGAGCGTTGGTGGTGACATAATGCGTTCTTTCTGTTCAATGAAAGCTTTACGTTGTTCATCAGCCCAGTCCCAAGCCTAGTCCTGGCGCAAAAGTTTGCGGAGTGGTTCTGCAATGTCAGCGTAAAATGGCACAAATTTCAGATAGAAGTTTGCTGCGCCCAAGAAAGAAGAAAGTTCCTTTCTGTTTTGTGGCTCTGGTAAGTCTGCGATAGCATGTGTATTTGACTGTAAAGGCCTCAGTCCTTCGGTGGAAACATGGTAACCAAAGAAATCAATTTCCTCGACCGAAAATTGACATTTCTCTTGATTCAGGGTGAAATTGTGTTCGGCCAGTCTTTTGAGGACTTCTCTGAGCCTTTGATCATGTTGTTCTTGTCCATTACCATGAATCACTATCTCATCAAGAATGTGCACAGTGCCCTCACATCCTTATAAGACTATAGACAGTTTTTTTCTGAAACGCACTAGGCGATGACGAGACTCCGTATGGCATGCGACAATACTGGAAGATTCCATCATTGCATATAAATGCAGTGAGGTGTCGAGATACCTCAGCCAAAAGAATCTGAAGATAGCTGCGACGCAGATCAAGCTTTGTGAATAGTTTAGCACCACTAAATGTTGTTGACAGTACCTCCATGGTAGGCAGTGGATACTTATCAGGTATAATGGCTTTGTTTACCTGTTTCAGGTCAACACACAGTCTAATTTCCCCGGTTTTTCCTTCGTGCGATAGCCAAATCGGATATCCATGGAGATGAATCAACTTTCTCTATGATTCCTTGTTGTTGGAGTTTACAAAGTTCTTGTGAAACTTCCTCACGCACTGTTAAAGGAAGTCGCCGTAGCTTCTGAGACACAGGAGTACCCGATGTGCCAACTCGTGGCTTGTGTCGAAACTGTGACACTTTTCCAAATCCAGTGATTGAATGGGCTCCCCATTGTGCATTAGTGAGAAGCCAAGCGTATTGAAGAGATCAACTCCCATTAAACTAGAACCCTGCTTGGTGACATAGAATGGAAAACTCTGAATAGTATGGTCTTTGTAGCTAACTGGGAGATTAACTATCCTAAACACCTCTACTGGTTTGTTATCATATGCCACTAAACTTTTCTTTGGTGGAGTTAGTGGGTGATCTGTGAAGTGTTGTTTATACAGTTCATCACTGAGGATAGATACCTTAGTTCCGAGATCATTCAACAGAGATATTAAAATATTGGCTATGCTGAGCGTACACAGTTTAAAGCTGTCTTGCCCAGCAAGAGTCACTGAATACACAGTGAGAGGCTCACCTTGTATATGGCGCACACTAGCTGAAGGGTGTTTTGTTCTACAGCATTGAGCGAAATGATTGTTCTTGCCGCAATTCCTACATTTTTGTCCCATCGCTGGACAATGAGAAGAGTATGACTTATGTCCAGACTGTCCACATCACTGAGGATAGGCTACAGGCTTGTTGTGAGTCTGGTTGTTTAGGCTTAGTAGGTTTCTGCTTACCTGGCCTAGGTTTATATCTGACTCCCTGAACACGTGCGTTAGAATGTTGAAAGCCTCAATCCATACTACTGGCACTACTAGACAAGACTTTAGATTCATGGATCGCAGTCTCTATCAACTGATCACGTATTAATTCATCACACAACTGTCCAAAGTTACATGTAGAGGCTAAATTAGTAAGAGCTGCGACGTACTCACGTACAGATTCGCCTTGCCGCTAGACTCTCTGGTGGAAGCGGTATCGTTCCATTATGGCTGATTTGTGAGGTCCGAAGTGTTTTTTCCAATGTGGTAATAGTTTCATCGTATGTAGAGTTATCACTTTCTGGCATAGAATGAAACAGTCTTTGCCCCTCCGTCCCCAAACAATGAATCAAGTTGGCGCGTTTCCGTGCCTCAGACGTTGCTTCTGTGTCGAGAGCATTTGCCGTCAAATAAGTCTGGAAAGCGGTAAACCAGCGCTTCCATGGGGCCGTCGGTTGGCCCGGGTTCTGGGTGGCGGTAGCGTGATGTCAGCCATCATCGTCGCCAGATTTGTTGTATAAGAGACTCAGTTTTATGTGAACAAACTTTATTCAGCCATCATACATACTCGAGAGCCTAGTCTTGCGAGAGTCTCGTTCTGGTATTGCATACAAATTCAGCTTCTTAACTTATCCCTAGGATTAATGCAAACAAGTACCCAACAATGATAACATTACAAAATCGTTGTGTTCTGGTAATTTTAATTTAAGACAAATGAAACAACCGTACAGTCTTTCCTGCTAACGATTGAGTGACCTAAATCAGACATTAGTTAGTTATGGCAACTCACTATTGCACGCGGTGCATGTAAAGAGCTTTTATATGAATGCTACTTGCATGCAGAGCGAACAAAGAACTGTCACCTGAATTAGACGCACTTTTTCAATCAAAAGGCGTTTATGTTTATGTAGTTAGAGAGAGCAGAATTCCATGAAACATGTTTTGGTCATTATAATATTACGAACAACCCTTACATTTTGGATAAGGACAAATGTATTCATCTCTTCTCGACTCAACCTTTAAAAGTTTGTCCGTTCCAACAGGGAGTATCACAGTATCCATCGGTTTTGGTGATTTTTGAAAACGAGTTCATATAGAAGAACCTTCCGGTGAAGTTATTTACACTGTTATGCTCCGAAATGGAACCAACAACTTACTCGCAATGAATATAACATTTCTTTTTAGATTATATGAAAAGTGATAAATGGCAATAACTTTACGCGTTTAAATCACGTTAGCCAATCGCTAAGTGGAGTTAAGTAACAATAAAAATTTTGGGGATTAGAGAAAAGTACGAATAACTTTACTTGTACCCTAATGATTATAGCCAGGAACACTGATATAATCCCCTCGGTGAGTGTACCTCTCGTTCACGTCATTATTAAAATTTGCACTCTAGTTTGAAAACTAAATTTTGGTTAGAGTCACATTTGTCTCAGATCGTAATTTTATAAATATATATTTTTGTATTAACCTCTTATCTTTTGGTCAAGCTACGAAGTGGTTATTCTTGCAGATTCTGTATATTTCAGATATTATACAGAAAGTCAAACTTCCTCTGCCAGACAAGTTCTTCCGGCCGCAGCTATCTGCTCTTGGTGAGATGGACAGTGGCCGCCAGAAGGCGCTAGTTGAGATTATGGAGATTTCCTGGGCAGAGGATCCTCAAATCAGACCGTCCTTTGCGCAGATTTTGAAAATGGTCTTGAAGTGTGCAAAAGGAATGTAAGCTTGTTTACCTTTAGCACTGTCCAGTAGTTTATAAATTATATATATATATATATATATATATATATATATATATATATACATGTATATATATATCATGCATATTCTTTAATCATAATATTTACATGAATATCATTAAATATGCGTTTCCTTAACAATGTTTATAGATAAATTTAAAATGAGCAAAAATTCAACATTATTTTGCCTATTTATTTCTCCCCTCTCACAGGGGGAGACATATAGTGTTAGGTCTGTCGTCATCGTCGGCAACGTCGTCGTCTGTGTCATTTCTTGTGAACGCGATAACTTTTGAACGACTCAACATTTTTCATGAAATTTGAAATTTAAATTATTTCTTCCATTTTCTCGGACGAGTTAAAAAAACGGGTGACTATGACCTTAATCCTCAAGGTGAAATAGGCCAAAATAGAATTTTTTGGTTAAACCCATAACTTTTCAACCATTCAGTATATTTTTATGAAATTTGATTTTGTGAAATGTTTCTACCAAAGTCTTGGAAGTGTACAAAAACCGGTGACCTTGACCTACATCTTTTTCTTCATCAGAAATTATTTGCGTCTGTGACTTTTAAAGTTGTCCGTAGTTTTTTTTTCTCAAATTTGGGGATAGGAGGCTGAAATGGAGGGGAGACATATGTCTGTTTTTGCAATGTCACTGCTGCTGATCGTGTACCTCCACTAACATCTTAGATGATATGATAAATTATCATATATCTTTGCTAGCTGCTGGTTAACGAGCATCTTAGATAACTATATTATAGTTAGTTGATTTATCTGGCTGCAGGCCGACTAACATCTTAGACAACATGATCAAGATGATGGAGAAGTACGCTAACAACCTGGAGGAGCTGGTGGCGGACAGAACGGAACAGCTGGAGGAGGAGAAGAAGAAGACGGACAAGCTGCTCTACAGGATGCTGCCGGCGTAAGTAAAGATAAGATTACAGTCTGTTCTACAGGATGTTGCCGGCGTTAGTAAAGTGAAGATAACAGGCTGCTCTACAGGATGCTACGGCGTTAGTAAAGTTAAGATAACAGTCTGTTCTTCAGGATGCTGCCGGTGTTAGTAGAGATAAGATAACAGGCTGCTCTACAGGATGCTGCTGGCGTAAGTAGAGATTAGCTAAGGTAACAGACTGTTCCACAGGATGCTGCCGGCGTAAGTAAAGATAAAATAAGATAACAGGCTTCTCTACAGGATGATACCGGTTAAGATAAGATAACAGGCAGCTCCACAGGATGCTGCCGGCGTAAGTAGAGATAAGATAAGGTAACAGACTGTTCCACAGGATACTGCCGGCGTAAGTAAAGTTTAGAAAACGGGCTGCTCTACAGGATGCTGCCGGTGTAAGTTAAGATAAGATAAGATAAAAGACTGCTCAAAAGATGCTGCCGGCATAAGTAGAGATAAGATAAGATAGCAGGCTTCTCTACAGGTTGCTGCCGGCATAAGTAAAGACAAGATAACAGGCTGTTCTACAAGATGATGTCGGCGTTGTAGTATAATCCAGGTTTAAATCACATAGAACACACGTGAATGTAACCTATTTAATCGTGACTCTGAACTGACTCCAAAACGAGGCCGACCTCCGGTTGACCTAGATACCCTGGTGACCTCGTGAAGTGCTTGGTCATGCTCCTCATCAGATCTGCCAAAAACACAAACATCATCTGCTATGCCAAGCACACCATCTACTCTTTGGAGAATTTCATCCATTTGTTGCTGGAATGCGTCCTGGCTGATTTTGAGCCCGAATGGAAGCCTGCGAAATCTGTATTTACCTGCAGGGCTCTGAAACGTCGTCAGGCTGCTCGATTCATCGTCCAACTGAATGCTCCAATAACCATGCTTTGCATCAAGCTTGCTGAATACTGTGGAGCCTGAGAATTTGTGTGTTATTTCCTCCAGTGTCGGTTTTTTATGCATTCTTTTCATTTGCATATTGAGGTGTTTCGGGTCTAGACATATTCTGAGCTCATTGTTTTTTTTCCTTGAGAATGCCAATTGATTTACCCAGTCGCTTGTCCCTTTTACAGGCTCAATGACTCCTAATCGTTCCATATCTTTCAGCTTTGCGATAATCTCTTCCCGCAACTTGATGGGATAATTTCTTGGAGGTGCTACCACTGGAGTTGCATTTTCGTTTAGCGTGATATGGAATTGTCCTGGCATGTTGCCAATGCCTTCAAAACATTCTGGGTACATGCGCGCAAGTGTATCTCTATCCGGAATGGCTTGCCAAGAAAAAACTTCGCATATCCGTTTGTCAATAGCCACTATGCCAAGTCGTTCACTTGCCTCACACCCGAGGATGGCCTGACCTGGTCTGTCACATACATAAATCGTGTACATCCGCCATGGTGAGTCCTGATATCTGATGGGCATCTGCACTGTGCCGTGCTGTGTAATATTTGTACCATTGACTGCCGTGAGTGACACAGTGCTCTGTTGCAGTATTGGTCAATATGGCAGGCCCTGCTTAACCATACACTCAGGGTTTATCTGCTCAAAGCATCGTGTAGGTAAAATGTTGCCATTGGCTCCTGTGTCTACTTTCACACGTAGTGTCACAGGTCGTTTTTTTCTCATTCCTGGGGGTTCTATGTCCAGCTTCGTGATAACCTCTCTTCTACCTACTGTGTCAATAACCAATGAGCCACAATCTAGAGGAGTGTCTGAGTCACTATCAGTTTCAACAGCATTCACCTGCTGGCGTGTGGCATGTTTCCAGTTGTCACGTTGGCCACTGTGTGTTTTTGCCTGTCGCGACTTTTGCTAACTCCTACAAACCTGGCTGAAGTGAATAAGTTTGCCACAAGCGCCACATTTCTTTCCAAAAGCTGGGCATTTTCTGGGGGGGTGCCTTCGCCCACAATAGTCACATGTCACTTTCGATTGCTTGACTAAGTCAATGTTAGTGTTGGAACCTGACGCTGCGTTGTACGAAGTAAGATCAGCTAAAGCAGCCTGAAAATGTTGTACTGCCTGTATGGCTTGCTCAACTGTCAAGTCATTGCCTTTGCTTATAAGTTTCTTCCTGGCTTCGGTCCATTTGACCCCAGTAATGAGTTGTTGTGTTATAGCGTCTGAGTTGACTTCCACGCTGGGATATGAGCTTAGTTTAGCTTTAGCTTTTAGCCTAACAACAAAATCATCCACAAGCTCGTCTTCCCGTTGGTGCAGGGCTGCCAATTCAGGTCTCATGACCCACTTATTCGGGATGCCTACCAGATGGGTTTTGAATTTCTCCCACACAACTACTGGGTCCTTCTTTTGGTCCTCTGTGAGAGCCCAGGTATTCCATAAATCCCGCCCTTTGGGCCCAGAGCTAAGTAGAACATAATGCCATTGCTTTTCGGGCGCTATATTCATAACAGCGAAGTAAGATTGCATGAAGTCACTCCATTCATTGTGCGTACGCCTGGTCTTTGTACTCCCAGTTAAGGGTGGGAAGCGGAATGCTCGTACTAGCCATCGTACGAGTGAATCAAACGGAATATATCACTAATCAGGTTCGCTCAGAGTTCGTCATAAGCCGTGCCTCAATTGACATGACAGTTCAATGTGCCGTTAGCTTTCACACGTGCTTGAAAACGTAAACAAAGTTGACCTACTTTTGCGTTCGTGTCTTACCGGCATCCTTTGCGCGTGTATCAATGGCGGTCATTTCGCCCGGCGGGTTTCCTGAATGAATTATGACGATCCGGTATTACGCCCAATGTCTAGTCCCATAACGAAGACCGTGTACATGAAGCCATACATACGCAAGTCCATCCAATCGGATATAGGTTTACCGCTGCCACCATTTAGTATAATCCAGGTTTAAATCACACAGAACACACGTGAATGTAACCTATTTAATCGTGACTCTGAACCGACTCCAAAATGAGGCCGACCTCCGGTTGACCTAGATACCCTGGAGACCTGCTGATTAACATATCAGCACAAACATATAACAGGCGTAAGTAAAGTTAAGATAACAGGCTGCTCTTCAGGTTTTTTTCTACCGCGTTAGTAAAGATAAGATAAGAGGCTAATCTATAGGATACTGTCGCGTTAGTAAAATAACATAAGATAACAGGCTGCTCTACAGGATCCTTCCGGCGTAAGTAAAGATAACAGCCTGCTCTACAGGATGCCAACGGTGTAAGTAAAGTTAAGCTAAGATAACAAGCTGCTCTCCAGGATCCACCGGCGTAGGCAAAGAAAAGATAAGAGAACAAGTTGCTCTACATGATGCTGTCGGCGGAGGTAAAGATAAGATGACAGTCTGCTCTGCAGAATGCGGCCGGCTCGAGATCATATCAAATAATGTGATCACCTGGTGTAGTTAATATTACTGGCTTGAGATAACATAAGAATGTTAGCTTGTTATATGAAGGATGGCCCCATCATATGGAAGAGCAGGGGAATACAGAAACGCTCTGCTTTATAAGATGCTGCCTGGGTTAGATGAGCTCAAGTAAAATAATAAACGGTTGTACATATGGCAACCAGGTGACAAGACTATGATGATAAAGCAGGCCATATGATTTTAAGGATGGCATTTAAACCACATTAACCTGGACAAGATAATTCCATCCTGTCGATATCTATAATTTCACTCACTTCACAGATCAGTGGCAGACTCGTTGAAACAAGGCACACCTGTTGACGCCGAGTGGTTTGATGACGTCACCATATATTTTTCTGACATCAAAGGTTTCACCAATATAGCGGCCGTCAGTACGCCCATGCAGGTACGATAGCTGTGTTATTTTTCAGTTCTATAGTTATTTCGCTTTCTGATC
The DNA here is from genome assembly GCA_026874595.1 of Sipunculus nudus. NCBI lineage: Eukaryota > Metazoa > Annelida > Sipuncula > Golfingiida > Sipunculidae > Sipunculus > Sipunculus nudus. The sequence goes on along the minus strand of CM049312.1, from coordinate 45,467,832 downwards.
TGGTACTGGTATTTAGTGTATTCTTTTCTTTTTGCGTACACACAAAATATTGATCCTTTAGAACTTGCATATATTTGGCAAAGTAAGTTCATTTGAATAAGAGAAGTAATCTGTTTTGATCATATAAATTGATTTTTATCTGTCAAATTCATCAGGTGTATATGTTATGTCTATTTCAGGTTGTAGCGATGCTTAATAAGCTGTATACTGTCTTTGACGACGTCATTACCAAGCACGATGTGTACAAGGTCAGAACATTATTGTACGCCCGTCTTAGACATGACATATTATGGTATACCGACGGCCCGTCCATCTGCGTCTAGGCGATAACTTACCAGGGCTTTGATAGATTATTATGAAACTCACCTTAACTGCTTATCAATAGATAATCTCGGCCCGAGTTCAATTCTAGGCAAAATCTACGCATATTTAATGGGGGCAGATGTCACCAGACATTGGTGGCAACATGATGAATTATCAAAATCTGATCGCTTTTCTTAACACTCATTACAAATATTCACCAATTTAAAAAAGAATGAATGCCCAGAAATTGTAATTTGTATGGCATATCGCAAAGGATACAGAACAAAACGGCAAACCACAAGGTCCCCCGCGCGGTTGTCTGCGATCAGTTAGCTTAACCTTGGAAAATGGCAGTCCTGTAATTGTCCACAACTGCCTACGTTTATAGCGACCACCTCTCGCCGTAAGTGATATCCTGTGTTGTCCACGTTCGTCTTCAAGCGATACACGATGCATCCACAATTTTGCACCAGTCTTCGGTTCCCTACGCGGCAGGATGTCCAGCGATCCGTGTGATGGGTTTTCACAGGTTTACCTGAGATTTTCTCTGATACGTGAAAATTTACAGGAAACAAGGCCTACAGGCCTAATTCGAACCTGTGTTTGGGAAATACAGCAGGTATAATGCTTCAATGCTGGACCATGACTTCTCATGTATATGAACAATGCAGGTACTAAACATTTTGAATAAGAAACAATTACACAAACATCACTGCTGAAATTCTGGCATGGTTGCACACAACACAGCTAGGGACCCATGGGTCTCAACGCTCAGTTGAATTTGTCTATAAGGATATTTTGAAAGAAATTTTTCAGAATGACAGTCCTGTGACCTTAACCAATGACCTTGTAACCAAAAAATCTTAGAACTTAATATCCTTGAACTTGCGGCATTAGGATTATTTTAACAATCTTTTAAGAAGTGACCTTGACCTCTGACCAGATAACCTCAAATTCTACAGGTTTCCTCACTTTGGGCAAGTAAGCCATGTGTGAACGTTGGAAAGTTCAGGATGAAAAGTTTGATTTACAGTGCATCCACAATCTTTTTAAAGATGTTGCTTCTGTGACCTTCAACTTAGATTGCTGGACCCTGAAAATCAAAATGAATTTACATATGTGGTTGGTCATTATTAAATCAAGTTTGAAGACAGTCTGTCTATCCAAAGCAGAATGATCATCCATAAACTAATTTGTGAATAGATGGACCCTGTGACCTTGACCTTTGACCTATGACCCAAAAATCAAACGGAATCTTTCCCTAGTGGCAGGTTAGCAATATCTTGAAGATGGAAGGTTTTACGATGAAAAGTTTGGCTTCAAATGCATTCACATTCCTTTTAAAGAAATGGGTCCTGTGCCCTTGACCTTTGACCGTTGGACCCCAAAATCAACATGGTTCTTACTTTAGTGGTGGGCCATTTATAAGTTAAGTTTGAAACAAATATATCAAACTTAACTGGAGTTATCATCTGGAAACTAATTTGTGTGGATTGACAGACAGACAGACATACAAACAGACAGACAGGGTGATTAGTATAGGGCATCCACTTGTGATCAATAAACATCCCAGGTTTTGGGACACCAGATGTAATGACAGCTGAGAATTTGACATGATTATTGTCATTTTATAGTAAATAAATAGAAAAATATTTGTTAAAATAGGAAAACCACCACGTTTCAGGAACTGACAAAACTAGTCATGGTCAATATTCAAGGCAAGATTAATGACAAACCATGCATTAATTATCAAGATATTGGAGGGTTTGTATCAAATTTTTTACTATTCTGGGGGGTACTTTCAAGCCCCATAGCTTGAAGGAAAAAGGTCGCAGTGACCTAATTTCAGGTTACCAAGGAAATTTTTAATTGACCTCCCTGGATGTTAACCAGCTGTTAGGATTTGTGCCCTGCTAACGGAGGCCGGACATCCAGACGGACGACGGACAAAGCGCCTTTCCTATACCTCAGTTTACTTCCAGACAACTGAGCTTAAAAATGATTGTATCTGGCAGCACCAGTCTTGTATACAAAAAGGTTTCAGAGATATATACATATGCCCAAGTTCAGACTGATATATCAAACCCCTCCTGAGAAATAAGCAGGGACACACTGTGCAAAAAATTATTGTAGGTGGCACCACCAGTCTTGTATACGACAAGTATACGATCATTAAAATACAATAGGTATAAATTTGCCCAGGATGATATATCAAATTCCTCTATAGAAATAAGCAGGCACAAAAGTCACACACTGTGCAAATGTCATTGGAGGTGGTGACACCTGTCTTGTGAACGATATACCCATCAAAGACACATAGACAGGTCAAAATATTAGGCCAATACATCAATCTTACCTTAGGTCTTATGCATAGGGCTGACCACGCTTAGGTTAGAAAGGCAGTTGCCCCGAGTGAACTGTGACAAATTTGCTAGCTCAGGCTACTGCACTGAGTGAACTCATGACCTGCACCTGGCTAGACTGGGTGAACTTTTGACCTGTACCTGGCTGCACTGAGTGAACTCTTGACCTGTTGCCTAATCTGATACAGTTGGCAGTTTGCCAAAGCTATAAATAGATTGTCTCCTCATGCAGCCCTGAGGGGCATGACACCCATGAGGTGATCACATGGTGCCCATGAGGTGTTCACATGTCACCCAGGGGGGGTCACATGCCATGTGCTTCGCTGCACTGACTGAACTCTTGACCTATATCTGGCTGCACTGAATGAACTCTTGATCTATTGCCAAATCTTAAACAGTTGGCAGTTTCTTAACCTATGTAATTATACAGACACAATCTTGGCCTGTTGGCAAATCAGTTTACACATACTGAAAGACTTTGGCTAAAATGCTTTTTAGCCCAGCTGACTATAAGTCATCTGAGCTATAGTCGTGGTCCATTGTCCGTCGTCCGTCCGTCCGTCCGGATGTCCGTCCGTAAGACTGGCACGTTTCGACACCGTTGGACCTACGAATCTGAAATTCGGCATACAGTTAGATGTCCCCAAAATCTCCTACCATGCCGAAAATTAGGTCAATAGGACTACGTTCCTCCGAAATATTAAGGAAAAACCTCAATTTTTTATTAGAAATATATTTTTACACTTCAGGACTGCCTAATATCAAAACCACTCATCTGGTTTTCTTCATATTTACCATAAATATTCCTCTATATATTTCCTATGTACATGCCAGAAATTAAGTCAGTATTGTTTAACTTAAAAAAGTTATGGGCCCAAACATAATGGACTTTGTAAAAAAATCAGGGAGATATTTGGTCACTTAAGACCAAAAGTGTTAAAGGTAGGGACTTTTTTTTCAGTAATACAACTTTAATTAATCAAAATTTAATTGTGTACCAAAAATAAGATCAAAATCTGTTAAATTTTTTTTAATTTTGGCAAAAATATAAAATTGGTACCTTAAATTTTGCCCAACTTTGGCCACGGCACGTTTTTTTCCTGTAAGTACTGTGGATTTAATTTTCACAGCATATACAAAGGATTTAATCTGTTAAAATCTGAAATTTGAAAATAAAAGCTGCAAAATTAGGCGAGTTATTGAATTTTTTTAGAGGCCTTTGTTGTATTCCCTTACGTTGTCAAGCAGTCGACTTTGATGACTGTAGGTCATTCAGTGAACATCTCTATGCTGTTGGCATAATTTTAGATGTCCCCAAAATCTCCTACCAAACCAAAAATTAGATCATTAGGACTTCGTTCCTTCGAGATATTAAGAAAAAACCACTGTTTTCCATAAAAAAAAGCCATTGTTACAATTATCATATTTAGTATTCACATTCTTTCATACATTTTCTATGTATATACCAAAAATTAGGTCAGTATTGGGTATTATTTTGAAGTTATGGGCCAAAATATAATGCAATTTTTTAAAAAAAATCAGGAAATTTATTTACTCACCTAACATGAGAATTGCTGAACCTAGAGACTTTTTTTTCAGGAATATAACTTTATTTAATCAAGATTCAATTGTTTACCCAAAATTAGATATGAATTTTGCAAAATTTTTTTTGCAAAGTTATTTGCATAAATAAAAAATCAATACCTTCAATTTTGTCCAACAACTTGGCACTGTTGATTTAATTTTCACAGCATATATACATAAGGGTTTAATCTTTAAAAATCTGAAATTTCAAAGAAATTAATTGGAAAGAATAGCTTTTATTCACGTTTTCATACACCATGTCAAGTTATGTTTACATCTACCCCACCTAGTAGTACAGCCTTCCCTTGCATTATGTAACACACCCCAGGCAGCTTGCCTTGGCTAAGCTTGGCCACTACCAGCAGGCTTCCCCTCTGCCCTGCACCCCCCCCCCCCCCCCCCCGATGGTGCATAAACTAGATGAATGTTATTATTTTCTGTATTTGTTTCATTCTTATTCTAGGCTATGCTACATTTTAGATTTTGTGTTGTACCACCAGGGTTACAATGATTAAAGTGTACATTTAATTGTGTCCACAAAGTGGTGTATTGCTATGAAAGTGTGGATGTTCTTCAGAAAAGTAATTCCTTACTTCAGAAGAGTAAAAACTTCACCAGGTGTGAAATTGACTATTAATTCCAGAAATAAATTAAAACTGGGATAGTAATTAGCACAATGATATTGTTTGATCCTCCTTCAACCAACAGTGTGTATACTTTATTTGAAAAGATGTTTTATTTTATCAAATTTACTGAATCTTTTATTTTATTTTGGTGAATAAAATTAAGCATGTACTGAAAACTCCAATGTGCAAAACTTTTTAATAGTGATTCAAGGAATATCCTTGTAGATGCCATGTTGTGGCATTATTTTCTTTTTAAATTCAGTTTAAACATTTATGATTTAAAAATAATAAAATATATGTGTATGCATAATATGACCCAATATGAGCTACACTCTGGATATATGATGATTGCAACTTTTGCAACAATCCTAATATTTAAACTTATAGTTTCAGTTTTTTTACTATGTATATATAATGATTGCAACTTTTGCAACAATTCTAATATTTTAACTTATATTTTCAGTTTTTTTATTAAAAATTAATAAAACCTGTAAATAAAAGAAATGATTCAGATAAAAACTTCTTAATGGAAAAAGTGGATATGCTAAAAAAATAGGCTTATATATAAACTTAAATGCATTATTCCCTTGAGAGTGAAATAAAGGTATTAGTCCATTCTGTCCACTTGCCTGTCCATCTGTAAATTTTCATATGCATGACAGTATCTCAAAACTGTTACTGTTTTTCTTCATGACAGTCTTGTCAGAGTATTAGTTTGCAATAATATATTTAGATCTTTACTATAACCAAGTAGGAGGGCCCCTTTCCTTTTAGCTTTTCATATTCTAATATAAATGAAAAACATTACAATAGAATATTTCTACATCCACCTTCGTGCTGCCCTCACTTTTCCCTTCTCCGAACACCATCCCAAAGTCAGCCTCAGTAAGCAAGAACAAGATGAATCAGATATATTCATGCTTTAATATTTTGTATAACTATTTGTCCATAGGTACCTATGTACATGCCAGAAATTATGTCAATATTGTTTAATATGTAGACATAGTGGGCATCACAATAATGTACCTTGTCAAGACTAAAGAGATATTGTGTCATACAGTCACAAATTCATAAATCACTTCATCAGCATAGTTAATCATAACATCATATCTGTCAAATTGAAAGCTTGCAGACTACCATACTCTTTAGATCCTTCAACACATAGCCTTATCATCATTCTACTACTGCTTAATTCTGCTGTCATTGCATTCATATTTGCTCAAATATATCACAATTTTCAACCCCTCCTAAATAAATAAAAAAATAACCACTATATTTTACTCTATAAATCCATCAGTCAGGTAATTTCATTTATCATTTACTCACATATTACATTACAATTCTTTATAATAGCCCAACATGTGCATGATATTCATAAGCTTTATCGACTCGATATAGTATCACAGTGGAGAAACATTTATAGTCCAATCACGATCAGCTGAGCGCCGTGACCCATGGGTCCCTTGTTTTCAAGCTGAAATATTCATTAACATTTCATTAAAATATCTAGAAAAATAAAAGATTCAGTTCTTTCATTGATAAAGGTCCAATAATTCTGCCAAAAAATCATTCAAGTAAACTTGAACAATGGCCACCTAAGAATAAGTTTTGTGCCATGTAACAGAAGTTATAATTGAAACAATAATTTTGTAGAAGAACAGTTTTGCAGTCCTCAGTTTGAGTTAGACATAATAATGGCCATAAGACCAACTTAAGTTTTTCTGATATTATTGAAAGAACCATGTTCTACGATAATTCTTTTGAAAAATTGAACGATTTAACTTGACAGTTTCATCATAAACATTTAAGCTGAAAGAGGCTAAAATTATGAGGTTTTTGCCCATAAAAAACAGGTCAATGTAGGTAGCACATCAAAATCTGCAACTTCAAATATGAGTCATGTGACCAACATTTGCACAATACTTGGTAATGCTAGCTTCTGTCATTTCTGAGATAACTATGTCAGTATGCTTACTTGGCCAAATGACCGTTCAAATTCATTTAACTCCACTAAAATTCATCAAATGCAAACCATTTGAACAAACTTGAGAGTGCTTGCCTCTGGGATCATCTCTGTAAAATATTGAACAATCTGGCTGGACCGTTTACAAGAAGACTTTCAAAGATTTTTCAGCTTTTTCTCTATAAAATCTAAGTAAATGCAGATAGCAAAAAACATACTTAGTAAGCTGAATCCCACAACATTTGATATGTGACAGATAATTGCATAAAATCTAGGGATGGTAGCTCCTGCAAATGACCAATGACCCCCGTACAAAAAAAGGTCAATGCAGGTGGCGCCACAAATACCTGAATTTCATATATGACTCATGTGACCAACACTGGCGTTAAATTTGGTGATGATAGCTCTGGCCGTTTCTGAGATTGTCATTTTAGTATGATTTTTTGGACAGATGACTAGGTTCAACTTCCTGAGATTCGGCCAAAATTCACAGAACTTGAACCATTTGAACAAACTTGAGGGAGATGGTATAAAAGATTATTTCTGTGAAATATTGAACAAATTGGCTTGACCGTTTCAGAGGAGAAGATTTTTTTTATTTTTTTAGCTTTTTCTCTATAAAATCTATGAAAATGCAGATTTTTTTCAGATGGCTAATTTTTTGCATTAAATTTCATGATGCTAGCTCCAGTCGTTTTTGAAATCGTATGGGTTAACGTATAACTGTAATTGTAAACATTGCCTGGCATGAGGAATATCTAAAATCATAAATCTACATTTTTTAAAAGTTTTTAAAAACATTCTTGTCAATATTAACCAAAGATAACCTGAAATCTAAATGTCTGGAGGCATGATGTAACGGATGCTGATAAACTGGTTCCAGGCTAGATGTATCTGCTTCACGCAGCTAACATATATGGTAAAATGACTCAATTCAATCTTTATTATTCATCCAAAATTCATTCGTTGGAACCGTAAAAGACAATTATTATAAGAATTAGTCATGGGATTATTCTTGTAAAATATTAAACAAATTGGCCTCAGTGGCGTCAGTCAAAAAACGTTTTGCAGGTTTATAACTCATATGGGGAAATAAAGCAAAATGGCTAAGTTAAGCTTCCAATAACTCAGCCAAAAATCACTGAACCAAAACCATTTGAACATACTTGAATTATCAACATCTAAGGATAATTATTGTGTGAGATTTAAGAATTTGGCCCAGTGGTTTTTGAGAAGAAGATCTTTGTAGCAACTGAGCTAAAATGGGCTGTTATGACATATGACTAAATTCAGCTTCCCGTAACTCAGCCAAAAGTAACTGAACTGAGACCATTTGAACAAACTTCAGAAAGCACTACCCTAGGATCATTTCTGTGGGATATTAAACAATTCGGCCAAATAGTTTCAGAGAAGAAGTTTTTTGTAGCTGTCAGTATGATACGGGCACTGATGACCCCTGGTCAAAAAAGACCGATGCAGGTGGCGCCACAAATACCTGAATTTCAGACATGACTCATGTGACCAACATTGGCATAAAATTTGGTGATGACAGCCCCAGCCGTTTCTAAGACTGTAATTTTAGTATGCTTTTTTGGACAGATGACTAAGTTCAACTAGCTTTAACTCGGCCAAAAATCACCGAACTTAAACCATTCGAACAAACTTGAGAGAGATTGTTCCAGGGATCATTTCTGTGAAATATTGGACAATGTGGCTGAACAGTTTCGGAGAAGAAGATTTTTAATTTTTTTTAGCTATTTCTCTATAAAATCTAAGAAAATGCAGTTAGCCAAAAAATAAGCAAAATCCGATAGAGATTTTTAGATGACTAATTTTTTGCAGAAAATTTCTTGATGCTAACTCTTGCCGTTTTCAAGATAGTATGGGTTAACGTACAGACGACGGACGCCGGACGACGCCACACCATCGCATAAGCTCACAGGTTCGCTAAAAATATTGGAGTTATGTATTCCATATAATTATGTCTTATATAGCCACGTGGCTATAAAACTGATCATGTACAGCTTATTCATCTGTGTTACCCTATAAGAGAACATCTGCCTACCATGCTATATAGCTCTTGTAACCCTTATCATAGAGCAAAGCAATCTTGTATTTTTACTTGAAGTTTCAAACAAAACTAATTTACCTTTGTTTTATTCTGAAACAGGTATATTCCATATTTTTCAGGTTGAAACTATCGGAGACGCCTACATGATCGTGAGTGGTTTACCTAAACCTAACGGTCACCGTCACGTGAGTGAGGTGGCAAACTGTGCCCTGGACATCCTCAGTACCGTGGTGGACTTCCAGATTCCTCATCTGCCAGACCATGATCTCAAAATCCGCATCGGGGTCCACTCAGGTGAATTACCATTGGTGTAATCATGGCCGTCCCCCACCCCAACCCTCGCATCCATGGAATTACTCCCTGTCCTCCCGGAATTTCACCTAGTCTAATAATGCTTAAATATTCTTAACACACAATCATGCATTACCTGTCAATGGTACCAGCAGATATGGGACTTATTTCACTATAAAGCACTGCTCGTGCAGTAATTAATATATTGTTTATTGATAATTCTACATTTAATAGGTTTGATTTTGCAAATATTAAATTTTTTATTAAAGGCCTACATTTAAACAAGTTTTATTTTGCCAGAATAATTGTCATGAAAAAGAAATTTACGTTAGTGGCAAGGCATTCTTTAAAAAAAATCCTTCAAGAAACGTATACCGAGCAGTTAACAAAATGCATGAAAGGGGTCCGTGTGAGAAACTGATTGTTAATGACCGCTTTCTAATATGAACTTAGTTGAAGAAAATATATGAATTTGTCAATACGAGCTTCACAGCATCATACTGCATCATCAAGTATAGCCTGCTTCCTGAAGTTCATACTAGCGAAGGTGATATACTTCTGTATATTCTGTATCTGTAGACCACAGACAATGTAGTATGCGTGATGTGTATTAACACACTGTTATTTGGCGTTACAGGTCCGTGTGCTGCCGGTGTGGTCGGTCTGGCCATGCCGCGTTACTGCTTGTTTGGGGATACGGTAAATACAGCCAGCAGAATGGAATCCAACGGCGAAGGTACGGAGTGTTTACTGTATACTAGTATATGATGATTCTCGAGCTCACGGATAACACGTATTTGATAGTCTGGGAGTATCGATCAATCTTGTAATTAAGTCAGTCATTTTATGATAATTTCAGTAAAAGCCACAGTGCACCTGCAAAGGATATTTAAATTAAAAGCGGATGAGCCGGCCGTACACGTTATTTTTTACGAACTCATTCCAATAAGTAAAACAAACAAATAGAACTGCAGCGAAGTGGCAGTTGGTCAAATTTGGGTATACACATCTAAAAGAATGAAATTGTTTAGAAACTGTTTGATCCCCTTACATCGCATTTCTAACAAAATGTGGGTTTATATTTGATTAGGCCTAGAAAGCAATGAGCAAATGTTAAAATAAAATTAAAAATATGGCCAATAATGCCAACTGGTAGTTCACAATAAAGTTAGTCATAGTATTAGCAATCCAGGTTTTTTCGCATGCAGTGAAAATTTGGAAAAGAAATAGGGCGAATGGGCCAATACCGCAAAATATATCAACAAAGCCGTTGAAATGTCCTGCAAATATAATTAATATACTAACTTGTAACATACGTTTGCGTTGAAGCAAATCAGACGATAAATAAATCAATTAAATGAATTTGATTTCTCACAGCCATGCGGATCCACATCAGCAACAAGACCCACGACGCCCTGCGACCTTTCAAGATTTACAGAATGAAACCACGCGGTGTGATAGAGGTCAAAGGTAAAGGTCACATGAAAACCTACTGGTTGACCGGAAAAGAGGGATACACTAAACCGTTACCAAGGGAGAGCGTTGTCATGGATACTAGCACTTATGATGCAGATGGAAATACGACAATGGGGAATATTCTACGGGAAATTCAAGAACAACATAGGAAGGCTGGAACGGATATTGTCGGCTCACAAACCAGTTTTGATAAATCTCATACTTTCTCCGCAGATACAGGGGGTTCGACCGCGTCAGTTGCTACGCAAGACGGGGAAAACAACACATGGTCAGCCAATGAGCTTACAAGCCAGCGCCGCACACAGGAAAGGTTATCGAGTCATGTTGAATTTAAAAATACTGACACTGGCAATGTGTTCTTGGCCAATGGGAACGTAGCACCCGTCACCCCTGATGTGTTTATTGAATCCAGTAGGTGACTGCAAGGTTTCACGTGCAAAAATGGATTTGTTCAATGTCAAGACTTACTTGGAATACCTCCCAAGTAATTAGACACAATTTTCTTCACAGACATCTTGTATTTCTATATGCATACATATTCGATTAAATGTTACTTTGTTAGGAAATAAAGTTCAGGTCACAATATCTTTTTATCATATGCTTATATGAAATAACAGAAATCCCATCTGCATCAAATTTAATTGCCCACCTAGTTTTCATCGACCTAATTCATTCAAGCTTGGTCTTGGATGGGCTGAAAAATGTGTTTCTCATGATTAAAAAATGTTATTTATCTCACAATAATTACCGAAGGGATATCATTGATAGGAGTTACAGATATTGTAAATATAATTTCACTGCCACTTTTACTGTTCAATATGTTATTTATTTGTGTTCAATTTTAGCATGTGCTCTATGTTGAAGACCTATCTGTTACATCTTCAGTGAATGTATATAATAATTTCCCCTATTACCCTATTGTTATTAAAACATGACTAAAATTGTTGTTAGTTAATGATATTGTTGTAGTTTATGTATTGTGGTAGTTTTTATTCAATCAATCAGTTTCTGTGATCATTTCCTTTTATAAGATACAATTTCTATTGTTATAGAAAAGACAAGAATTCACAGGTCATCACTCATGTATTACATGTGTATCTGTGCATAGATCTGATAGTATAATTATAACAATATGCCAAGACTTCTTTGTTGTCAAATAAAAATTGTCCAAGAAAGTTGTATGCATTTATCTAACATTTGTGCAAATCCTGTGTAACAATTTTACTCATCTCAAATAATTTTATCTTTGGCCAATATGTGGGTCAGTGGGACCTTACCTTTTTTTTACTTTAAGGAAGACATTCCTTACACAGGCTATACCAATGTAGCCCTTTAAAATAAAATCATCATACCAGATTTGTATCATGTTTCTGATCCAATAATGATCAATCATAATGAACATTCTTCTTAGCCCCAAAAGCCAATCATCAATCTTAAGTTAATCATCTCATTTGGTCACCCAGTGGAAGTGAAACAGCAACTCGGTATACACATTAGAAAGAGCATGTTCATTTATTTAGGCAGATATCTTTATCATTTTAGATAATGGATTTCTTTGGTGAAGAATCACAGACATTAAGCCTTCCTGTCCCTTCACACAAAAAGATGGACTATATTAAGTAAAATGATCACTCTAGGTGTCATTATAGGTAAAGTTTGATGAGTTCATCACTGACAGCTGAGGGAGTGAGGATTCCTAGATCTGTGAAGAGGAGCGTTATGTAAGCTGGCGGTGTGTAGTCAACCTGCGGATGTTCCTCACTCAAATCTGACTTGTTGGACAGTGTGGAAGAGTGATACTGAAAAAACATATAAAAGTACACATGTAACAGTGAAATTTATGAATTACATTATAAAATATATGCACCAGTATAAAATGTATAAATATATAATGTACATGTCCAAGTAAAGACAATAATGATTTAATATATTGAGATTTTGAGAAAACATTAGTTCTTTATCATAAGTACAAAATAAGTGAGTTACAAATGCCTTAATTTGGCAGAGCTAAAAATTGAAGGCAAGATTAAAAATGATTCACTATATATGTTATAACCCATTTAATGGAAAAGGCAATAAAAGTGACCATTTTTGTATCACTTTGTACTCATAGTACCATGTATTTGAAATTTGTAATTTTTATGTTAAAATCCAGCTTTTGTAAATTATATACATTGGTGAGTTTTCTTTAATGAAAGTAGGTCATTTCCTTTAAGGGTACAAACCCTTATTCCATATACTTCTGTATACATGTACCTGTATTCATTTGCAATGAGTGAGAAGCTCTATGGTCAAATCAATATTACACTCTGCATCAAGGCACTGCTGGGATAACTTATCATTTTTACATTACACAGTCTGAAGAAGTTTGTTTCAATCCATCTTAGGCTTTGTGGTGCTGAGTAAAAACTTTCAACAATTTACTTCTATGTCAATACATTAACTGCTGTACAACATGCCACCCAATGTTGTACAAGCTCTGTTGTACAATATCATATCTTTCTATCTTGACACAATCCCTCACCTTGAACTGGTTTGGTACATCTTGTTGGTTTAGTGGGAACATTCTTGCAAACTTAAAGCTCTCAGCTACCACATAAAATGGTTTATTCATCTCCCTAGCAGCAATGGCAGTAGTGAAGGTCCCAATCTGAAAATGAAATGACTTGCAGTAAGACACTAACTTGCAACTACCCTGAGAATTCACAGTATGGTGATGTTTCAGCATTGGTCACATTTTCATATTTTATCATCCTATTATGCAGAAAGACCAGTAATAATACTTGTTTTATGGGCTTGGAAAAATACGAAAATTTCCTGTATTTTCAAATTATTTCCAAGTAACTGCTTCTGTTTAAATGAACTTTTCTAAGTTCTAATACAAGTGACCCATGGGTCAAGATGCTCAGCCGACTGACATGTTGACACAGGAAACTAATAGAGACCTGGACAGCTGATTGGTAAAACGCTCGGCCTTCTCCGCTGGCTACCCGGGTTCAATTCCCAGTGTAGCTATGAGAATGGGTTGTAGTGGCCCATCCAAGGTCGGTGGTTTTATTAGCTTAAGTCAATCAAGACCCATTAGCACACCAAATTTGATGACAATACAACCAGCCTTTACTGAGGAACCTGGCAATTTGTGTATTTTTCATTACTTCTGGGATGCTCAAACATACCCCAAAACTCTGAGAATATAGGTCACAGTGACCCAATTTCAGGTTTTGAGGGGGAAACTTTTGAGGAATTCTCAGGATGCCAAGTGAGAAGATTCTTGGTGCAGTGGTTATCATTTGTGCTCTACTTTGGTATTAAATTTTCAAATATTTTAGGGTGTGCTTATAAGCCCCATTGCTCAAAGATTATGGGTAACAGAGACCTAATTTCATGTTTCCAAGGAGACTTTTCATGGACCTCCCTGGATTTTAAGTTAAAAGATTCTAGGTCCAATGGTTATAATTTGTGCCCTGCTTTGGTATCAAATTTTCAATTATGCTAGGGGTGCTCATTAGCCCCATAGCTCAGAGAATATGTTATACGCTCAGCTGTTATATATGATAAAAAAATATGATTTGGAAATGAGGCACATGCTGGTTTTGTGTGGTAATAAATAAAAGCTTTATTATGAGTTGTTGGTGTTAAGCTTATGTATGATTTTGATAGTATCTTTGGAGACAGGGAAGAGGATTGATTTCATTTATTTTATTGACAAATGGAGTGCTATTGTCACAAAGATTTTGACTTGGCCATATAACTTATAAGCAGCTCTTATAATATAAGAGTTTAACTATTTATTAAAATTTAATAACAAATATTGTACCAAATATAATTTTTATTAAAAATAATAAGAGAATCATGATTTTTTTTAAAAATAAAATATAACTAAAATTATTATTAAAATAATATTATAGAATATATTCATGAATGCATTCATGAATACATTTTGAAAGTATTTGCACTGGTATTCAAATACTTTCATTTTTACCTGAATTCCCATTCTTATGCAAGAAATTTTATAATGATTCATATTCGTATTCAAATACATTTGCAAAGTATTTGCCCCATGTCTGGTATTTATTCAGTTTTAGCCAAACAATGATGTTGAGAATCCAGAATAAACAAAATTCACAAATTTAAATAATGATCATAAGTACCTGGATTTATGGTTTTTATTTATATTAAAAAAAATAAATGTAATATATTCACTTTGGACTACTTTCACATCAATCCACACACTAGACACAGTAGGAATCTAGATTAATATTATCAACTGCATCTTTGTCTATCATTAATTTCCTTCATATGATCCCTAATGATTAGTAATGAATAATATGATTTATTTTTGTTATCATTAAAAATTGAACTGAAAAATACCATAGGTGACTGCATGGTGTTATTTGAAATACTTGACATTCTATCCATCCATACAATATTCTTACATTATCAGTAACTGCAAGTTAATTTCCTGTTATTCAACAAAAAATTCCTTTTCTATTATTTTTTCTTATTAATATGGGTAACAGAGACCTAATTTTTGGTTTCAAAGGAGACTTTATGGATCTCCCTGCATTTTAAGAGAGAAGATTCTAAGTCCAGTTGTTATGATTTGTACCCTGTTAACAGATGACCGCATCTTTTAAGGTCTCAAAAATAGAGAAAAAAAAATAGTAAAAAAAAATATTAAAAAATACAGGTAGCGCCACCTGTCTGCAGAAACTGATGAAACACTCCATGATCAATATCTATGCAAAGAATCATGGCAATCAATGCATTAGTTGTTCAGATACTTGAGCTTTTGTATCAAATTTTCCATTATTCTTGGGGGTACTTCAAAGCCCCATAGCTCGAAGAATATGGGTAACAGAGATCTAAATCCAGGTTTTCAAGGAGAATTTTAATGAACCTCCCTGGATGTCAAGTAAGAAGATTCCAGGTCTAGCGGTTACGATTTGTGACCTGTTAATGGACAGATGGCTGGATAGCCACATGGCCAACAGACAAAGGGTGATCGCTACAGCTCAGATGACTTACAGTCAGCTGAGCTAAAAAAGCTACATATTAACTGACAAATGTAACAGCTCTTGGAGATTCCTCATAGTGCAGATTTTAAAGAAATGGCCTTTGCCTTTAAACTAGAACCTGCCTTTGTCTTTAAACTAGAACCTGCCTTTGTCTTTAAACTAGAACCTACCTTTGTCTTTAAACTAGAACCTGCCTTTGTCTTTAAACTAGAACCTACCTTTGTCTTTTAACTAGATGATTAGATTGCAATTTCTTGCATACTCTTTGATTCAATTCAATGCCTTCCTAAAATATCACTAAAAAACACTTTTTTTTCAAAATGAAATTTTTATCTATTCCTGCAGTGCTGTTCTCGGTACAAAATGAGTTCAGAAAGTTTCATGCATTAAATTTGTTCTTCAAAAGCAGTTCATTGGGTTTCAATGTTTTTTGGTTCCTCATTCAACAAACAAACAGAAACTTTGATAAATATATTTCTGTAAAATAAGATTTGTGGTCAAATATTTTACTTAGTCAAGATCTATGCTTTAATAAATATACTTTAATAGCCAGTACTGTTTTGTGATAATAAAATTTCTTCCCATGAAATATTGCAATGTTCTGAATGACAGGTCTTCACAAATGATTCTCATTATGACACAAATATCTCATGTGTAAACAAAGCAGGCCAGTCTTATAATCTATCTTCTATATTTTTTTGGTCCTATTTGTTCTGGGAAACTGATAGTCTGTCAAATCCAATATATCAAACAAGAATAAATCTGAATGACTCCTGTGTCTCTCAATAAATCTGACTGACTCACATGTCTGTCTGACTGACTCCCATGTCTGTCAATAAATCTGACTGACTCCCGTGTCTGTCTGACTGACTCCCATGTCTGTCAATAAATCTGACTGACTCCCATGTCTGTCTGACTGACTCCCGTGTCTGTCTGACTGACTCCCGTGTCTGTCCATACCTTTCACTGACTGACTCCTGTTTCTGTCTGACTGAATCCTGTGTCTGTCTGACTGACTCCCGGGTCTGTCTGACTGACTCCTGTGTCTGTCAGTACCTTTTAATGTTTGATATTTAGAACCACCACTCACTTTGTTGATGACACCTCCACTCTTTACTGTCTGACTGAGGCCCATGTCTGTCAGTACCTTTTAATGTTTTGATATTTAGAACCACCACTCACTTTGTTGATAATACCTCCACTCTCCACTGTCTGACTGACTCCTGTGTTTGTCTATCTGACTCCCGTGTCTGTCAGTACCTTTTAATGTTTTGATATTTAGAACCACCACTCACTTTGTTGATAATACCTCCACTCTCCACTGTCTGACTGACTCCTGTGTCTGTCAGTACCTTTTAATGTTTTGATATTTAGAACCACCACTCACTTTGTTGATAATACCTCCACTCTCCACTGTCTGACTGACTCCTGTGTCTGTCTGACTGACTCCTGTGTCTGTCTGACTGACTCCTGGGTCTGTCTGACTGACTCCTGTGTCTGTCAGACCTTTTAATGTTTGATATTTAGAACCACGACTCACTTTGTTGATGATACCTCCACTCTCCATTGTCTGACTGATGCCCGTGTCTGTCAGTGCCTTTTAATGTTTTGATATTTAGAACCACCACTCACTTTGTTGATAATACCTCCACATTCCACTGTCAGACTGATGCCCGTGTCTGTCAGTACCTTTTAATGTTTTGATATTTAGAACCACCACTCACTTTGTTGATAATACCTCCACTCTCCACTGTCTGACTGACTCCTGTGTCTGTCTGACTGACTCCTGTGTCTGTCTGACTGACTCCTGGGTCTGTCTGACTGACTCCTGTGTCTGTCAGTACCTTTTAATGTTTGATTTTTAGAACCACCACTCACTTTGTTGATGATACCTCCACTCTCCATTGTCTGACTGATGCCCGTGTCTGTCAGTACCTTTTAATGTATTGATATTTAGAACCACCACTCACTTTGTTGATAATACCTCCACTCTCCACTGTCAGACTGATGCCCGTGTCTGTCAGTACCTTTTAATGTTTTGATATTTAGAACCACACTAACCTTGTTGATAATACCTCCACTCTCCACTGTCAGACTGATGCCCGTGTCTGTCAGTACCTTTTAATGTTTTGATATTTAGAACCACCACTCACTTTGTTGATAATACCTCCACTCTCCACTGTCTAACTGACTCCTGTGTCTGTCTGACTGACTCCCGGGTCTGTCTGACTGACTCCTGTGTCTGTCAGTACCTTTTAATGTTTGATATTTAGAACCACACTAACCTTGTTGATAATACCTCCACTCTCCACTGTCAGACTGATGCCCATGTCTGTCAGTACCTTTTAATGTTTGATATTTAGAACCACACTAACCTTGTTGATAATACCTCCACTCTCCACTGTCAGACTGATGCCCGTGTCTGTCAGTACCTTTTAATGTTTTGATATTTAGAACCACCACTCACTTTGTTGATAATACCTCCACTCTCCACTGTCTGACTGACTCCTGTGTCTGTCTGACTGACTCCTGTGTCTGTCTGACTGACTCCTGTGTCTGTCTGACTGACTCCCGGGTCTGTCTGACTGACTCCTGTGTCTGTCAGTACCTTTTAATGTTTGATATTTAGAACCACATTTACCTTGTTGATAATACCTCCACTCTCCACTGTCAGACTGATGCTCATGCCTGTCAGTACCTTTTAATGTTTGATATTTAGAACCACCACTCACTTTGTTGATAATACCTCCACTCTCCACTGTCAGACTGATGCCCGTGTCTGTCAGTACCTTTTAATGTTTGATATTTAGTACCACACTAACCTTGTTGATGATATCTCCACTCTCCACTGTCAGACTGATGCCTGTGTCTGTCAGTACCTTTTAATGTTTTGATATTTAGAACCACACTAACCTTGTTGATAATACCTCCACTCTCCACTGTCAGACTGATGCCCGTGTCTGTCAGTACCTTTTAATGTTTTGATATTTAGAACCACACTAACCTTGTTGATAATACCTCCACTCTCCACTGTCAGACTGATGCCCGTGTCTGTCAGTACCTTTTAATGTTTGATATTTAGAACCACACTAACCTTGTTGATAATACCTCCACTCTCCACTGTCAGACTGATGCCCGTGTCTGTCAGTACCTTTTAATGTTTGATATTTAGAACCACACTAACCTTGTTGATAATACCTCCACTCTCCACTGTCAGACTGATGCCCGTGCCTGTCAGTACCTTTTAATGTTTGATATTTAGAACCACACTAACCTTGTTGATAATACCTCCACTCTCCACTGTCAGACTGATGCCCGTGCCTGTCAGTACCTTTTAATGTTTGATATTTAGAACCATACTAACCTTGTCGATAATACCTCCACTCTCCACTGTCAGACTGATGCCCGTGTCTGTCAGTACCTTTTAATGTTTTGATATTTAGAACCACCATTCACTTTGTTGATAATACCTCCACTCTCCACTGTCAGACTGATGCCCTTGTCTGTCAGTACCTTTTAATGTTTGATATTTAGAACCACACTAACCTTGTTGATAATACCTCCACTCTCCACTGTCTGACTGATGCCCGTGTCTGTCAGTACCTTTTAATGTTTGATATTTAGAACCACACTAACCTTGTTGATAATACCTCCACTCTCCACTGTCAGACTGATGCCCGTGTCTGTCAGTACCTTTTAATGTTTTGATATTTAGAACCACACTAACCTTGTTGATAATACCTCCACTCTCCACTGTCAGACTGATGCCCGTGTCTGTCAGTACCTTTTAATGTTTTGATATTTAGAACCACCACTCACTTTGTTGATAATACCTCCACTCTCCACTGTCAGACTGATGCCTGTGTCTGTCAGTACCTTTTAATGTTTGATATTTAGAACCACACTAACCTTGTTGATAATACCTCCACTCTCCACTGTCTGACTGATGCCCGTGTCTGTACCTTTTAATGTTTGATATTTAGAACCACACTAACCTTGTTGATAATACCTCCACTCTCCACTGTCTGACTGATGCCCGTGTCTGTCAGTACCTTTTAATGTTTGATATTTAGAACCACACTCACCTTGTTGATAATACCTCCACTCTCCACTGTCTGACTGATGCCCGTGTCTGTCAGTACCTTTTAATGTTTGATATTTAGAACCACACTAACCTTGTTGATAATACCTCCACTCTCCACTGTCTGACTGATGCCCGTGTCTGTCAGTACCTTTTAATGTTTGATATTTAGAACCACACTAACCTTGTTGATAATACCTCCACTCTCCACTGTCTGACTGATGCCCGTGTCTGTCAGTACCTTTTAATGTTTGATATTTAGAACCACACTAACCTTGTTGATAATACCTCCACTCTCCACTGTCTGACTGATGCCCGTGTCTGTCAGTACCTTTTAATGTTTGATATTTAGAACCACACTAACCTTGTTGATAATACCTCCACTCTCCACTGTCTGATTGATGCCCGTGTCTGTCAGTACCTTTTAATGTTTGATATTTAGAACCACACTCACCTTGTTGATAATACCTCCACTCTCCACTGTCTGATTGATGCCCGTGTCTGTCAGTACCTTTTAATGTTTGATATTTAGAACCACACTAACCTTGTTGATAATACCTCCACTCTCCACTGTCTGATTGATGCCCGTGTCTGTCAGTACCTTTTAATGTTTGATATTTAGAACCACACTCACCTTGTTGATAATACCTCCACTCTCCACTGTCTGATTGATGCCCGTGTCTGTCAGTACCTTTTAATGTTTGATATTTAGAACCACACTCACCTTGTTGATAATACCTCCACTCTCCACTGTCTGATTGATGCCCGTGTCTGTCAGTACCTTTTAATGTTTGATATTTAGAACCACACTCACCTTGTTGATAATACCTCCACTCTCCACTGTCTGATTGATGCCCGTGTCTGTCAGTACCTTTTAATGTTTGATATTTAGAACCACACTCACCTTGTTGATAATACCTCCACTCTCCACTGTCTGATTGATGCCCGTGTCTGTCAGTACCTTTTAATGTTTGATATTTAGAACCACACTCACCTTGTTGATAATACCTCCACTCTCCACCACACCTTCTGCTCCCACCAGAACCAGATCTACCTTCTCCATTATATACCTGAAAAATTACCTTCAACATAAGTGGTCATATTCTTCCTGAAGGTCATAATTTATTAAGTTAATTGAATATTCAAAGAGCCCATTTACTGCTAAAGTTGTTGAAGAAGTCGGACATGGAAATCAAATTTTCAAGTGACAATATAGTTGGAACTATTTGCAACTGCATTTTCCTGCAAGGTATGGAGTCAGATAGGATCATAATACTACCAATATTTCTATTTTATTGAAGTTTATGGGCAGTAAACCGTGTGATCCAACATAATCATGTATCTGACAAAGGGCTGGATTATTAAAGGATGCTGAGCAAACAATGCTGGGCTTATGTTGATGGGTGAAAGACTAAATCAGTTGAAATGCGATAGAACACGTGCTTTTTAATTGACATGTAAAAACCAGGGTATCAACGCTCAGCTTAATTTGTCTTAAAGGATATTTTTATGAGCTTTTTCAAAATGTGGGTCCTGTGACCTTGACCCTTGACTTTGTGACCTAAGAGTTAAGAAATTACTATTTAACTTATTGAACTTACACAATTTTGATTTTTATAACAAAAAGCAACCTTGAACTTTGACCTGGTGAAAGCCACATGTGAAAGTAAAAGGTTTGAGATGAAAAGTTTGATTTACAGTTATTGTCAATGAACTAATTTGTCAATGAAAAGGCCTGTGACCTTGACCTTTGACCCCCAAAATTAGAAAGAATCTTCCCCTATTGGCGGGTGAACAATTTCAAGAAGATTGAAGATTTGTGATAAAAGGTTTAGCTTAAAATGCATCCACAATCTTTTTAAAGGAATGGGACCTGTGACCTTGACCTTTGAGCTCATGACCCTAAAAATCAATAGATTTTTACTTAGGCCATATCTAATTCAAATTTTAAACCAATGTCAAACCCAACTGGAGGTAAGATTCATGGCAACCCATGCATTAATTTTCAAGATACTGTAAAATCTGTAAAATTGTACAGAAAAAAAAATTTTATTTGTGGAAGTCCAAAATTTAACAGACAATTTCAACAATTTTTTAAATCTGGTACTGTCAAAAACCATGAACTTTCATAAATATGAACATTATTTTCTATAGTTGTGTTGTTATCTAAAATTAGTTTGGAAAAGGAACCTGAAAGGCATATCTGAAGGATTTTGTGCTATCATGGAGCTTGACACCCATACCTGATTGAGTGATATGCGATCGTTTTTCAGGTGGTTTATGCATGGAAATCCCATTTAATGGTGGTCCTTAGATCACTTAAGGAGTTAATCAATTCTGAATATCCAATATCCAACCTCTAACCTCCATTAAACTTCATGGACATCTGCCAGTTATTCAAGGTGTATTGCTTGCATCCTGGACAATAAAGCAACTAAAAATCAAGATATTTTAAGTTTTTTTTTATTGTCACTGAAAAATCTTAGTTTTTAGTCAAATAACATTCTATATGATGTAGGTATAATTCAAAATAATTATCAACAGCATGACATTTACATCAACTGGACTGGTAGGCTTATTCAAAATCAGATAACAGGGTGAGGTTACGTCAGTTTTACATTAATGGCGGTCCTGCTAAAGTCAAATATGGCATAACAGACCATCAGCAGTTCGAAATTTAACATGTCATTTTAAAATTAAGGTTTCTGAAGAAAGATTGTGTATGAAATTCATCAAGGTAAGAAACTTCACAGATTTTACGGTACTTCAAATTTTGTATCAAAAATTATTCTAGGGGTACTTACAAGCACCAAAACCTGAAGGATATACGTCACAGTGACCTAATTTCAGGTTTCAAAGGAGATTTTTTTATTGATCTCAATTGATGTCTACTTAGAAATTTCTAGGTCAAGTACTTATGATTTGTGACCTATTTACAGACCGACTATGGACAAAGAGTGATCGCTATAGCACAGGTGACTTTCAGCCAGCTGAGCTTAAGAAATATATGACATGTTCCTATTTTATTAAGTCAACACCTAGTAATAATGAACAATGTTGCATTCTTACCCTGTTGCCGCATCCAATATCACAACTGTTGGGATGCCTAATCTTTTCAACTCTTCTTGCATTTTTAATCTGTTAAATAAGGTATTTGTGCATTGTCATTCTCATAAAATAAAATGTAAAAGCTGAAATACAGTTTCCAAAACAGACAAAACAGACAAAATTATATAACAGTGCACAGAGTCCTACTCAACAAAACCAGTATTATTTTAAAATATCAAAATTTAGTCATTTAACTATCAGAAACAAATTTTTCACTTGATATTCTCAGCTCAGCTCTTATAATATCTTCCACTGGCTCACAAAAGCCATTATTTATCTATTAACAGCTGAAGTGACATGCTTGTTTACACAATCTGTATAATTAAACCATACATATTTATGAGTTCCTCACTAAGGAAATCTGCAGCATTACATTTTACATATTCATGAGTGCCTCAGGAAAGCAATCTTTCCTTTTCCTCTGAAAACTAGAATACGGGTAGTTGACAAGCGACTGCCTGTATCTGCCAAAATCAGAGTAGGACCGGTGAAGTGAGGCATGGATTGAGTGGCAAGGGGAAATAGAGTTAGATGTGTTACATATTAGCATGGATGTCTGCCAAGTAAACATGATTGTAGGTGGCGCCATCTGTAATTTGAACAAGAAACTATCCAAGATGTATACACATGCAAAATTTTAGGAGGAAAAGTCAAACCACTGCAAATATGAGTGATTTTATCCAAAGCAGACAAACAGATGGATGCTGTACAAAAATGGTTGCAGGTGGCGCCACCAGTTTCTTGTATGATAAAGAGCTATGTGAGATCCAAACACATACAAAACTTCAGGAAGATACTTCACTCAGTCCGGAGATATAAGCATGGGTATCTGCAGCATGAACGTGAATGTAGGTTGTGCCACCTGTCATAAAATCAAGAAAGCTATAAAGGATGTGTACGCATGCCAAATTTCAGGTGTATAAGTAAAACCACTGCCGAGATGAGTGATTTTAACCCAAGATGAACCAGATGAACCCTTTGCAAAAATAATTGCAGGTGGCGCCACCAGGATGATAAAGAGCTGTGTGAGATCTAAACACACAAATTTTCAGGAAGATACGTCACACCAGTCCGGAGATATATGCATGGATGTCTGCAGCGTGAACGTGAATGTAGGTGGCACCACCTGCCATAAAATCAAGAAAGCTATCCAGGATGTATAGAAATGCCAACTTTCAGGTAAAATAGTCAAACCACTGCCGAGACAGGAGTGATTTTAGCCCAAGTCAAATAGATGGACGCTGTGCAAAAATGGTTGCAGGTGGCGCCACCTGTTTCTTGTATGATAAAGAGCTATTTGAGAACCTAACACATGCAAATTTTCAGGAAGATACATCAAACCAGTCCAGAGATATAAGCATGGATGTCTGCAGCATGAACATTAATGTAGGTGGTGCCACCTGTCATAAAATCAAGAAAACTATTCAGGATGTATACGCATGCCGAATTTCAGGTGAATTAGTCAAACCACTGCAAAGATATGAGTGATTTTAACCCAAGGCAGATGAACAGATGGACACTGTGCAAACATTCAACCATTTTTTTGTGTATGTTATAAAGCAATCCAAAGGGCTATATATGTACAAATTTTTTTTCCTGATTGGTCAAACAAGTCCGAAGATATGTGGGATCATGTGTCAATACAGACGCACAGATGGACACACTGGAGAGAGGAAAGGTCAGAGATCAACACAAATTGGTTAGGCACCAGTTCACATGTGACCTGATAGCCCTGCCTGGGCTTTAGTGTATTGATGTTTACTGCTAACTTGAAAATGCTTTATATTAAACGTGATTCCATGTTCTGATAGACGCGACGTAACTCAGTTCTGGCTCTTATCACTAAAGCCCTGTAAAGTCTGTATGGCGAATCCCTGATGTTTGCATATTAGGGCGTCACAAGGCTCCTGACGATTCCCTAGCATTTGCATATCAGGCCGCCTGGCCTCCTGTGAATGGCATCATTGATATGAGGAGGCTAACAGCATCCCATAGGCAATAGGCGGCTCAACCCGCTTGGTAATATTTGCACTGAAATCATGCATGTTCATGCATGGACTTTCGTGTCCTCTGATATATCTCTGCTGTTCGAACATACGGTCAATGGGCAAATTTAAGTGTATTGTAGACAATGTCGCATCGATTTTGTACTTTGTATTTGTTAGTGTTCAAGTTACACATGAAAGTTTTGCTGTTGAGTTGCCAACACGCTGAACGTCGTGATCGTTTCAGTCAGCCGGTACATTAATAAGAGTTTGACTGTGTTCATTGTGTGTGGACCTGAATATCTCATGCTGATTGGCTGAGCTGGAGACACATTTTAAACCAGCCTGCTGCTATTAGCAATGGTCTGATTAACGGAGACACACTGACTCACAGAGACTGAGGGTTTTATATAGTGTTAAAAATCTTGCCGTACCCAAATAGCCAAGGACCTAAACATATTAAGACTGATAAAATAGGAATATATATATATAGCAAGCTGGAAGCCCACAACAGGCGGTTACTGAATTAACCATGTTGTTTCTCAAAAAAAGATTCTGGGAAAGACCTCTATAATTACTCCTTACGTCACTGGGAAAGGCTGTGATGTGTGGTGCTGACTGTCCCGTACGGCCCAACTTTACCAGTCGATGAAATAAGAGGGTCAGAGAATGGTTAGTAGTTATGTAAGCTGCCGCGTGGTAGCAGTACCGACATTAAGTGCAACACAGTGAGAGCCGTTTGATATCTCTGTCAGAGCCATTTCATTGACCGGGCCAGTCTAGTGACCTGATAATTGGTGTAAGTTTTGGAAAAATCAGTCAAGTAGTCTCAGGAGTTCTATGGAAATGAACGCCGCAGCGGCTGAACCAGGCCAAAAACATATTATCCGAAAAACTTTGTTTTGGCGGATACAAATAGTTTCAGTAGTGGATGTCTTGTTCCAGAAATGCAAGGTGCTTAAACTTACACCTCTGGTTTTCTCCAGCATGGTAAAAAATAAGGCCATTGCCAGGGTGACCACTGATGCTACTTCCTGTGTTAGCCTTGCAACCCAGTAACTAATTCACGGGAAGAGACCCAGGAAGTCCAGAAAAGCCCACAGCCAATTGGGGGCCGGGGGGGGGGGGGGGGAGAATGATGGGGAGAATGATGTATGCATTTCTGGATCATGATGTCCACTGCAGAAAATACTGTTTGAGGGAAATGTAAGTTTCTTCACATGGATTCTATTGTTCCAGAAATGCATGGTGCAACAACATCGTCCAAGACCAAAAGAGAACCAAGCTGCAGAGCGATATCCTGCCGATAAAACAATGCAAAGGTATTGGAAGATTTCCAGTTGCCCTGCTCCATCAGGTCAGCAAGGGAACCCCCAAAGCGACCTTAAGAGACTTCACTATAGCCCTGACATTGTGGACTTAACCTGGAGATATGCTAGTTACCCCTGAGCAGCATGGCAATGGGCCTCAGTGATAACATCTTTCACCCAACAGGAAATATGATTGGATTAATCTCGTGGGCAGATGCTTAAGAAGTGACATGAGTGGTTTGGATAAACAGACAAGAATGTTTGCCCTTTAAGGCAGCAAAAGCACAGAGGTAGTAATGAAGGGCATTAACCAGACAGTAGACTGTGCCATAATTGTGCCAGCTTTTTGGATGGGCAAGGAACTGCCACGGACCACTAGCCTCCATGACAAATCCATCTAAGGCAATAACCATATGAGCTGGATCCGCCAAAAGCTCACGGAGCTCACTGAAAAGACCCAAGTAAGCCATAGCAAGGAAAAAAGGCCTTGCAGGAGAGATGAATTAATGAGGCAAAATGCAAGGGCTTGCAGGGGGGATGTAGGAGATGAGACAAAAAGAGACCCAAATGCCAGAGAAGTTACCTGTGGAAGTTGATGGTTCTCCTTTAAAGCGAAAAGATTGATCTCAGGAAATCCCCAAATCTGGAAGAGCACCTGGACTAGTCAACCGCACTGTGCAACTGCCATTGCTATGGGGCACGTTCGATGGGAAAAGAATCCACTAATGTGTTGTGAACTCCCGCCATGTGACTTGCCTGAAGCATGATCTGAAGGTCGCAACAGAGATGGAGTTGATTTTAGAAACCGTCATTGAATTGTCTCAATGAACTAAGATTGTGTGACCCTGCAGGGACTCTCTCCAGGCGGAATTCACCAGAAAAACAGCTGAATCTCTAAAAGATTGATGAGGAGACAGGACTCGGGGGGGCTGACCACCAACTGATACGGAATGGGCAGGGATGTACTCCCAAACTGGACAAGGACACTGATTCCCGAGTGAGATGAACTCTGCCCTGGGTTAGGTCTTAAAGGACACCCAAGTATTGGACAGACTGAAGGGGAATTATGTGGGATTTCTTCAGATTCACCAGTAAACCCAGCAAATTGTCCTGGAAACGCAGTCCCAGTGAGAGAAAAGGAATGATAATTGCAGTTGAGATGAAGAAAACTGGAGACAAAAGCCTGAGTAAAATAGTAAGACAAATAAACTGGTTGCAAGTGATGGCAGCCAAGCCCTGATGAAAAAGGCTGAGTCGGGCGCCTAGCGGCTTGGAGTCATTCGTTCTCAGTACAGATTCTGTGGCTCTGTCCATGTGATCCAGCAGATCTGCTTTAGTTTTGGCCCAAAGGAGGCTATGTCATCTTCCTGGAACTTGGGTTCTGGGAGGGGCTTAGTCAGTGGCATACCTAAGGGGGGTGGCAGGGGCAGTCCAGCCTGGGCGGCACATTTTTGGGGGCGGCATTTCGCTGAATTAATTTAATGAAGTGGCTTGAGGAGTTCCTCGAAAAGTACAAATTTATAGGTACAAATGCCCCTCATTGTGTGGAAAATGTAATGATGAATTCTGTTGCTCTTTCCTTGGAATGTATAAGGAATTTCTTCCCTTGAATTCCCCAAAATACTGTGATATTAAAAAAGCCTGAAACAACCTAAAATGTCCTTATCCATGATTTCTTACAACAGTTTCGTTAAATGTAAACGGTTACACTATTCTGAACTTATCGAATACTCCCATAATTTCTTTTATGTCTTTTGATTTACCACTGGTTATGGAACATGATGGTTATATGACCTGATCTTTTATGTAATAAAATCTTTCACCAAGACCTATGTAAGAGATTTTTTTAATTATAAATATAGCAAATGTTATTGCATTTCAAATATAAATCTATTATAAATGTTCAGGGGGGTGGGTAGGTTTGAATCCCTTCTGGAGACTATGCCATACGTTTAGTATATATGTATAAAGTATCACTGTCCCCCCATATAGAGATCAAAGCTTAAATAAAGATGAATTTGCCTGCATGTACTAATATTAATCATTTAACTGCATGATACATTACCTACAGACAATTGCTCTATGTTATGTCAAATCATTTCAAGTAAATTACTATAAATACTATTTCAAATGAATACTATACTATAAAATATATACTTCAGTGATATAATTACTAGAAATTTAAAGGTGCCCTTTCACCTACCTTTTAAAAAGAATTTATTTGGTTTCTGACTTTTGTGTTGTTAATGATCTGAGGGTAATTTTTGGTTGTGAAAAGTTCTTTTAACATCTTCGTGAAGGATGTGTGAACTTGTTCATCAAAAACATTTTTGTTAACACAGCAATGTTGAAAAACAGGAAAAACGTAACAATAGGTGGTAGTTGCTTATATGCTGAGGTAGGAGGGTCACTTGTTGCTAAACACCATTTACGTAGCTATGGCTGATCTGACTTGCTGCCACTGCAGCCAGATGCCCTTGTTGCATTTGTTTTGATTATTTTGACAGGCCCCACATATTATAAACATGTTGATATAAACAAAACAAGCAGCTTGGTGGGGTGATATCCACGTTTTCTGGCCTATTTTTATGAAAGCTCAAAGAGGATAACCTTGAATGGCCCCTTTAATGAAATACTTATGGTATAACAAATGATCAATAGTTCAAAAATAAAATTTTACAGAAAATGCATAAACATAATAACTAATTCTTAAAATAAACGGTTGTAGCCTTGAATTACAGCATGTTTTAACTGTGAGGATATTGTTTTTAAACAATAATATAACAGTTTATCCAAACATTTGGTCTTTAATCTGAAAACATTAAACATGTCTTGCAAACATATATAGTCCATGAAATAACCACCTGCATTTCTACTCCTGGTACAGCATAACCTGTCGTAAGGGGACACCTGTGGGATTTCGGGAAAGTGTCCCTACATTGCAGGTGTTCCTTTATTAGAGGTAGGGACAGATGCAGGTGGGAATAATTTTTACTGTATGAAGATTCATTCAACAATTAAGACAGAAGAATCACATACCTATAAGCATGTAAAAATAATTTTTTTTTTATATCAATAGTATATTTATATGAACATCTAACACAGGGAAGCAGATTTTTTTATGTCATGATTAAAAGTCTTTCAAGAGCTGGTTCATTTATAAATACAAAATTAAATAATGGTGGATCATGAGTACAATTTCATAGAAATAGTTACTTTTCTACTTAAATAACTTTTAAAAGAAATTTTTATTCAATAAAATATATCTCATATCCCTTGTGTACGGTCCACGGGAAATCATTCAAATCCAGACACCTCAAACTCAATATTGGATCGATATCAATTTTCCACATCAGAATTTTATCCCAACATTGAAATTATGACCAGATGCTGCAAATTCAGCAATGATTTAGTCAGATCACATTAGGTGGGCATTTAATATGGCGGAAATGCTGGGGTGATCAGGAGTGTTCGGTGGCCTTTGGTAGCCGTCGCCAGCCGGGGCTACTCGCAATCAAATTTGAACTATGTACGGCAATTTCAAATGCTGAAATAGACTCATATACATTGACTTTAACCTCAATATTGGGATGGAAATAATGTTCAACATGTGACTTTTATCTTGATATTGAGATTATGACCAGATGCCTCAAATTCAGCAATGATTTTCTATGATTTACATTGCCATGACTGGGCCTCAAATGAGGCGGACATTCAATATGGAGGAAACATAATCATATTTGGATAATTGCTCAGGCCAAATTGTTCTTGTTAATCAACATTTTGACTTCTTTTGCAACAGTTAGAGTTACAATTATCAAATATGCTATCGTTATTATTTTTGCAACCTTGAAATAGTGCCTCAAGTTTGCCGGTGCAAACCAATCGTCCACCATGCTTATATGACGGAAAAAGACTCGGGTCACCTAATGCTGATGCTCATTGGTCATGTCTGTCATGTGATACAGAATTCCCTCAATTTACATAATATCTTTGAATGAACCTATATACGAGCCGTTCACTGCGTGCATGAAGGGTTCCGAAGAGCTGCTCAGCTGGGACACCCGAGCAGCGTAACTGGTGGCCGCTGATAAATCGGATTTGGGTGTCCGTTCATGACAGGATTTTGGGCCAAACAGGACTGTCCCTGTCCGCTTTAAGCAGGTGTCAGCTCATGACAGGTCAACTTTAATGAGAAATGGGTCGGGACTTAGTGTCCGTACCATGAAGGTGTCCGCTCATCCTGGTGTCCCCTCACGGCAGGTTCTGGTGTATAGACTATAATTTTTAAAAGTGCCCTGCTTGCTACACCATGCATATCACTGAGCTCTATTAGGTGTACAGCTACTTGCTATAGCTGTTGTCATATGCTATAGCATATAGGTGGAGTTACAGAAGTGACAATATATTTATACATATATTTATTTGCTTTGAGAATTGAATAATACTCACCAAATGAAGTTTGACCATGTTGCATAAAAGCTAATCATAATTCATGTGGACATGAAAATTTAATATACCACATTATAAGAGTATCCTGCAGTGTAATTATTTTCTAGTAACAAATTATTCTTTCTTTTTGTGCACGTTATACTAAATATACTTGTTTAAAGTCAGAACGATCTTTTGATTTACATTAGCAAATAGGTGACTACACTTTCATATTTGGCGAAAAATTCATTATTAATGGATTCTTATATATAATTTAGTTGGCAATAAATGCATGTTAATTTTTAGTGATATATTTTTATATGTGGTCCAGTTTTGTAAAATATTGTTAGAGGGGCGACAATTTCTACAATTGCCCCAGGCAGCGAACAGGTTAGGTAGGCCCCTGGGCTTAGTTCTGTAATAGTACGGACTATTATTTTAAAAGTACTTGATTAATTTTCAATAACATGTGTAACATGCACATATACAATGCAAGTACCAAACATTATAAATTCAAGTACAAGCACCAATCACACAAATCACTCCTGAAATACTGGTATGAAATTATGATAGGTGCCACCACCAGTCTTGTGTATGAGAAAGTCAGTGAAGATGAATGGACATAAAATTTCAGGCAGATACTTCAGACCACTCTTGAGCTATGTGCACAGATGTATGAAACGCATAACAGTTGTAGGTGGCACCACAAGTTTTGTATATGTCAAAGCTATCAGATATGTATACATATGCCCAATTTCTAGCTGATATGTCAAATCTCTCCTAAGAAATAAGCAGGGAATTACACTGCAAAAATTATTGTAAGTGGCACCACCAGTCTTGTATATGACAAAGCTATCTGAGATATAGAGATATGCACAATTACAGGATGGTATATCAAATCGCTCCTGAGGAATAAGCAGAACATATTATACTAGGCAAAAATCTTTGTAGGTGGCAACACTTATTTTGTGTACGTGAAAGCCATCAAAGATGAATGGATATGTACAAATTTCAGGCCCATACATCAAACTTCTCTTGAGTCAGGTGCACTGGGCTGACCAAGCTCAGCTGAAGCAGGCAGTTGTCCAAAGTGAACAGGAAAATATTGCCATCTGCAGCTACTGCATTGAGTGAGCTCTTGACCTGTACTTGGCTGTACTGACTGAACTCTTGACGTGTTGCCTTATCTGATAAAGTTGACATTCTGCCAAAGCTATAAACAGAATCAGACTGAAACTTGGCCTGTTAACAATTCTGAAATTGCTATTTATAGATACAGACACAAATCTGTTAACGCATACTGAAAGACTTTGGCTACAATGTTTTTTTCAAGCTGACATATTCATAAGATTATTTTATCAAATTATTTGGAAAATAAAAGATGCCTATTGAAAGCAAAATCAGAACACAGATATATTTTATTCATGAATTTATCTTTCTTGACTTGAGAGGGCTTTTCTCTGGGATCATTCCTGAGAAAAATTGAAGAATTTGGCTGAATGATTTCACCAAAGAAGATTTTCAAAGGTTTTCAAGCTTTTTCCCCATAAAATGTAAGTTGATTCAGGTGGTGCCACAAAAAGCTCAATCCCACAACATTTGATATGTGACAGAATTTTAAATCTAATCTGCGGATGCTAGCTCCTGCTATTCCTGAGAAATTATGGGTTAATGTACATTGACCACTGACCCTGGTACAAAAAAGGTTGACGCATGTGGCGCCAACAATACCTCAATTTCAAATCTGACTCATGTGACCAACATTTGCATAAAATTTGGTTCTGATATTGTTATTTTAGTATCCTTTTTTGGCCAAATGACTAAGTTCAGCTTTCTGTAACTCAGCCAAAATTAACTGAACTGAAACCATTCGAATAAACTTGAGATTGTTTCAGGGATTATTTCAGTAAAATATTGTTCATTTTGCTGGACAGTTTCAGAGTAGAAGATTTTTAAAGGGTTTTTAGCTTTTTCCCTATAAAATCTTAGTAAATGCAGATGACTAAAAATAAGCAAAATCTGATATAGTTTAAAAGATGACTGATTTTTGCATAGAATTTGGTGATGATAGCTCCTGCCATTTTTGAGATAGTTTAGATTTACATACAGACAACAGACAACTGCTAACTGATGACACCACACCATTGCATAAGCTCACAAGTTCGCTAACAAAATGCTGGCTTAAGGCATTGTACAATCTGAGGATCCGTGGCAGACATCTGGGGCGTGGGCCCTACAGGGGTAGCTATGGACAAAGGTATGGTTGTGACTACAAGAGATAATGACGGAATGGTAACTGTAGAAGGTAAACTAATCTCTGAAACCTGAGCTAAAATCAGGGCTGAAAGGCTTTTGAAGGACATAGAGGCTGCCAAAACTGAAGGGGTAACAGAAACTGAGGGTGACTCTGATAATTAAGAAGTCTCTTCTCAATTTAGAAGAGGGGCCTTCAGACATTACTTTTAAAAAGAATCATATTTTTTCCAGGTCTTACAGTCCCAAGGCAAGCAGACAGAACAGGGGTTGTTGGCGAAACCACAGTCAGCAGAGGCAGAGAGGCAGGTGGCCCCATTGTGTATGGTGGTCCCAGGTGGCCAGCTGACACAGAACGGGCAAATGTTGTCACACTTGGGAGAAGCCATGCTAACTGAGGACCATTTATCAACAAAATGAAGGTAATTACCAGAGAACTGCAAGTAATAACGGTGCTGGATACTCACCTAGAGGCCTGGCGTAGGTCTGAAGACAGACAGCCATGTGTCTCTGCACAGGGGTACAACGCATGAGTAAGTGACTGGGTTGCAAAGCTAACACAGGAAATAGCGTCAGGGGTCCCCCTGGCAATGACCTAATTTTTTACCATGTCAGAGAAAAACCAGAGATTGAAAGTTAAGCACCATGCATTTCTGGAACAAAAGAGTCAATGTAATGAAAATGAATAGTTACACCATACATATGCATGAGTTTCTCACTAATGAAATCTGTCACATTACATTGTATATATTCACATACCCCGCTCTGTCAGGTAATGACTCTGTGACATAGACAGTGAACCTCTTCTTGGCGTCTGCTGCCTCCTTCAACACTTGTAAGACTACACGAGACATGGAGTGTGTCAAAATGGTCTGCAACAAAACACACTGTATTAGTGACAGTATACATGTTATCTTAGTTCAAGTTAAGAATGTATGAGCTTAACAATTTTGGATTTCAGAATTCCTTGAAAACAATTTAATCTTAATTATTTGACTTTTCCTTAACTGGAAAAAAGCAGCCCAATTTTTCCAGGTTTCCCCTGACTTTCAAAAGAGTACTTTTCTAGTTATGTGCTGGTATGCACAGAAACTCGAAGTCATAAGTCATAAGTCTACAACCATGTAGTCCACACTGCTAAAACATTGCAATACTAAAACTCAATGAAATTATTTACAACAGTTTCTAGGAAAATTATCAAACAGTAAAGTAAAAGAGAAAGGCAATTTGATAAACAACTCTTTAGTACTTTAAACAGGAGATATATTTTGGGTTAAACACAATAAAGCTCAATCTAGGCAAGGTACCTTATCTTTAATTTACTGGGATGCTAACACTGATTAGATTAGGAAATCCAAATTTAATATCACCTAGAACTTATACTCACTGCACCATCCTGTATGAATGGATGACCAAGCTTGGCTATCTTTTTCTTGGAAAGTGTGACCTTTTTTAGGAACAGCAGTCCTCTTTCTACTAATATTCTTCTGCACTCCTGGAAATCCTAAGTTCAAAGAAGGGGATTGTCATATCACAAATCAAGCTATGAACTAAAAATTTGGTCACTACATAAACAAGGCCTACAGGCTAAATGCGAACCTGTGCAAAGAGATATACTTCAGATATAATGCTTCTATGATAACATGCTTAACCGTTATTTTCAAGCACATGTGTGACAGACATGTATATGTACAATGCAAGTACTTAACATTTTGAACCTGAGTATATGCACTAATTACACAAATGTCACTCCTGAAATACTGATGTTGTTGTACACAACACAAAAACAATTGCAGGTGGCACCACAAGTCTTGTATACAACAAAACTATCCGAGATTAATGGACATATACAATTTCAGGCTGATTTGTCAAATCACTCCTGAGAAATCAGCAGGGACATACATTGTGTAAAATTTTTTGTAGATGGTGCCACCAGTCTTGTATATGACAAAGCTATCTGAGATGTATACATATGCCCAATTTCAGTCTGATGTATCAAATCCTGAGATATAAGCAGGGACATCCACTTTGCAAAAATTATTGTAGGTGGTGCCACAAGTCTTTTTTTACATTGAAGCCATCCAATATGTATAAATATGTACAATTGCAGGCTGATATATCAAATTGCTCTAGAGAAATAAGCAGGGACATACACTGAAAGTCATTGTAGGTGGGAACACCAGTCTTGTGTATGAGAAAGCAATCAAAGATGCATGGACAGGCAAAACTTTCAGATTGATATATCAAACTTCTCTTGAGTCAGGTACACTGGGCTGACCAAGCTCAGGTGAGGAAAGCAAGGCCCCAAGTCAAGCCTGGCAAATTGGCAGGTGCAGCTATAGCTGTGTCAACCCAACTAAGTAGGCAATGACAATGGGGCTGGTAAGCCTACTTTAGTCGTAATACAAGTAATATCGAGGAATGCATCGCAGTGGCCTTCCACCATGCTGCATCCATATTGTGGTAAAGAGCCCATAATGTTAAGATTATGCTGCCAATGATGGATCAACACGAGAATACATGTGAACTCACAACACAAACTGAAATCCTGTCTCTATGGTAATGATTCTTTTCCTGTATCACCTACAGTTTGGCTGGGTCTAGTAACCAAAGTATCTTGCAGTCCTTTCATTATTAAATGTCTAATAATTCCACCAAAAATCATTTAAGTAAACTTGAACAAAGGCCACCTAAGGATTTTTTTTGTGTAATGTTACAGAAGTTGAAACAACAGTTATGCAGAAAAAGACTATTGCAGCCTTTAATTTGAAATAGGCTTCCTGATGGCCACAAGACCACTTCAACTATCTATGACTCTACCAAATATCAATGAACCCAATCTATTCTTACACAATTGAGAGAACTCAAGCCTAGGATAATTCTTGTGAAAAATTAATCCATTCAACTTAAGAGTTTCATCATAATAAATTTTTAAGGCGAATGAGGCTGAAATTATGAGGTTTTTTGCCTGCAAAAATAAGTCAATGTAGGTGGCGCCACAAAAACTGTACTTTCAAATATGGGTATGTGTAATATTTGCATAAAATTTGGTGATGCTAGCTCCTGTTGTTTCTGAGATTGTTAATGTTATGTTAGTATGCTTACTTGACCAAGTTCAAATTCCTGTAATTGACCAAAATTCATCAAACCCAAACCATCTGAACAAACTTGAGAAAGCTCATCTCTGGGATAATTTCTGTGAAATATTGAACAATTTTGATGAATGATTTCAGAGAAGAAAATTTTAAAATTTTTTTTAGCTTTTACCCTACAAAATCTAAGTCAATGCAGATAGCAAAAAAATAAGCAAAAATTAAGTGTTTGATGACCAATTTTTGCAAAAAATAGTTGATTATGATAACTCCTGCCATTTATGGACAGTATGTGTTAATGTATGGATGACTGACAATGACAGACGGCACACCATCTCATAAGCTCACAGGTTCACTGAAAATCAGTAAGTCAAAAATTGTTTTATTGTTAGAGTATGACATAGCATGTTCTCAAAATATTCAAATTCACAATCACTAAATTCCTTAATGACAGCCTAACTTTATTTAAATTTGCATAAGGATTTCAAATTTGGCAAAAGCATTGGGTTTTATGTAAGATAGCAAAGTTTATTCATTCCAAACATCAAACCAAGTGCAGCATTAATATTAAGATCCTAGCATCATTATAAATCAAACTCCAAATATATGTAAAACCCTTAACCACAGTTAACTTACAGAAAAGTCACTCTTTTTATTAAAATGAATAAAATAACAAGGATGGTAATTAGCACCAATGTTGATGGTTTGCTTCCATTATTATGTTTAATATCTGAACATCTCTTGCCTTAAATGGGACTGTGCCTTATACTTTTCATGCAGGATTATTAGTGACAGGTATTAGTATGCGTCAGAGCTGAGTAGATGCTTACTGAATGGTCCAAGGCAGTGAGTGTGATGAACCTGACGAACAGATCACAGCCTGAGGATATGGCTGTCACCTTTCCTACGTTTGTCTTTGTTAACATGTCTATTGCACCATTCAGATTAGCCCTTAGTCCACTCAGGGTTTCAGCTGAGACACAAAATAAAAAAAAAATTATCATATCATGATGCATGAAAGAACTTATCAAAATGGCAGAGAGAAGGAGATACATATAGATAAAAATTACAACTACAGAATCTTTAAAAAAAACTTGATTTTGAGTGATTATGTAACAGATCAGCAAATTTTGTTTATACACAGGGAAAAGAAGAGCTAAAATTGAAACTCTCAATAATTCATATTAAATTATTCACATCTAAAACATGAATTTTTTTAATTCACCTAGAATAATCTCTTAAATTTACAGATAAAGCTTTGTGGAAGACTACCTGGTACACAGATTTGAACATGAAAATATTGCAGAATGATTCTCAAGGAAAAGGAAGACTAGACAGCACCCCTCTGACTCATGAAAAGTAAATTTTAAGGGCCCTGTTCTGATATTTGACATCTAATGCAGAAGATAATCCCTTGAACCTTTTATAAAACAAGGGACCTATGGGTCACTGTGCTCAGCTGACGTTAACCTTGAAGGTAAAAATCTAAAATAATATCTAATGGAGATAAAGTGTAAGAGGAAGAGGTAATAAAGGCCATGGTTGGTTTATATGATTGGTTTGTATTGATGAGCAAGAAATTGTTGCAAAAAATATTTTGTGACCTGACCTAATGTTGAAACTAAAGCATGTGAGCAGTTTGTGAACAAATGATCTGTACTATTACCATGATCATTAGTTGGTTTTTCTTTTAACTGTTGACATTTCAGTAGTTTACACATTTGTTCAATAGCATCTATTTTTTTGTATAATATATATTATTAAATATAAATGTATTTTTAATGAAATGTATACAGTTGAAATATAGCTAATTAACAACATAAAACAGGGCAAACAAAGCCTGATCTCAAATTCTGCTGAGGCAGGAAAATAATGAACAAATGGTTGTATTAAATCCTGATTTTTTTATCACACCAATTATTTTCTAATTTAAGTTTATATTTCTGAATATAAAAGTTGATTCATAATTCTCAATTGCATCATCATAAATCTCAATCTTGTCAGATAACACCACATCATGCATACAAATGTTTATTTATTTTTTACCACAAAAATATATATTTTAAATCTGCAAAACAATAAATATCTAAAAATAATACTGGATTTTGATTTCACAATTTTTAATTGTGTCTTTATTTATCCATAATGTGCTTCATATTTTATAATAATTTAAGCATACTGATGGGTTCATTTATATTTGTTAAATTCATTTAAAAGAAAATTGATTTCTTTAAAAATGCTACATTACACAACATTGCATCTTCTGGATTACACCTTGAATTATTTTTTCAAGGAAAGTTTTTGCATATCGGAGTGGAAACAGCATTACAATTAAGGAGATACAGTGAAAACAATAACAAATACTGCATAACACTTGGTGGGTTGGGTTTGCGGGGGGGGGGGGGGGGGGGGGGGAGATGATTGGGGTGGTGATATGAGAATAACTGTACACCTGTCACAGCAGGGGATCTCCCCCAGTGACGGTAACAAATCAGAAACCCTGGCATAGCTGACTTCCAGTGACCTGGAGTGGGACCCTGCATCTGTAATCAAAGCAAGTGACTACAGAAAAAAAATCAATAACTAGCTTAATTTTCAAGCTTTTATTTTCAAATTTCAGATTTAGACAAACTAAATATTTATGTTTACATGCTGTGAAAATTAAGTCAATGGTGCTAACAGGAAAAAAATGTGCCATGGTCAAAGTTGGGCAAAATTTAAGGTACTGATTTTTTTTTATGCTAATAACTTAAAATTTACAAAATTCAGATCTAATTTTGGGTAAACAATTGAATCTTAATTAAACATAGTTATATACTTGAGAAAATAGACTCTAGTTTCAAAATTTTTCATTTTAAGTAGGTATCTCAACCATATTTGATAATTTTGCTTTATTCACAAGACATTATATTCATTTGAAAGCCCCTGCAAAAACAAATTCAATGATGTTTTGCACTTGAAGATATCTTAAACAGTTTTAAAGTTACGTCCATTTGAAAATTTAAGAAATGACCCATTATGGACCATTTTCGTGCTAAATATGGTAAAACAGCAAAATTGACAATTTCAAAGTTGAATAATTTAATAAATAATGATACAAAAATCATGAAATTCACAGAACATGCCCCTTTGATATGGTGCATTAAGTGTATTTTTTTCCAGATAAAATTATTCAATACATTTTGCAAAATTCAAATTTTAAAAGTTAATTTTTTTTCAAATCCAGCTTGTGTTCCGTCATCTGCCGTTATGTCTAGTTACATCTTTTCTCATATCTCAACCAATTTTCATCATATCCACCTACTTTTAGTCTTAAAATGATAATAAAAGCCAAGGCTATCATATACAGGAGATACAAAATGCATTTTGTTTTGTAAATATTAAATAACATTGAATTTATCCATTAAATTTACCAAAATCTGTGGTAATTTGGACATGGTTTCACACATATTTCCTTAAATTTTCTTTACAGATCCTTCAATTTGGTATCAAAATGTTCACAAAACAATTGGCTATCAAGTACACACATATATATTCTACAAAAAAAAAAACAAAACAACAATTCCTAAGACAATTAAATAATTTAAATTTCCTTAATTATACAATTAATCGACCAGTGGTCTTCCATTAAACCTTGTGAGGCTTTCCAAGTAATTGTACATCTGGTTCCCCTCACAACTGTATAGCATAAATAATTTCCATCATGAACATTATTTACAAAGAATATATGTTTCAGCAAGTTCAAGGGAATCAAATATCCATGAAATAAACAGATTTAAATTCACTATACGCTTCACATATTTTGTTCATTTCAGGTGCGAACCATGTTCGGCCATTGTTATTCGTCTCAATGCGCACATCAGAGCTTATTACAAACTTTGAATTGATGTCATCTATGTCTGATACCCTGGGCCATTTAAAGACATCTTTATAGCCTCTACTAAGAAACTGCACCTGCCCACAGGAAGGGCTGTAGATTTCTGTCACTTGTCCAATAAAAAAATCTTGTTCATATGCCACAGCTATCCAAACACCTTGGCGATCAAACCTGTATTTTCCAAATTCATATAGACATTTTGTTCTTTTTGCAGGGAGTTCCTCACTATCTATGTCACTTGCAGAATCATCCGTAGAAGACCCGCTGGAAAGTCTCTTCCTTTTGCATTGCCATGTTGTTCCTGCATGATTTGATGACTCAAGTACAATATCATGCACCTGTTCTTCATGATCCTGTATCTCTGATAAACTATATGTTCCTCTAACAGCAAACAATGCTTCTGTTAGCTCTTCAATCCCCTTCTTGGCAAAGATTAATCTTTTGTCCTTCACATTTAGAAATTCCTTTATGTAGCGTATTTCATTTTTTATAATATCCAGTTTTGCATTTGAAGAATCCATGTCCCTCAATACAGCATTCAGTTGATCACGGGAAGTTACTGGTCCTCCATAACTCCTCACCTTCTGTAGAAGCTGCTGCCTTGAACATGCTTTCTGTGCTTCTTTCTCTGCTTTCTTTTTCTGAACATTTTCAAGTCTTTCTTTTGTTTTCCTTACTATTTCCTTTTCATGACTTCTGTGTTTTTCACGAAGTTTAACACTTTTTTCTTTGGCCATACGTAGCAGCTTCTCCTGTTCCTGTTGAGATTTGGACTTCAGCCATTCTGATATTGTCCGATTCTGTTTTACCATCTGCACGCCTGAGTGGAAGTGCATTGAAGCATGCCTGCGTCGAAACTGACTGAAGTCCAAATCTCCAAATTCATTTTCCCCCATGAGGTTGGTCAGTTTGCAATGGCTCATGCTATCTCGCAATTCTGAGGGTACACCTTCCTCAAAACTGTACCTTCCACCGGGCAGAAAGTCATCCAACTGTCGCTCGGTAACAGCCACAAAGCCTGACATTAATTTTTCCAATGCCAGTTTCACATCAGGAAGTTTCCCATCATTTTTACATAAACATTGCAACACTGTGTCGGTTGGAAGTTTGAAATCTATAAAGATGCCTGGCAATTCTTCATCCAATAAAGGACTTGCATCCAGGCTCCATTTTTCAAAACACTGCAACATCTGATGAATGTATTTGTGCAAGTCAACATACTGCGTGTTAGATTGCAACAACTGCCAAAACGGTCCTGTAATTTTGTAGAACACAAGTCCAAGAGCACGCACTAGAGACTGTAGTTGAACACATTTTGAGTCCAGATAAACACTTTGCAGCTTTAAATTGGGCTTTACCTTGTAATTTGACAGGAAATTCAAAATTGTTTCTTTGTGGTAATATAATCCTGCAGCACCTTGAAAGAAGTTATTAAATCTGTTTTGTCTGTAGCTTGTGACATATGATTTCTCCTGTAACAGTTCGCTACAAAATGCCTCCCACTGTTCACGGCATCCATTTTTTTCATCGCCTCTTGGTCCAAAAACATCACAAGCTGTTCTAACATATCGGCTTGTGGCTGACTCAGATGAAGAGCTGAATCTTGCAAAACGGCTTTCCTTGTCACGGCCCAGAGGCTCTTCAAAACCCTTTTCAATATTTTTCAGCATTTTCTCAGTTTCATTTGAAAGACCCAAGAGAAAATGCGCATTGCAGAATAGAAAATGCAAGTCCGATTCTTCTCCTAACTTTTTTGAGCGATAAGTGTTCATTGTTGTGTTGAAACATTTATTGACAGCTGCTCTATCACTCATTGTGGCAAACATTTTCTCCAGGAATGACTTATACACAGCCTCGCTCTCTTCTGTGCTATAAATGTCTGCCAACTCTGTCATCATTCCAACTGCAGCATCCAACAAAGTCTGGCTGTCCTCTGTGGCCATCCCAGTGAAACCGGCTGAAAGTGAGGTGCCATCATCTAATGTCACCTGGTGTCCTAGGATCTTTTTATGATCACGGCTAGTTCCATCATGATGCAAGTCCCATCTTTTAGAATTTGCAATTGTTTCAGCAACTTGAAACTTACTAAGCACATGTGCCCTGTCAAGCATATTTACAACTGTGTTAGGACAGGGCAGTTCACTCAAATGTACAATTTTGTTAAACAGCTCCTGACAGATAGTTTTTATGACAACTGAAACTTTTGTTGAGGGAACATCACATTCCCCCACCAAAGCCATAACACACTTTTCCAAATTTCCTGAGAACTGGTTCCTGTTGACCCTTGTTTCTAGTTTTTCTGAATTTGTAATGTCCAGCTCAGACTGAATGGTGGAATTTTCTTTCTTGAGCTGATCTACTTCCTTTCTCAATTCTCGGTTCTCTAGTGTCAAGGTTTGAATAACACTTTTTTTGTTAGAAACAGATGTCTGAAGCAATTTGATCTTGCGTTTGTGTTCCATCATCTTCTCAACACTGGTCATTTGTTCTAATGCTTCAATTTTTTTCTCTCGTTTTCG
The DNA here is from genome assembly GCA_026874595.1 of Sipunculus nudus. Classification (NCBI taxonomy): domain Eukaryota; kingdom Metazoa; phylum Annelida; class Sipuncula; order Golfingiida; family Sipunculidae; genus Sipunculus; species Sipunculus nudus. The sequence continues at coordinate 45,425,481 of CM049312.1, read as the reverse complement.
AATATCATTTTCTTTCCTTGACAGTCTCATGTAACGTGCAGAATGATGAATCTGATTACATTTTTCAGTTGTTTTTTTCAGTTTTCCACTAAGTTCACCAACTGTGCATCTGAGTTTTTTTACAGACTTCTCATAAGATGTAACCTGATTTTCAGATATTTCCACTTTTGATTTAAGTTTGGAAATCAAGTCATCTTTCTCTTTTGAGAGCTCTGTCAAGGCTTGCACTTGATCATGAAGTTCCTTGTTTTCAAACTGCATATGCTCTAATTCCCCTTTGGCTTTACAAAATCCTACACGGTTCTGGTCTGTCTGACTTTGTACTGCAGATTTAGAAACAGGAACACCAGACACAACTGCACACACAGAATTCAGGAATTTGGTTCCCTTAACTGTTGACTTCCGTTCTTTGGCATATTTTTTCTTGAGATTTTTGCAGAACTTATAATCAATTTTGAGACCTGGCTGGAGTTTTTCCCATATTCTTTCAATAAGACTTGTGTTCCATTCATGACTGACAAATTCATAAATTTCCAGTACAAGTCCATTCACTATTTGCTGTTTGCTGATATTAACTGCTACTTCATCATCATCATCACATTCACAAAGTTTGATTACAACAGGTTTGTTGAGTCCCACTTTCTCACAAAATGGGCCAATAAAATTGAAGTCATGAACCTCAGAACAATACTCCTTAAACTTCTCAAATTCTTCCTGGTACAACTGTTTGGCTACTGAAACAGTTCTTTCTGTCAAATTTCTGAACCTGCTTCTTGGGAACTCTGGGAAAACTTCATTCATCCACCTAGACATATCGTCCCACGATCTGTTTGATTGTAGTTTCAGGCAATAAAACTGGAGAATTGTTTTATTTGAGCACTGAATAGGTGGCAGATTTGGCCTTCTTCCCTGGCCCTTTGTCAGAAATTTTTGTTTCAGTTTACCAAGATTTTCATCACCTGCAAGGAGAGAAGAAAAAATGTTCTCATTGCTTACTGCTTATCTATAATAATTCTAAATTAGTTAAAATATGTTACTGCAATTTCCAAGTTTCTCATACTCAATATTAATTAAATCAAGAATGTAGAGTCAAGGAATATATGAATTAAATTGGAAAAACCCTAAAAAAATCTTTGTTATTATCCCATGATCGTTTTGCAACTTGACTGAACAGCGTCCCTAACTTCTCATATTATCGCTCACCTGTCAAAACGACCCGTCCGCACTACATGTCATCTTTGCAACCCCCTCTAATTAATTTTATATATTTTTGCAATATCAGAGCGTAATATTTCGATTCGGAAACACCTAAAATATGGTTATCTCCGAAGAATTTCTCGTTGCACACACTATTACTGCTAAAATAATTTTAATGACAAGCCACAGTTTGAATGTCTCTTCAAACCACGCTGCTCATTATCGGGAGTTTTTTCAACAAACTATAAAATATTTTACTATTATTTCTACTACTAAACAATGTAAATAATATTTTATGTAAAGGTTCAACCAATTCCTTACCAATAAAGTCAAATATTTTGTCCATAACGGTGTCATCGTCGCATTTTTCAAGCGGGGCTGGATCACCGTGACTGGCGGCCGCCATGTTGCTCGGGGTCAAATTGGGTGCAAACTGCTTCGCGGATTTTAAGCTGTAGCGCGTGCGCGATTCTCCCGTTAGCTTCGAACGTATTAATATGTCATTGTCAAGACTTTAACCATCAAATTGATATTAAATTTTACCGAAAATATTAATAAATGCAATTAAAATGACCGTTTCAATGTTTTAAATTGCAATCTTTTATTATTTCTAGGGTCGGTACCGCATTATGTTTTATACGAAAATGCGGCCCAGAATCCGGAGATTCATATTTTAACAATGTTAAACACCTCTGACACACGGCGACGACGCTAAACGTAAAAGAATCGAACCATATTTTGTAAGCAGTCGCACAGCACCGCTCACGCTGACTGCCGCAGTGCTTAAACAGCAAACATAAACCTCTTTAAAAAAGATCGAATGTTCGTTTTTTTCATATAATGCAATACATCAACGGAAAGAATAAATTCTAAGCTTTATTTTGATACCTAATATGGAAAACAGTTCAAAACATGAGCATCACAAATAAACATTCAAAGGTTATGTCATGAGTGCAGTGATCGCCATTTTCCCAGCACTGGTGCAGCAGCACTGAGATACCTATTTTAAGTGAGTTATTATTTTTCCTGATTTTTTACAAAGTCCATTATGTTTGGGCCCATCACTTAAAGAATTTATACTTTACAGCCTTAATTTCTGGCATGTACATAGGAACTATATAGAGGAATATTTATGGTAAATATGAGGAAAAACAGATGAGTGGTTTTGATATTAGGCAGTCCTGAAGTGTGAAAACAGGATTTTAATAAAAAATTGAGGTTTTTCTTTAATTTCTCAAAGGAACGAAGTCGCAAAGACCCAGTTTTCGGTTTGGTAGGAGATCTTGGGGACATCTAACATTATGCTGAATTTTGGATTCCTAGGTCTTACGGTTTTAAAACGTGCCACATCTACGGACGGACGGAGGGACGGACAGACGACGGACAATGGACCACGACTAAAGCTCAGATGACTTGTAGTCAGCTGAGCTAAAAATTGAGGTTTTTCCTTAATTTCTCAAAGGAACGAAGTCGCAAAGACCCCGTTTTCGGCTTGGTAGGAGATCTTGGGGACATCTAACATTATGCTGAATTTTGGATTCCTAGGTCTTACGGTTACAAAACGTGCCACATCTACAGACGGACGGACAGACGACGGACAATGGATCATGACTATAGCTTAGATGACTTATAGTCAGCTGAGCTAAAAAATAGGCCTGAAAATGCCGGTCCTATTGCCAAACATTTTTGTTTTGTTTATATGTACAGTGTTTATTACATGTAGGGTGCGCAGCAAAATAATCCAAACGCATTTAACAAGGACATCTGGTGGCAAGCCAGATGATCCAGAGATTTGCAAAGGGTGTTATGCAACTACTGAAATGACCTTTCAACTTCAACACATATGCAACCAACCACCTTGGTACATGTACTATGTTTACTAACAACTTGTAGATAAACAATCTCTTAATCCATCACAGAGGCGTTATAAGGATTTTTATCAAGAGAAATTACCTACAGTTCATCAATATATAAGCAGAGTAAGCCAGCAAGTAGGTAGGTAAATAAGTAGCTTTAATGTGCAGGCCTCACCTTGATTTAATTTGATAAATTCTAAGAGTGTTTTGAGTGCAGCCACAGCCTCAGACATCTCTGGGTCATCTCTCATTGCCTGGAGAAAGTAATTCACAATATCTGCAAAGAAAAACATATGTCACAGTGAGACGCTTTATAATCTTGCTAAAAGTTGCCTTGAAAATAAAAAAAATAATATTATTTTCTTCTGAGGGGAAAATAGTATCTATATGAGTTCAACCATGTAAGAAACCAACCCAAGATATTCCAGGATACTAAAATTATACAGCGTCATGCACTAGCACAAAACTTTCTTGTAAGGTTGATTTTCTCCAGGAAGAAATTTCTTCTGAGATAGGAGAGGAAATTGAAAGAAATAATGTTTCATCAACTTTCTTCCCAAAGTTCATGGAAGAAAATTTTATTTATTTGATAGTAAGAGTGAAACAAAACAAGGGACCTATGGGTCACTGTGCTCAGCTGACGTTAACCTTGAAGGTAAAAATCTAAAATAATATCTAATGGAGATAAAGTGTAAGAGGAAGAGGTAATAAAGGCCATGGTTGGTTTATATGATTGGTTTGTATTGATGAGCAAGAAATTGTTGCAAAAAATATTTTGTGACCTAACCATGTGTTTCCTAATGTTGAAACTAAAGCATGTGAGCAGTTTGTGAACAAATGATCTGTACTATTACCATGATCATTAGTTGGTTTTTCAATTAACTTTTGACATTTCAGTAGTTTACACATTTGTTCAACTGAATCTATTTTTTTTGTATAATATATATTATTAAATATAAATGTATTTTTTTATGAAATGTATACAGTTTAAATATAGCTAATTAACAACATAAAACAGGGCAAACAAAGCCTGATCTCAAATTCTGCTGAGGCAGGAAAATAATGAACAAATGTTTGTATTAAATCCTGACTTTTTTATCACATCAATTATTTTCTAATTTAAGTTTATATTTCTATACATTTCCAATTTAACATATATATCTGAATATAAAAGTTGATTCATAATAATTAAATTCTCAATTGCATCATCATAAATCTCAATCTTGTCAGATAACACCACATCATGCATACAAATGTTTATTTATTTTTTACCACAAAAATATATCTTTTAAATCTGCAAAACAATAAATATCTAAAAATAATGCTTGATTAAGATTTCACAATTTTTAATTGTGTCTTTATTTATCCATAATGTGCTTCATATTTTATAATAATTTAGGCATACTGATGGGTTCATTTATATTTGTTAAAATCATTTAAAAGAAAATTGATTTCTTTAAAAATGCTACATTACACAACATTGCATCTTCTGGATTACACCTTGAATTATTTTTTCAAGGAAAGTTTTTGCATATCGGAGTGGAAACAGCATTACAATTAAGGAGATACAGTGAAAACAATAACAAATACTGCATAACACTTGGTGGGTTGGGTTTGCAGGGGCGGGGGGGGGGGGGGGGGGGGGGGGGGGGTGATTGGGGTGGTGATATGAGAATAACTGTACACCTGTCACAGCAGGGGATCTCCCCCAGTGACTGTAACAAATCAGAAACCCAGAAACCCTGGCGTAGCTGACTTCCAGTGACCTGGAGTGGGACCCTGCATCTGTAATCAAAGCAAGTGACTACAGAAAAAACAAGGGACCCATGGGTCACGGCGCTCAGCTGATCGTGATTGGACTATAAATGTTTCTCCACTGTGATACTATATCGAGTCGATAAAGCTTATGAATATCATGGACATGTTGGGCTATTATAAAGGAATGTAATTTAATATGTGAGTAAATGATAAATGAAATTACCTGACTGATGGATTAATAGAGTCAAATATAGTGGTTTATTTGTTTATTTATTTAGGAGGGGTTGAAAATTGTGATATATTTGAGCAAATATGAATGCAATGACATTAGAATGATGATAAGGCTATTTGTTGAAGGATCTAAAGTGTATGGTAGTCTGCAAGCTTTCAATTGGACAGATATGATGTTATGATTAACTATGCTGATGAAGTGATTTATGAATATGTGACTGTATGACACAATATCTCTTTAGTCTTGACAAGGTACATTATTGTGATGCCCACTATGTCTACATATTACACAAAATTCAGATTTAGACAAACTAAATATTTATGTTTACAGCCTGTGAAAATTAAATCAATGGTGCTTACAGGAAAAAAACATGCCATGGTCAAAGTTGGGCAAAATTTAAGGTATTGATTTTTTTTATGCTAATAACTTAAAAAATTTTACAAAATTCAGATCTAATTTTGGGTAAACAATTGAATCTTAATTAAACATAGTTATATACTTGAGAAAATAGTCTCCAGTTTCAAAATTTTTCATGTTAAGTGAGTTATTATTTTTCCTCATTTTTTACAAAGTCCATTATGTTTGCGCCTAAACTTAAAGAATTTATACTTTACAGACTTAATTTCTGGCATGTACATAGGAACTATATAGAGGAATATTTATGGTAAATATGAGGGAAAACAGATGAGTGGTTTTGATATTAGGCAGTCCTGAAGTGTGAAAATAGGATTTTGATAAAAAATTGAGGTTTTTCCTTTATTTCTCCTTGGTAGAATTTTTGGATTCCTAGGTCTTACGGTTACAAAACGTGCCATATCTACGGACGGACGGACGGACGACGGACAATGGACCACGACTATAGCTCAGATGACTTATAGTCAGCTGAGCTAAAAATATATATGAAATGACAGATATATGAAATGAGTCATGACAATTGTTTTAGCCAGCAGTGTGCATGTGTTAATCATAACTTCTAACCTCCTGGCCCACCCAGCTGAAATGTAATACATGCAACCAGCAGGCTGAAACAACCATGTGGTGGGTTGACTAGGAGTGGCACCTGTGTCAGTTGTAATGAGCGCGGTCGGGATGGGTGCGCGGTTCCTAGATGTGGTCGGGATTGGTGTGGTTGGGCTGGGTGTGCCTGTTTATACAAAGGGAGATTGGTGCTGCTGGGCATGGACGGGACAGGTCTTAAGAAACTTGAATATTACTTATTTCCTCAATTTTGTTATATTTGAACAGTTGGTTGACGATAAGTGGGTTTTTCATGAGCTGCACGTGAATGCATTTTATTGTATAGTATATACAAATTAACAAAATCCCAGGTTTGAAAAAAAAAAAATCAACCTTGAATGCTATTTTTACACAGCTAATTCTTGTTGCTTGACATTTATCATAGAAAATAGCAATATTTTCTTTCCATAATAAACGATTTCAATACCAAACATTTGTTGATGTTAGCAACCCAGTTACCTGTAGAATACGTCAAAGGGAGGAAACCTGCTCACTCGAAGCCAACACTATTCAATAGTTAATTAGCAGCACAGAGGTTTTCTACAACACTGTTTAAACAGCTGCAAAAACTCATCTTCACAAACATTCACAATATTATACATTGATTGCTCATTTAAATGAGAGAAAGTGAGTAATTTTATAAAAAGGGAGTTAATTAATTTAAAATTATCATTTAATTATAATAGTTAAAATAAATATCTGATTGAGAGATCGTTTAAAATAAAGCGAGAGAGACAAAAAGAGTGAGAGAGGGAAAGAAAGAGAGAGACAGAAATAGGGGCGATTTATTGAGTTTTTGATTGATTAAATATTTAGATACATCAATAAGAGAGAGCGAGTTATTATATAACATGAGAGAAATAGACCGATCATTTAAAATGAAAACAGAGAGAAAGAGAGGGAGAAAGAGGGACAAAAATATGGGACAGTTTATTAAGCTTCAGATTGATTGATCATTTAAATGAGGGAAAGTGAATAATTATATAAACGTCCAGGAACTGCGTGCCCATCCTGACTGCGCTCATTACAACCATAATCCTGGCACCTAAAACCAGGGTCATGTGTGCTGTGCAGCATTTTGCATGCACTTGGTAAGCTAGTTATTAGAAGGCAGAGGCCTGTGGCTCTGTATGTACTACACTTTCTCTCTAGAAAACAAGATAATTTTTACCTCCATCAGCTCTTGTTTCAACCTTGGCAAGGCATGCTAAGAAGACTTAGGAGGTTCTATTCTTAAGCAATGCCATGGGGATCTATGAGGGAAACACCATCTATTGGGTATTATTAGGTAATTTAGGGTCCTCCTAAACACCCAAATCACTAGTGTTTTAGATATGTATGACAAAACACCACGAAATACTGTTTTAAATTTGAATTTGAAGCAAAAAATTGGCATCATTTAATAAATTATCATCTGTTAAATATGTCAATGCAGTAGTGTGCTAATACTTTTTAAATAAAAGAAAACAAGAGTGTTTTCTATACCTGACAAGTGCTCAAATTTATTTCTACTGGTGCGACTAGGGGGCAGTGTCATAAACGGCTGCTGTGTCAATGGATGAACAAGACTAGGCAACAAAACTCTCTCATTTATCTTTGTGTCATATGTTTATAATACAATTTTGCATAGATATATTCAAAAGAAGATTATATGTTGACTGGTGAACATTACTTTTTAGTTTCAAATTTAAAATTAAGTGAGTGTTTTGTGGTGTTGTTATAGATGTCATAGACGAAGTGGTCCTTCTTGCTCAAAACTAAAGGTGTCATGGCGGTATCGAGTGTGTAGAACTCGGAAGTCGGAAAACAGAAGCCAAGGATTTTTTTTACAAATAAAGCAATAAAGCATATACAAATGCTGACACTTCAGTACCTTTTTACTTTTTTGATAGAAAAAGGTCTGTACAATGATTCAGTGAAGGATCATAGTTATCCATTCTCTCAACTAGACCAACAAAATTTATTTGGCACTGCAGAAAAATATAATTCTATGTGTCTTTGAATTTTTTGGCAAATATAAATGTACCGTAATATTACTGTCAGGTGTTACTCTGCAAATCATTAATGTTTAAAAACTCTAATGTTAAATGCATTGAAATGAAATGCATTTCAATATAAAAACTTAAAAACTCATTGTTTAAAGAACTTAATTCTAGAAATGTGTAATTGTGTGTCCCTATTGTGTCTATAGAAGTGCTTGAGAGAGGATTTTGTTAAGGAAAGCAATTACCTTTATCACTGGAAAGAAAGAACACCAAAGTTTTGGTCACTTAAATTGAAAAAAATGCTCAAAACTTTACCAGCTTTTATCATAAGGGGGAGTGGAAATAAGCATCCCTTATTACCTAGGGGGAGTGGAAATAAGCATTCCTTATTTCCACTCCCAGTGTGCTTATGCATGCTTGTGCTTTTAATGAGTGTTTAAAATAATACATGATACATACTAAAATATGATACAATAAACACAAATACAACATTAAAATACATTTTAAAAAAAGCTTAAAAACGCATTTTAAATGTCTTTCAACATGTTAAAATTTTATGAATTTTTTTTTGGGAAAAAGAACTTGTTAAAATATATCTTAGACTAGAATATCAGCAAAAGCTGACAAAAGCCCTCAGCCAAAAGAACAGTGTTTAGAGGTGGTAACAGTAACAATTACTAAATATCTGTTCTCACATGGTTGATATCTGTACATATATATCTCAGTTATAAATTTAAAATGGAGAGGTATGGACCATGATTCATAACAATCCACCAAATGCTTCCTTAAAAATTAGCTTCTAAGTTTTATTCTATTATAAGCTCTGTGACCTTGAAAAGTAGGTCAAGGTCACCCATGTTCGAACATGAACGAGATTTTTGTCGATATACATCTTCACCAAAGAAATAAAATTCCTATTGTGAATCCTTTTAGAGATATCCCGCTCACAAGGCCAAAGCTGAAAAATCCAAGAAAAATTCAATAAAAAATCAGAAATTGCAGGTGGCACCCCCAAACTTGTGCAGCAGTTACAGACCATCAGTCCCTATGATCATAGTAAGTATTGTGAAAATCCATCCAATGGTTCCTGAGAAATAAGCTTCTAAATGTTTTTTCTATAATCAGCTCTAAAACGTAGAAAAATAGGTCAAGGTCACCCATCTTTGAACTTGACCGAGATTTTGTCAATATACATCTTCTCCGAAAAAATAAAATTCTTACGGTGAATCCTTTTCGAGATATCCCGCTCACAAGCCCAAAGTTGAAAAATCCGATAAAAATTCATTAAAAATCAGAAATTGTAGGTGGCGCCACCAAACTTGTATAGCAGGTACAGACTATCAGTCCAAATAACCATAGTAAGTTTTGTGAAAATCCACCCAATGGTTCCTGAGTTATAAGCATCTAAGTGTTTTTTCTATAATCAGCTCTAAAACGTAGAAAAATAGGTCAAGGTCACCCATCTTCCAACTTGACCGAGATTTTGTCAATATACATCTTCTCTGAAAAAATAAAATTCTTACGGTGAATCCTTTTCGAGATATCCCGCTCACAAGCCCAAAGTTGAAAAATCCGATAAAAATTCATTAAAAATCAGAAATTGTAGGTGGCGCCACCAAACTTGTATAGCAGGTACAGACTATCAGTCCCAATAACCATAGTAAGTTTTGTGAAAATCCACCAAATGGTTCCTGAGTAATAAGCATCTAAGTGTTTTTCTATAATCAGCTCTAAAATGTAGAAAAAAAGGTCAAGGTCACCCATCTTCGAACTTGACCGAGATTTTGTCGATATACATCTTTACCGAGGAAATAAAATTCTGACGGTGAATCCTTTTCAAGATATCCCGCTCACAAGGTAAAAGTTAACGGACGCCGGACGGACAGACGGACGGACGGACAGCTTGGGTGACGACAATAGCCCATCAGCCTAAGGGCTGAGGGCTAAAAAAGGATCAACCATCCAGATAATAATTAATATATAACATACTAATATATGTATGATTATAAAATCTAATATATATATATATATATATATATATATATATATTATATATATATATATATATATATATATATATATATATATATATATATATAACTCTGAAGAAAAAAAACACTGTAAATTCACAACAGTCTGTTTCACGGGATACGACCCGATCATCAGGTGAATGCGGTTAGAATGAAGTTAACGACGTGTTTTGAAAAGCCGAGATTTTACGAGAATACCGGGGGGGGGGGGGGGGGCGGGGTGCATGTGAAATACTGACACTGACCCTATTGTCCTCCAAGGGCACAAAAGAATTGGTCGGGGTACATGTGCGATACTGGAACATAACAGGGCAAAGAGGTTATTTGTTGTTTTAATGTTTATATATAATACAAAGATATATACCAGGATGTTCAATAAGCATATTAAACTGATTTGTAATAGGGTCTTGGAAGCAGTGAACATATCAGTAGTATACATATGATATAAACACACATATACTATGAAAATACACAATATACAAGGTAATATACAATATAAAAGGCAAACAGGAGCCACTATAGAACGCGGGCTTCACCTCTATTGAGGAAAATATAAACAAAACTGTCTCCTCTCATTCCCTATTTTAACTCCTACTTTTTTCTGAAGATGTCCCTACACTCAACTCTTCTAACATAAACTATTAAACATCAGAAGTCACCTGAATCGGGAATCGAACCTACGATCTCTAGACTAGAACCCCTACACCCTACTAAGTGAGCCGTGAAGATGAGATACCAGCAGGAGCAAGTTTTGTTCATTTATATCTGCGATTGAAACGCCATCTGTCCCGAAAATGGGAAACCATTTACTAATTTAACAGGAAAAATAAGCTTTAGGTAGGGGCTCCGCCCCTAAACCCCCATTCAGACGGGGAACCCAGGTTCCCCGGACCCCTCTCCTCTAATATAATAAACTCCAGTTATGAGCAAAATTAAATACGGGAATTCTCAGGAAAATAATATGTATCGGCCTTTTTCAGGAAACAATTTATTATGCGACACCCCTTGTGCATAAGGTACCGGCGGTAGGCTGAAGCCCGGTTTCTATAGTTCTGCCGGCAAATATACTATACTATACTCATACCAAGTGGAATCCACTCGGAAAACTCACTATGCTGTATAGTATATATATATATATATATATATATATATATATATTTCAAGGCATTAGTCGATTATTACACGGTTTGCAGGCTGGAATCTATACTCAGGCCGAATTTCATATCAAAACAGGACGTCAAAACAGTTATTATTTTTCGTTATATTGCGCTATCTGACAGCGGGTCTGTGGCTCAGCTTCATAAATACTTGTATTATCGCTCAAAAAAACGCACTTTTTAACGTCCATTGGAATCTTCAACTTTATATTTCGCTAAATGAATTAAACTTACCGTCACTCTCCATTGTGATCTATCTGAATGGACGATTCAAGAAATAAATGTTTATCACTGTCAGTTTCAGCCAGTTGCAAAAAGTATGTTTTGCATCAGGTTCCAGTATCCTTGACCTTCATATTCATTCTCCGCGCATATTTACATTATTCTGCTGTTAAAGGATAGAAAATCAGTATTCTGCGTGGAGGTCCGATTGTGTTAGTCGGAAGCAAAGGATTTCTAGCTCAGTTGACTATAGCTATACTAGTAGAGTGGTTGGTAAGCGGCCGTCCGTTAGTTTGTCCGTACGTTAGACCGGCACGGTTTGACGGTTGTTACTAAAAATCGTGCACGCATGCGTGCATGCGCACTAGCACGAAGATTTCCACTGTTAGCAACCCTTATAAAATGCTTGCGGCCAAAATGCTGATGGTGTGCAAATGAACTTAAATCTTGCAAAAATCATTTAAAATCTTATTTGTTACCAGACCGTCATAGTCAAAACATACTCTAGGTCATTACACAAGTAAAACCCCATTGACTTGACTGAAAAATGTATACACCCTTCGATCACAAGTTCATATTCAATATTAGTTTCGATCATGTTTTTTTTTGTACCGATGTATTGTTAATGGTTATTGAATGTGTAATAATAAAATTTAAAAATAAAAAAAACATGTTTTATATTATGAATTCATTTTACCATGCCTCATGAATACCGATTCAACATACAAAAATTGTAGTTTACAGCATTAAGAGGAATAATAAATAGTTATATATAATTCTAAATCCTGCATGGCTAGGCATCGTCACTTCTGAAATTAAGAACAGGTTTAAAATTATTCAGCTTGTTACTTTTTATTTGATATTTGCTAATTGTTCTAAGAGAATTAAAAATATACTATGTAGTAGTGATATTATGGCAAATGTTAAGTATATATAATACATATCACTAACAGATATATATATATATTTTTATATTTATATAATTAATTGTAAAATAACTTTGTGTAAGATGCAATGAAACCATGCATAGATGTCGATCCGTGCTATTTGTAAATTGTATATGGGCATAGCCCCGCGCAGAGAAAAAAATAATTAAAATACCTGTTTAAAAGTAAAACATAACGGGAAGCTCTTACAAAGTCGCCTCCTTAAACCAAAAAAAAAAAAATGGTTCTCATGCACCCACAGCGTCAATTTTAACCCCCGTATAAAAAAAAATGTTTTGATTTTCATCTTTCAAGAAGATAAAAAAATACAATTTTGATCAGATTTCCTTTGTTATGTTGTACTTTTGCCTGTTTAGAGAAACAATTCTGTTATTTTCATGCTTTTTCCTAATCATTTTACATTTTAATTGAAACATACAAAAAAGGTGAAATAAAATATTGCCCGCCCGCACTGGTTTATGAAAAAAAGTGCCTGAGTACCATACCTTTTTTTGGCCTTTTATCTCTAGCATATTTTTTTCCATTAAAAAAAAAGACATTAAATATTCTTCTTTAAATAATTAAGTTATATAATTATTTATTTAAAAGTTAACGAGTCCTGCTATTTGGTGAATTTGACTCGGAATTTTTGCATCAAGTGTTGTGTGTTACGTTTGTATTTATTTATGTTATTATGCAGTTAATTTAATCGGCGATCTCAATTTTATACTTGATCACTAGAATATTAGTTCAAATAACAAATAGTGATCTTCACATTAATATGTCTCACCCTAAACATTGAATATCACCCAAAATTCATTTAGTTTGTCCCTTAGGAAATTGTTTTACGGTGTACATGACAATCCCACCTATAATGATCTACGTTCTTTAATGATAATAATAATATTATACACCATCCGTACGCAAGTGTGCATGTACATGTATGTATTTTTATTTTCTTCTTTTTTTTCAACTGTCATTATTGCAATTTTAGTTACCATTTAGTAATTCCGTTACTCTAGATGCTGGATATAACAATATTTGAAATTAAAAGGTTGTTGAATAAATTGTCTGATATATGGTACACGTGTGCAAGCTTGCCCTTTTCAAATGCTGTATATTCCACTGATGTATTTATTATTCATAAATGGGTAAACGTGTATATGAAAGGGGGTTTTAAAGAGCGATTTTACTATCTTGAACGCATTATAACCGAAAGCTTATTATTCTATAATAATGACAAATGAATTTTACAAATAAGGCTTGTAGAGATTGACAACCAATATACATGTATTTGATATGTAATGACCAAAATGCTCAAATATATGCTCAAATGCAACGTTTTCTTGGCGATTAACGTTATGAATAACTTTATAAACAACAAAATTTGAGCCGATAAATTTCAATTAAGGAGAAATAATAACTCAAACAACACCATCTTTCATTATGTAACTTTTTTTCTAAAAGTGTACATGTATATATGTCGATCTCCCCATTAATACAAAATATTACTGTCACACCACACACGCAGCGGACATATATTCCCGAGTTCTTTCACACAGAAAAGTCCAAAATACCACTCAGGCTCGATCGTTGTCTGAACTGAAGAACATGGTTTATTCCGGTAACATCCAACAATTGGCCACCGTCGTCGTTGACTGGCTCCAATCTCACAATAACAACGTCTTCAACAAATACCAATCACGTATATCTTCTAACGCCCTCATGTTTTCCCTAACTTATTTCATTATTTTATGACATTCCATTTGACATACACTAGGCGGGTAGCACATTTGTGTCAATTACCTTTGTTTATAATTTGCGTTAAATATTGTAAAATAGGCCTTTAAAAAAATCTTAAATACACTTTTATACATAATCATGGAAAGAACAGGACTAACTGCAGACGGAATACTTGCAAAAAATTACAGATGTCAAATGTATACTGTTAATGTTTTAGAGGTATATCAGTCTCGGATGTATCTTGCTATACAGTACAGGTAAAACGATGGAAAACAAATGGGGTTGTAGTTGAATAATTACTTTCATCATTTCCTTGGCTATGACATTTTGATAATTTATAATATTTAAGTTGATTTTTGAAAGATTAAAATTAATTTATGCACCGTCCGCACCCAAGGCCGCACGCGTTTTAGCATATTTTTAAACAATGTGAATCTGCGTGCACGTGCACGCATTTTAGTAACAACTCTGAAGGAGGTCCTATCCTATCCATAGACTTGGTACCCCGCTCTATTATGGCACCGCTGCTCCAGGCCAATCTATGCTTGGCTGAAGGCCATAATAGAGCAGGGTACCAGTCTATCCTATCTAGTGCTTTTCATATTCTCCAGGCATAAGCACTTTAAGAAGCTGGTGTCAAGCGATGACAGGTAGTTACTTTTAATTATTTTTAAATGAAGAAACGATTATATCTTTTGAGGTTTTACTTGGTGATAACGTGCTATAGTGCTGTCTGTACCCATAGCCAATATAGAGTCTGTACACTTGCTACAGTCTGCAGCGCTAACATATAGTGAACAAGTGTCGAGCACTACAGCCCCTAGCAGCCTAGCGGGCGGTCCCCCTAAACACCCAAAACACCGGTGTTTTGGGTATCTGTGACAAAACACCACGAAACACCCACTCAGTTTCAAATCTGAACCCAAAATGTAACACCAATCAATAAAGAATCATGTGATGAATATATCTCTGCAATATTGTTTCATAAATTTATGACATAAAGATAAAAACGAGTGTTTCGTGCCGTGGTCGGATCACCGGCGCCCAAGGCAGCCATTTATTCCAGCTATGACCCTGCCCCCTAGTGGCGCAAGTCGCAATCAAGCAGTGCACTTGTCAGTTGTACAAAAGACTATTGCTTTATTTTATTTTACAGAATATTAGCACAATTCTGATTTAACATATGCAACAGATGATGATTTAGTAACTAAAGCCAGTGTTTTGCTTCAAATACGAATTTAAAAGGGTGTTTCGAGGTGTTTCGTCACACGTACCCAAAACACCGGTGTTTTGGGTGTTTAGGCGGACCCCTAGCGGGAAGAGTTTATACTATGTAAGTTTGCACAGATCCATGCAAACCCTCAGACACATATATGCCTTGTGTAGCGTGAAGAAACCAATCAACCCCAACATATTATGGCCCAAGTATAGAATCCGGCCTATATTTCCAAGAATGGTCTAAACTGACTGGCACGTCTCATGTTTGTAGTAATCAACATAAGCCATGACATGCCTTATGAAATGGCATCTACATGCCTCTTACTTCTCCATTACATGTAGCCCATAAGAATGAACTCCTAAATTGCTTTTTTTCAGTGACTGACGCATTGTGGAGTCCATAGATTGCACCTGCAGTTAACTGTGATTATAACACTCCATACACAACTGTGAGATTTAACATATATCCATTGAATAATGTTCAGTACATCTATGTGTATTGTATATTTGACCACTAAAAAACATTACTGTTCTGTTCCCAGCCCTATTTTGCACCAAGGAAGTTAAAATATGAACATAATAGAACACAGGCCTAAAGCCTTATACAGGACTGCCACCAAATGCAAGATGTCTACCCGGGCTGTTAATGCTTCAATTCTCTCTGGACAAATACTATCAGTTGTTGATGTTACAGGTGCTTCATGCTTTCCAGAATGGTTATTTTTTATTACAGGCCTTTCGACAAACAACATGTGAACATTGGTTTGCTAAAACCATAGCAAATATTTTTATTTAATTTTCTTTCTAAGAGTAACAGATCGTTTCATGCTAAAACCACAGTTAGCCCTTTAGTGGGCCGGCAACGCAACAGAAACCTGAAACCTGTTGAGTCGACGTCAGCGGCTACATTACATGAATCCTAAACATCATAATGCCCGTCGGTATACACCTATAACCTTGTCCATATAGGCCAGATTCTATACTCTCTCCCAGATTGTCATTGATACAGATGCTTAGACTCCGTTGAGACCAAAACTTTTGCTGAATGATCAGTATGTTAGAAAGAATGGGCACTTAATCTGAATGAAATCAGATATTGCTTCATCTCCATCGGCCTCCCAAGTACACACAGGGTGAACTCCCCCAGCCAGACAGTCCAACTCCATCACAGATAAAACGATGGAGTCCGTATGTGGTGGGCTATCTATTCCCTTGTACTGGCACTGCACTAGCCTGATTTAATCAGACTCAATATTAATATTAGGCCCTGCCATATATTGAGTTTGAAAGCCATACAATGAGAGTTTTTATGATATAAGCCACAGTATATGTAATGGAATATGCAACAGATCCGCTTCTTGAACCGTTATTCAACAAAGTTGAATGACGAATTACTCCGTAAGAGCACAGTGAAGCTTAACTTAACCGCTAATTTGATTGGAGTATTTGATCCATTGCATCTCCTTTGACTGCCTATGTACTGCCTAAAACCAAGACACAGGATTACACCTTTTTGACACCAATAAGTATATGTGCATCATGCAGTGGCATACCTAAGCAAAGGGAGGCGGCAGGGGCCAATCCCCTGGGCAGCACATTTTGGGGGAATCAGACATGGGGTCTATTACAGTTGTACTATTACTATTACTTTCAATTTCTGATATTACTATTACTATTACCACATTTTATCTTCTATTACTATTACAATTACTGGGGTGTCTATAATCTATATATTAATAGCGTAAGGCGATTTTTGTGATTTTCCGTATCTCCTCTGATACTACCGTACGGTTTGCCATGATTTCTGACATACATATGCTCAGGGTTTGTCCGAAGAGATTCCACCCACTTTTATTTGCAATATTTGCATATTACGTGAATAATTAATAATTTTAATATTTGCTCCCCCTTGGGCGCCTCTTTTCTTTGTGTCTTCGGGCCTGGTAACTCAATGGCCACAGAGTGTTTGATGGCGGGACAGAGTTTTTCTCCGGGGGCCCTATCTGGGCTTTTCTTAAATGTGCAGGGACCGGCCCGAAATAATCCCCATTGGTGATCCCTTCTCAAAAGGCAACCTCCGCGCAGCGAAAAGGTCTATTGTGCACAAGGAGATCTCGCGTGAGGAAAATGCTTAAAAGGGGGATCTTTCAAAGAATGAAAATTTTCTGAGCGGTAGTGAATGCAGGGTAGTGTGTAAAACCCGAACCCCACGGTCCCCGGACCCCATAAACCTATTTACTCATTTTCCATTATTTATACCGATAAAAACACCACTATTGTTGATGTAAGGACAGGGCAAAGTCCCTAAATGTTACACATTTGTAAATGACCAATTCACTGAAAGATTTATAATTACAAAAATATTTCGATGAAGACGGACCTCATTTACTTGAATTTGCCGACTGTTCAATTTTGACGGACCCCAGTAACCACCGCTCATATTTTTATTTATGACTAAAAGAGGACAAAAATAGCACTCATGTCACACACTAAATATAATATTTGTTATTTTAAATGAAAATATAATAGTGCTGACACAGTGGGGGAGATTTAATTTGAAGTGCACTAACAGTTGAGCGGACCTGAGACTGATATATCAGAGCACATCCACTTAACAACAGGTTTCGTGCTCCGTTCATAACAACCATGCAATTTTAAAGTTGGCAATAATATAAATACCGAAAGGAATTGTTGATTACTTGCAATTCAAGCAACTACAGGTTCCAAAATAATGATTTTTTAAATGTTTTTAATTATTATACTTTTTAAAGAGCTACACAAATGAAATAAACAGCAAATATAAAATTATGAATAAAAACTGAGACAGAAATTTAAAAATACAGATACAAACACAATAATAAATTACAAGGATGTTATGGCTAAACGTGATGTGAAATTCATGTATGTACTAAAGAAATGGTAAAACAACGAGAAAACGGGGTCCGTGAGGTCCGTGCGCCAGGGCCTTAAGTGGTTTTTTTTTTATCAAATTTTGTTGCAAAACAGACTATTTTTTATGTTTTAACCAAACATGATTTAAAATATGTCTTTAGATAAGATTATGCTAAAATATCTGGACAAATTACCATGAGAGTTTAAGAATTACAAATTTTTCTTGGGGTCCGGGATCCAGAGTGGGATCCGGGTTTAACACACTGCCTGAACGCAATGACTGTCTCACTGGAAAACATTGGCTCAGCTTTCAAACAGTGCGTGATATTTAAAAATAGAGTTTTATGCATAACACCATGCATATAATTGATATATATATTAATAGGGTAACGCGATTGTGTGAATTTACATGTCTCCTTTGACACTACGGTTTGCCGTGATTTTTGACATACATATGCTCCAGGTTTGTCCAAAGACTTCCACCATTCGGACAAGAACGTATTCGTCCAGGTCATTCAGACTCCGACACAAGGTTAACTCAGAGACAGAACACTTATACCAAATGTTGGATTCAAAGAGACAGTAACATTGTACACCCAAGACATGCAACTATGACAGACTATTTGACATCAGAACTAAATGCTCGCCCAAAACCGTGCGTAGCACGGGTAATTGTTAGTACTATTACTATTACTATTACTTAAACTGATGGGAGGATTCTAGACCTTGCGCAGCCATGAGTGCTATAAACTAGCACTACAATCACATGTTTAAATAATATTACAAGCACATATATTATCCAGTTATACCTACAGTTTTTAGCTCAGCTGACTATAAGTCATCTGAGCTATAGTCGTGGTCCATTGTCCGTCGTCCGTCCGTCTGTCTGTCCGTCCGTCCGTCCGTAGATGTGGCACTTTTTGAAACCGTAAGACTTAGGAATCCAAAATTCGGCATAATGTTAGATGTCCCCAAGATCTCCTACCATGCTGAAAATTGGGTCAATAGGACTTCGTTCCTTCCAGATATTAAGGAAAAACCTCAATTTTTTATTAGAAATCTATTTTCACACTTCAGGACTGCCTCATATCAAAACCACTTATCGGTTTTTCCTCATATTTACCATAAATATTCCTCTATATATTTCCTATGTACATACCAGAAATTATGTCTGTATTATATAATTTTAAAAAGTTATGGGCCCAAACATAATGCATTTTGTAAAAAATCAGGAAAGATATTTGTTCACATGTTAAAGCTATGGACTTTTTTCCAGTAATACAACTTTAATAAACAAAATTTAATTGTATACCCAAAATTAGATCAAAATCTTTTAAATTTTTAAAAATATTAACAAAAATAAAAAATTGGTACCTTAAATTTTTCCCTAACTTTGGCCAACGGCACGTTTTTTTTCTGAAAGTACTGTGGATTTAATTTTCACAGCATGTTTTTGTTAGCATTTTGTCTGTTAACACAAAAAATTTGAAACCAGTTGATCAAAAACTGTAGATTTTATTCAAGTTTTCAAGCACCATGTATTATATTGTTTACATCTTCCAAGAAATCAGCTCCCCAGCTTCAGCTCTCAGTTCCTAAAATTTGGTATGCAATTAGATGTTTCCAATATACCCTACCATGCCAAGAATTTGGTCACTAGGACTTAATAGCTTCGAGATATTAATGAAAATCTTCATTTTTCTATTAAAAACCCATTGTTACACTTCAAGACTGCCTAATATCAAAACCACTGATCTGACTGTAATCATACATAATATACATATTTTTCTATACATTCTCTATGCACATGCCAAAAATGATGTCAGTTTTGCGTAATTGTTTTAAGTTATGGGCCCAAACATAATGCACTTTGTAAAAAATCAAGAAATATATTTACTCCCTTAACAAGGGGATTGCTGAAGCTAGAGATTTTTTGTCAGGGATGTAACATTATTTAATCAAGATTCAATTAAATACCTGAAATTAGTTCTAAATTTTTCAAATTTTATTAGTTATAAGTATAAATATAAAATTAGTACGTTAAATTTTGCCCAACTTTGACCATGGCACGTTTGTTTCCTGTGAGCACTGTTGATATAATTTTCATATCATGCACACATAAGGATTTCAGCTTTGTAGTTAAGAAAGCTGACAGAAATTGTCCAAAAATTGTAGCTTTTATTAATGTTGTATGATACCATGTCAGACCTTGGCTCCCTCCAGCCCCTCTTGAGTCACCTGTATGTTGACCTTGTTGAACTTTCAGCAAATTATGCATGCTTGAGGCGAAACATACACTGGGGCAGCCAGGCAGCTTATGGACAGCCACAGTTGATCCAGGTGTCCAACCCAAATCATCTAGTAGTTTTGACCAACAACATAACAATAAACAATAAAATAATATTTTTTTTTTGGTTTTTAATAACAAATTAAAGAAAAATAGAAAAGGAATTTGTTAGTGTATAATAACAGGAAATTAACTTGCAGTTACTGATGATATAAGAATCTTGTATTGATGGATAGAATGTCACATATTCCAAATAACACCATGCAGTCACCTATGGTATTTTTCAGTTCAATTTTAATGATTAAAAAGTAAAACATATTATTCATTACTAATCATTAGGGATCATAGGAAGGAAATTAATGATAGACAAAGATGCAGTTGATAATATTAATCTAGATTTCTACTGTGTCTAGTGTGTACATTGATGTGAAATTAGTCCAAAATGAATATATTACATTTATTTTTTTTAATATAAATAAAAGCCATAAAACCAGATACTTATGATCATTATTTAAATGTGTGAATTTGGTATATTCTGGATTCTCATCATTGTTTGGTGAAAACTGAATAAATACCAGACATGGTGCGAATACTTTGCAATTGTATTTAAATACGAATATGAATATGTACTCCATTATAAGTTTTTTGCATAAAGAATGGGAATTCAGGTAAAAATGAAAGTATATGAATACCAGTGCAAATACTTTCCAAATGTAATCATGAATGCATGAATACCAGTGAAAATACTTTCAAAATGTATTCATGAATGCATTTATGAATATATTCTTTAATATTATTTTAATAATCATTTCAGTTATATTTCATTTTAAAAAAATCATACGATTCTCTTATAACTTTTAATAAAAATTATATTTGGGACAATATTTGTAATTTTTTTAAATAAATAGTTAAACTCTTATATTATATGTTCTGCTTATAAGTTATATTGCCAAGTCAAAATCTGTGTGACAATAGTTCTCCATTTGTTAATAAAATAAATGAATCAATCCTCTTCCCTGTCTCCAAAGGTACTATCAAAATCATACATAAGCTAAACAACTACAACTCATAATACAGCTTTTATTTATTACCACACAAAACCAGCATGTGCCTCATTTTAAATTCATATTTTTTTATCATATATAACAGCTGAGCGCCGTGACCCATAGGTCCCTTGTTTTATTTTTCAGCTTTCCTTTTTATTCCCTAGCAATTTTATTTGACCAGTCCTCAAAATGTCCTCTTTACACTGCATATTTAAAAAAGTTCAAATACCCTCACCCATGTACCTATAATTAACCTTAAGGAAAACTGGGTGAAATAGGTGAAATAAATAAAAACCATATATATATATATATATATATATATATATATTAAATTTACAAAAAAAAGTACTTAGATATTAATGATAACCAAAAGCCACCAACTCAATATTTTGCCCCCCCCCCCTGTTCTTGAATATCTGGACCCCCCACTGAAAGATATATTTGCTTGTACTGATATTAACAATTTAATGATCCACTACCTACACACAATGGTTGTATGTTGTTACAAATCATTTCAAGTTAATGTATAATATATATATTTCAATTATATAATTACTGGAAATTTATCCAAATACTTTATTGAATAATAAAAATCATAAATTCATAGATAAAACCTCGCAAAGTGCAGAAACATAATCACTAATCCTAAAATGAAATTGATGTAGCCTTGGACTGAATTATTCTTTTAGCTTTGAGGATACTGAAGTAAAACAAAAAGTCACAGCTTATCCAAACCTGGATTTTTCATCTGAAAACAATTAACATGCTCTGCCTACATATAACTCATGAAATTACGCGTTTTGAGTAAAGACCAAAGTGAAGAGCCTTGCTTGCTGCAGCACGATGCATATCACAGCGCTCTGTTAGCTGTAGCTGCTATCCTATACGATAACAAGAGGTGGAATTATAGAAGTGACAAAATATTTATATGGGATGAGAACTGAATAACCATGGCCAAATGAAGATTTTTTTTTAATGTTGCGTTTAAGCTAATCATAAATCGTGTTAACTTACAACGTTCCTGTTGTGTAATTTTTTATTCTTTATGGATTTATATTAGCAAAGAGATGACTGGTTCTTTAATCTGTGAAGAAGGAATTCCACAAACAATTGATTCTTTTTGGATTATAATCGCGTTTGTGTCAACTTATAGCCTATAACCAGAAAATTTGATGGGAAACATTTCTATATGTTGTCCAGTTTTGTATTGTTTTGTTAGAGGGGCACCCCAGGCGGGAATGAGGCTAGGTATGCCACTGGTTTCATGGTTTCGATAGCAACCAAAATTAAACTTGGCAGGGTTGCATGGTTTGAGCTACCCAGTGGTTAAAACAGGTAAAAACATGGTTAAAACCACCCTGGGCTACAAAAGGTTTTAGCCAGTTTTAGTTGCAAAAAGTGGCTAAAACAAGCTGAGACTTCGCAGTGAAACAGGCCTTCAAAGGTCTTACTTGTAGCTGTACTGTGACATTCAAATTGTTATGTTACCATGAGCAACTAGTACCCAGTAGAGGATGTCAAACAAGTTGACTCTTAAATGTGGGTTTGATCACTCTTGAGTTTCAAATGATTTGAGACTTCATATACATGTTAAATTTATTGATGTTTCATTGTTTCTGTAACCTTGGAACTAAAGTACAGTGGATGATTTGGTAATTTTATTTAACCTGTGAGCTTATGCGATGGTGTGGCGTCATTCGTCGTCTGTAAGTTAACCCATACCATCTTGAAAACGATAAGAGTTAGCATCACGAAATTTTACGCAATAAATTAGTCATCTAAAAAACTCTATTGGATTTTGCTTATTTTTTGGCTAACTGCATTTTCTTAGATTTTATAGGGAAAAAGCTAAAAATCTTCTTCTCAGAAACTGTTCAGCCAAATTGTCCAATATTTCATAGAAATGATCCCTGGAACAATCTCTCTCAAGTTTGTTCGAATGGTTTAGGTTCAGAGATTTTTGGCCGAGTTACAGCTAGTTGAACTTAGTCATCTGTCCAAAAAAGCATACTAAAATTACAATCTTAGAAATGGCTGGAGCTATCATCATCAAATTTTATGACAATGTTGGTCACATGAGTCATGTCTGAAATTGAGGTATTTGTGGCGGTTTGATATATCAGTCTGAACTTGGGATATGTATATATCTCTGATGGCTTTGTTGTATACAAGACTGGTGGTGCCAGCTACAATCATATTTAGCTCGGCTGACTGTAAATCAACTGAGATATAGAAAAGGGGCCTGTCCGTCATCCGTCCGGACATCCGGGCGTCCGGCAGTCTGTTAGCAGGGCACAAATTGTAACCGCTGGTCCTAGAAACTTCTAAGTAAAGATCCAGGGAGGTCAATAAAAAATCTCCTTGGAAACCTAAATTAGGTCACTGCGACCTATATCCTTTGAGCTATGGGGCTTGAAAGTATCCCTCAGAATAGTAAAAAATTTTGATACAAAACCTTGAATATCTTGAAAATTAATGCATGGTTTGTCATGAATCTTGCCTTGAATATTGACTATGACTAGTTTTGTCAGTTCCTTAAATGTGGTGGCGCCACCTGTATTTTTTCCTATTTTAACAAATATTTTTCTATTTATTTACTATAAAATGACAACAATCATGTCATTTTATCAGCTGCGATTACATCTAGTGTCCCAAAACCTGGTGTGTTAATTGATCACAAGTGGATGCGCTATACTAATCACCCTGTCTGTCTGTTTGTATGTCAGTCTGTCTGTTAATCCGTCCATCCCAACAAATTTGTTTCCAGACGATAACTCCAGGTTGGATTGGCACATGGATTTCAAACTTGACTTACACATGGCCCACCACTAAAGCAAGAGCCTATATGATTTTGGGGTCATGAGGTCAATGGTCAAGGTCACAGGACTAACTTAATAAAAAAATTTTGGCTGCATTTTAAGCCAAGCTTTTCATCCCAAACTTTCCATCTTGCACATTTAGACTTGCCAGTATGGGGAGAGCATAAATTAATTTGGGGTCACAAGGTCAAAGGTTAAGGTCACAGGGGCCATCTGTTCACAAATTAGTTTCCAGATGATAACTCCAGTTTAGTTTGACATATTGGTTTCAAACTTAACGTATAAATGGCCCAACAATAAAGTAAGAACCATGTCTATTTTGGGGTCCAACAGTCAAAGGTCTAGGTCACAGGACCCATTTCTTTAAAAGGAATGTGTATGCATTTGAAGCCAAACTTTTCATCGCAAACCTTTCATCTTCAAGATATTGCTAACCTGCCACTAGGGAAAGATTCTGTTTGATTTTTGTGTCATAGGTCTGGGTCACAGGGCCCATCCATTCACAAATTAGTTTATGGATGATAATTCTGCTTTGGATAGACAGACTGGCTTCAAACTTGATTTAATAATGACCAACCACATAAGTAAATTCATTTTGATTTTCAGGGTCCAGCGATCTAAGTTGAAGGTCACAGAAGCCACATCTTTAAAAAGATTGTGGATGCACTGTAAATCAAACTTTTCATCCTGAACTTTCCAACTTCACACATTGCTTACTTTCCCAAAGTGAGGAAACCTGTAGAACTTGAGGTTATCTGGTCAGAGGTCAAGGTCACTTTTAAAAGATTGTTACAATAATCCTAATGCTGCAAGTTCAAGGATATTAAGTTCTAAGATTTTTTGGTCACAAGGTCATTGGTTAAGGTCACAGGATTGTCATTCTGAAAAAAATTTTGTAAAAATATCCTTATAGACAAATTCAGCTGAGCATCGAGACCCATGGGTCCCTAGTTGTGTTGTGTGCACCCATGCCAGAATTTCAGCAGTAATGTTTGTGTAATTGTTTTCTTATTCAAACTGTTTAGTACCTGCATTGTTTGTGTACATGAGAAGTAATGGTCCAGCATTGAAGCATTATACCGGGGGTATTTCCCAATGCACAGGTTCGCATTAGGCCTGTAGGCCTTGTTTTTCCAGATGTATATATGCAGCAGTATCTCTGAAAACATTTGCAAACCATATAGTCTTCAAAGTTCCTTTATGAAATTTCCAGCGTAGAGGCCATTTTAGTGCTAATATTTTACCCTTAAGGTTATGAAAACTTGATATCAACATGAAATGCATCTGGCTAATTCTATGAATTGATTTTTCTTTTATAACAAAGAGCCAAGCAGTCTCCTGGTCATTGTTCTGGACACAAACCCAGTATGGTGGGGACAGAAGCTCACGTCTGTAGACCAACAGGTAGGTTTGGCCTTATTAGGTACATTCTGAACATTCTTGTGTACTTTTTTGTTTAATTGTGTGTTTTACAGCACTCCTGATTATATGCATGCTGTACAAATTAGAAACTATATAGTCTGCAGCAAATAGAGTTTATACTTGTAGCCATAACCTTGACAGGGTTGTTGCAAGTGCTTGAAATTAAAAAGTAAATTTCCAATGGAATTTTAAGTCTAAAGCTATTTAAAGATATTCTGCGCTGTTATTTCTCTTAAGCCTTTCCAAATTTATTATAGCAGATCTGATGTATTTAATATTCAGTAAATCATTTGACTGTTTTTTTCAACTTTGCCATGAAACTAGCATTTGGAAAATAAATTAATGTTACTCTTGACATCTTTAAGTACAAATTAGGAATATGAAAAAATATAAGGTCCTAGAAAAAGTAAAAAATGGAACTTGAAAGTTACTGAATAGTCATCAGAAAAGCCAGAAAGGTCCGGATAGATTACATTTAGGAACATCTCTTTGTTGTTTTCCTAGCATTAAGAAAATGTTTTAGTTTCATAGAAAAATGTTAAATTGAGATTTGAAGGTTAAAAATGTAATTTTTAGCTCAGCTGACTGAAAGTCATCTGAGCTATAGCGATCACTCTTTGTCCTTCGTCCGTCTGTCTGTCCGTCTGTTTGTCTGTCTGTCCGTTTACCAGGCACAAATCGTAACCGCTAGAACTGGAATCTTCTTACTTGACATCCTGGGAGGTCCATGAAAAATCTCCTTGGAAACCAGAA
The DNA here is from genome assembly GCA_026874595.1 of Sipunculus nudus. Classification (NCBI taxonomy): domain Eukaryota; kingdom Metazoa; phylum Annelida; class Sipuncula; order Golfingiida; family Sipunculidae; genus Sipunculus; species Sipunculus nudus. The sequence continues at coordinate 45,398,921 of CM049312.1, read as the reverse complement.
ATTAGGTCTCTGTTACCCATATCCTCCGAGCTATGGGGCCCCAAATTACCCCCCAGAAAAGTCCAAAATTTCATACAAAAACTTCAATATCTCATTAACTGCTTGACTGATGGTCATGATTTTTGGCATACATATTGATCATGAGAGGTTCCATCAGTTCCTGAAGACTGGTGGCGCCACCTGTATTTTTCGATTTTTTACAAATTTTTTTCTCTATTTTTGAGACCTTTAAAAATGTGAACATCTGTTAACAAGGCACAAATCGTAATGACTGGACTTAGAATCTTCATTCTCAACACACTGAGAGACCTATGAAAAGTCTCCATGGAAACCAGAAATTAGGTCTCTGTTACCCATATCCTTCCAGCTATGGGGCCCCAAACTACCCCCCAGAAAAGTAAAAAATTTCAAACAAAAACTTCAATATCTCATTAAATACTTGACTGATGGTCATGATTTTTGTCATATATATTGATCATGAGATGTTCCATCACTTCCTGCAGACTGGTGGCGCCATCTATATCGTTCAATTTTTTACGAATTTTTTTCTCTATTTTTGAGACCTTTCAAAATGTAAACATCTGTTAACAAGGCACAAATCGTAAAGACTGGACCTAGAATCTTCATTCTTGACACACTGAGAGACCTATGAAAAGTCTCCATGGAAACCAGAAATTAGGTCTCTGTTACCCATATTCTTCGAGCTATGGAGCCCCAAAGTACCCCCAAGAAAAGTAAAAAATTTCATACAAAAACTTCAATATCTCATTAACTACTTGACTGATGGTCATGATTTGTGGCATAACTATTGATCATGAGATGTGTCATCACTTCCTGCAGACTGGTGGTGCCACCTTTATTGTTTGATTTTTTACGATTTTTTCCTCTATTTTTGAGACCTTTAAGGATGCTGTCATCTGTTAGCATGGCACAAATCGTAACGACTGGACCTAGAATCTTCATTCTTGACACACTGAGAGGTCCATGAAAAATATCCTTGGAAACCAGAAATTAGGTCTCTGTTAACCATATCCTTCGAGCTATGGGGCCCCAAAGTACCCCCCCCCCCCCCCCGAGTAGTCAAAAATTTCATACAATACTTCAATATCTCAATAACTACATCACTGATGGTCATGATTTTTGGCATACATATTGATTATGAAATGTTCCATCAGTTCCTGCAGACTTGTGGCGCCACCTGTATTGTTTGATTTTTTACGATTTTTTCCTCTATTTTTGAGACCTTTAAGGATGCTGTCATCTGTTAACGTGGCACAAATCATAATGACTGGACCTAGAATCTTCATTCTCGACACACTGAGAGACCTATGAAAAGTCTCCATGGAAACCAAAATCAGGTCTCTGTTACCCATATTCTTCGAGCTATGGAGCCCTAAAGTACCCCCAAGAAAAGTAAAAAATTTCATACAAAAACTTCAATATCTCATTAACTACTTGAATGATGGTCATGATTTGTGGCATAACTATTGATCATGAGATGTGTCATCTGTTCCTGCAGACTGGTGGCGCCACCTGTATCGTTCGATTTTTTACGATTTTTTCCTCTATTTTTGAGACCTTTAAGGATGCTGTCATCTGTTAGCATGGCACAAATAGTAACGACTGGACCTAGAATCTTCATTCTCAACACACTAGAAGACCTATGAAAAGTCTCCATGGAAACCAGAAATTAGGTCTCTGTTACCCATATCCTTCGAGCTATGGGGCCCCAAAGTACCCCCCAGAGTAGTCAAAAATTTCATACAAAAACTTCAATATCTCAATAACTACATCACTGATGGTCATGATTTTTGGCATACATATTGATTATGAGATGTTCCATCAGTTCCTGCAGACTGGTGGCGCCACCTATGTTATCTATCAAGAGGGTACAAATTGCAACAACTGGACCTAGAAACTTCATTCTTGTCATGCAAGGAGGCCCATGAAGAGTGCCTGTGGAAACTTGAAATTAGGTCTCTGTTACCCATATCCTTCAAGCTATAGGTCTCTGAAGTATCCCTCAGAATAATGGACAATTTGATACAAAAGCTGAAGTATCTGAACAACTAATACGGAGATCATCATGATTCTTTGCATGGATATTGACCATAAAGTGTTTTTAGCTCAGCTGACTGTAAGTCATCTGAAGTATCCCTCAGAATAATGGACAATTTGATACAAAAGCTCAAGTATCTAAACAACTATTGCAGTTATCACCATAATTCTTTGCATGGATATTGATCATGGAATGTGTCATCAGTTTCTGCAGTATGGTGGCACCACCTGTATTTTTTTTATTTTTACGAATTTTTTTCTCTATTTTTGAGACCTCATAAGATGGGGTCATCTGTTAACATGGCCTAAATCGTAACAACTGGACCTAGAATCTTCTCTCTTGACATGCTGAGAGGCCCATGAAAAGTTTCCTTAAAAACTTGAAATTAGGTCTCTGTTACCCATAACCTCTGAGCTATGGGGCTCCGAAGTACCCCCCAGAATAAAGATTTGGTCATATATTAACAGGGCACAAATCATAATGACTGGACCTAGAATCTTCTGTCCTCACCTCCAGGGAAGCCCATAAAAGGTCTACATGGAAACCCGAAATAAGGTCCCTGTTACCCATATCCTTCATGCTCTGGGGCTCCGAAGTACTCCCCAGAATAAAGATTTGGTCATCTGTTAACAGAGCACAAATTATAATGACTTGACCTAGAATCTCCTTTCTTGATATGCTGGGAGGCCCCTGAAAAGTCTCCTTGTGCACCTGAAATTACATCTCTGTTACCCATATCCTTCATCCTATGCGGCTTTGAAATACCCCTCAGAATAAACATTTGGATTTGTTTACAGGGCACAAATCATAATAACTGGACCTAGAATTTTATTTTTTGACATGCTGGGAGACCCCTGAAAAGTCATCTTGTAAACCTTGAAAATAGGTGTCTGTTACCCATATCATTCATGCTACAGAGCTCCATAGTACCCCAATGAATATTGGATGATTTTATACAAAAGGTCAAGTTTGGAAAAAGTATTTCATTCAAATTTGACATTCAGATGATAAAATTACTTTTGTCAATGTCTTCCTGGTCAGCTGAGCGTCATGACCCCTGGGTCACTTGTTTTTTATATATGTGTTATCACAAAGTATTATATTATCTTCTTTTTGTAACTGCAGACCACTCTGTCACATTGTTTGGATTCCGTCACAGTTTTCGTCAATGCTCATTTGATGATGCACCACAGAAACCAGATAGCAATTATAGCTGCTCACAACAACTCCAGGTAACACTGAAACACAACATAGCAATAATAGCAGCTCACAATATTTCTAGGTAATACAGAAACATGACATATAAAAAATAGCATTTCACAAGAACTCAAGTTTTACAGAAACACGACATAGTAATAGTAGCAGCTCACAATAACTCCAGGTTTTACAGAAACACAACATAGCAAAAATAGCAATATACATGTAGAATAAGGTCACTGTAACCTATATGTAATATCTATTGTCAAAATGCATGATATTGAGAGCTCTGGGAGTCATGTTACAAAATTATTGTTCGAGGTTCCTTCAATTAAGCTGAGCTTCATTGCCAATGGGCCCCTTGTTAACAAACCTTGGAGCTTATGCGATGGTGTGGCGTCATCCGTCGTTAACCCATACTATCTCGAAAATTACATGAGTTAGCATCACCAAGTTTTATGCAAAAAATAGTCATCTTAAAAACTTTATCAGGTTTTGCTTATTTTTTGGCTAACTGCATTTTCTTAGTTTTTATAGGGAAAAAGCTAAAAAACCTTTAAAAATCTTCTTCTCCAAAACTGCCAAATTGTCCAATATTTCACAGAAATAATCCCAGAAACAAAGTATTGCTGGTGCCACCTGCATCGGCCTTTTGTGTACGGGGGTCATCAGTGCCTGTATCATACTGAGGGCTACAAAGAACTTCTTCTCTGAAACCATATGGCCAAATTGTTTAATATCACACAGAAATGATCTTAGGGTAGTGCTTTCTGAATTTTGTTCAAATGGTCTCAGTTCAGTAACTTTTGGCCAAGTTATGGGAAGCCGAATTTAGTAATATGGCATAACAGCCCATTTTAGCTCAGTGGCTACAAAGATCTTCTTTTAAAAAACCACAGGGCCAAATTCTCATATCTCACACATTAATTATCCTCAGATGTTGATAATTCATGTTTGTTCAAAAGGTTTTGGTTCAGAGCTTTTTGGCTGAGTTAATGGAAGCTGAACATAGCCAGTTTGCTGTATCTTCCTTCATGAGTTATAAACCTGCAAAATGTTTTTCAACTGATGCCACTGAAGCCAATTTGTTTAATATTTTACCAGAATAATCACCACAATAATTCTTAAAATAGTAATTGTCTTTAATGGTTCCACATGAATGATTTTTGGCTGAATTTTGGAGATTGAATTAAGAATTTTACCATATATGTTAGCTGTGTGAAGCAGTAACATTTAGCTCGGCACCAGTTTATCAGCATCTATTTCATCTTGCTACTAGACATTTAGATTTCAGTTTAAATAGCAAGCAGACTGCCAACTATTTCAGATTTGGCAACAGGCCAAAGGTCAGTCTGGATCTATTTATAGCTTTAAGACTAGCAACTGTATCAGATTAGGCAACAGGTCAAGAGTTCACTCAGTGTAACCAGGTATAAATCAAGAGTTCACTCAATGCAGTAGCTGCATTCTATTTATTGCTTTGTCAGACTGTCCACTGTATCAGATTTGGCACCAATGGTCAGTATGGATCTATTTATAGCTTTGGCAAACTGCCAAGTGTGTCAGATTATGCAACAGGTCAAGAGTTCACTCAGTGCAGTCAGGTACAGGTCAAAAGTTCACTCAGTATAGCCAGGTGCAGATCAAGAGTTCACTCAGTGCAGTAGCTTGAGCCAGCAATTTGTCATAGTTCACTCGGGGCAACTGCCTTTCTCACCTAAGCCTGGTCAGCCCAATGCATCAAACTCAAGAGAATTTTAAGGTATTGGCCTGATATTTTGACCTGTCTATGTGTCTTTGATGGCGTTCTCCTTCTCAAGACTTAAGTTTCCACCTACAATGACTTTGCACAGTGTATGTGCCTGCTTACTTCTTTGGGCATACTTATACTAATCATAAAGGTTTGTCATATACAAGACTGGTGGCACCACCTATAATAATTTTTGCACAGTGTATGACCCTACTCATTTCTCAGGAGGAGATATCAGCCTGAAATTGGGCATATGTATACATCTCTGATACCTTTATCATATACAAGACATGTAGGCCTTCTTGAAAAGTATTGGCCCAGCACTGAAGCATTTTACCTGGTGTATAAACATTGCACAGGTTAACATTAGGCCTTTAGGCCATGTTTATTTATGAAATGCATCCTTTCATATAATACTTAGGTCCATTTTTAGCTCAGCTGACCATAAATCATCTGAGCTATAGTCTGAGCTATTTTGTCCATTGTCTGTCTGTCAATCCAGACATCCGTTTACAGGGCACATTTGGAAACTGTTGTACATACAAATCTGAAATTCAGCATACAGTTACAATATGAAAACCATTGGAAATATTGTATTCATGTTTGATATGTAACCATGCCTGCTTATATTTTCTATATAATGTCATAAATTAGGTCAATATTTCATAAATTGTTGAAGTTATGGGCTCAAACATATTGCACTTTGTCAAAAATCTTGAAATATGTTTACTCACCTAACAAGATAATTGCTGAAGCTAGAAACTTTTTTCCCAAGGAATATAACTTTATTTAATCAAGATTTAGTTATATACCAGAAATCAGATCAGATTTTGTACATTTTTTAAGTTATTAGTATAATTATAAAATTAGTACCTTAAATTTGACCCAACTTTAAGCATGGCACTTTTTTGTCCTATAAGTACTGTGAATTAAATTTTCACAGCATATACACATGAGGATTCATTCTGAAAAATTAAAAGCTCTAAAATAGGATAGTTATTGAATTTTTTGGAGGCTCTTATTGTGTTTGCTTTTGTTGTCAAGCAGGCAACTTTATCACTGGAAGTCATTCGGTGCAGCTCTCTCTGCTTACCTTATTAGTAATACAACACTACATTCCTGAATCCTTGTGTGTTATTAGGGCCCCCCTGAAGTAAGCACATGCTCAATGGTAATCACCCTGTCTCTCTGTCTGTCCTTCTGTTTTTAGCTCAGCTGACTATAAGTCATCTGAGCTATAGTCGTGGTCCATTGTCCATCGTCTGTCCGTCTGTCCGTCCGTCTGTCTGTCCGTCCGTCTGTCTGTCTGTCCGTCCGTCCGTCCGTCCGTCCGTAGATGTGGCACGTTTTGAAACCGTAAGACCTAGTAATCCAAAATTCGGCATAATGTTAGATGTCCCCAAGATCTCCTACATAGCCGAAAACTGGGTCTTTGCGACTTCGTTCCTTTGAGAAATTAAGGAAAAACCCTCAATTCTTTAATCGTTTTTTTATTAAAAACCTATTTTCACACTTCAGGACTGCCTAATATCAAAACCTCTCATCTGTTTTAACTCATATTTACCATAAATATTCCTCTATATAGTTCCTATGTACATGCCAGAAATTAGGTCTGTATTATATAATTTAAAAAAGTTATGGGCCCAAACATAATGCATTTTGTAAGAAATCAGGAAAGATATTTGAACACTTAACACAAAACATGTTAAAGCTATAGACTTTTTTTCCAGTAATATAACTTTAATTAATCAAAATTAAATTGTATACCCAAAATAATATCAAAATCTTTAAAATTTTTAAAAATATTAACAAAAATAAAAAATTGGTACCCTAAATTTTGCCCAATTTGACCATGGCACGTTTTTTTCTTATAAGTACATTTGATTTAATTTTCACAGCCAGTTTACATAGGGATTTAATCTGATGAATTTTGAATTTGAAAGTTTAAGCTTAAAAAATAGTCTAGCTATTGAAGTTTTTTAGAAGACAATGTATTTGTATTTTCTAGCATCATGACCCAACTTTTGTTTACCTGGTTATCCAAAAATTGGCGTAATGTTAGATGTAATTGTAAATATTCATATTCTTCTATACATTTCCTATGTACATACCAAAATTTAGGTCAGTATTGCATAATTTGTTGAAGTTATAGGCCCAAACATAATGCACTTTGTAAAAAAATCTGGATATATATTTACTCACTTAACATAAGAATGGCTGAGACTTTTTATCAGGAATATAACATCATTTAATCAAGATTCAATTGTATACGGAAAATTAGATCTGAAATTTGCCATTTTTTTAAGTTATTAGCATGAATATAAAATCAGTACCTTAAATTTTGCCCAACTTTGGCCACGGCACAATTTTTTCCTGTAAGTACTGTGGATGTTATTTTCACAGCATGTACACATAAGGATTAAATCTGTTCAAATCTTAAATATGAAAAATAAAAGCTGCAAAATTAGGCTAGTTATTGAATTTGTTTGGAGGCTCTTGTTGTATTCCCTTACATTGTCAAGCAGTCCACTGAGGTCACTGTAGGTCATTCAATGCAACTCTCTATGCTCCCCAGGCTGTTATGTAATCCCATCACTCCGGCAAGCCCTCTCTCTTGTTGAGCTTGATCAGGCTGCCAGCATAAATACCACAGGGAGCCTTTCTCTCTCTCCCCCCCCCCCCCCCCCCCCCATTCTTTTGACAGACCTGTACTCTAAACAAAATGAATCTTATAATTTCACATTTTTTCAGCGATGAACAGTAACAACAGAGACCCCTCACTGAACCCACCGCTTCGATACACAGGACTAATATACAAGACAAAGCTGATAATTTTAATGTTAAAAAATTCTTTTTGTTGAGACTTGGACAATTTTGATTTTTTTTTAAAGAAAGAAATGTTCAGGAATTTAATCCTAATATTCATATATGGTAAAATATTAGGACCTAATGAAAGTGCTAACTGACAAGATTTAAGAAGATATAAATACTTTGTAGCATTTCGTTCATATCTCTTAAAGTTGTTGGGGCCTAATTATCTAGTTTTTAAAATTAGAAATATTGGTCAAACTATGTGGGATTAATTTTTAACTCATATGGCCATATATTTAACTTTTGAAAAATTAATTACCTTCACACATTATTTGTTTATGAAATGGAACTTTTATATGACACTTACCGTAAGCCCATTTTTTCCCTTGGTGCATCACTAAATGGTTTCAGGCCAAACGTTTCATTTATTACACAGTCCATATGCTTTAGCAAATGTCCATTATTTTATAATTTACAGAGTTTCATATAAGCTGGGCCATTTTCTCTTAGCTTTTCAAATGGTAATATACATGGAAAAACCATTAGAAACAAAAATATTTTGCAGTTACTAATATTTTCCAAAATTCAGCTGAGCAACGTGACCCATAGGTCCCTTGTCCTTTCTGTATTTGTTTCCTGGAATTATGTTCTTCTGTTTTTCTTTCTGTATGTCTGTCATATTTGTTTCCTGATGATAATTCAGTTTGGATTGACATATCGATTTCAAACTTAACTTACATATGGCCTTTGTTTAACACAGGAACCCTATTGATTTTGGCGTCATGAGATCAAAGGTCAAGGTCACCCAACCCACTTATTTAGAAAGATTGGGGATGCATTTTAAGCCAAACTTTTCTTCCCAAACCTTCCATCTTGCACATGTAGCCGGGGAAGATCCTGATTGATATATGTGTCATAAGGTCAAAGGTCAAGATCACAGGAGCCATCTAATAGCACATTTGTTTCTTGATGAGAACTTAAGTTTGGATCAACATATTGGTTTCAAACTTGACTTATCTGTGGCCAACCAATAAAGTAAAAACCCTTTTGATTTAAGGTCATGAGATCAAAGGTCAAGGTCACCCAACCCACTTATTTAGAAAGATTGTGGATGCATTTTAAGCCAAACTTTTCTTCCCAAACTTTCCATCTTGCACATGTAGCTGGGGAAGAACCTGATTGATATAGAGGTCATAAGGTCAAAGGTCAAGATCACAGGAGCCATCTGTTAGCACATTTGTTTCTTGATGAGAACTCCAGTTTGGATCAACATATTGGTTTCAAGCCTGACTTATCTGTGGCCCACCAATAAAGTTAGAACCCTTTTGATTTAAGGTCATGAGGTCAAAGGTCAAGGTCACAGGACCCACTTCTTTAAAAAGATTATGAATGCATTTAAAGCCAATTTTTTTTCTTCCCATACCCTCCATTTTTGACATTTTGCTCCCCTGCCAATAGTGGAAGAAACTTCTGGATTTTTGGGTCACAAGCTCAAAGGTCATGGTCACAGGACCCATCCATTCATAAATTAGTTAACGGATAATAACTCCAGTTTGGATAGATAGATGGGCTTCTAACTTGATCACAGGACCCACATTTTGAAAACAATTCATAAAAAATTCCTTAAAGACAAATTAAGCTGATTATAAAAATATTCTCATAATTTTAGCTTTGCAATGTAACCCGCAGGTCCCTTGTTTCCTTGTTGCCTCATTAAATGGTTTCAGGCCACAAGTTTAATTTATTCTCAGTACAAATGCAATTTAAACCTAATTGGCTTGTTTTAACATATACAAGAAAGCTCTACATACAAGAAAGTCACTGCCTGACCTCACAACTTAACTTAGCTCTCTCAAATACATGTGAAGGGAAAATACATTTCAACAATTGGTCAAATATTTAAGGTCTTTTATGTTTTCAGTAAATTCCTGTACCCCCGACCTGGACCACCACCTGTTGATGATGGCTGGAACAATGGTGATCCTGTGGCCGCCAGTCAGGAAAGAGATGGAAAATATGAGTACTTCTCACAGGTCAACGACACAGTCAAGGAGGAAATCAGGAACCTCATCCTAAATGGTACATCCACATTTATTGATTTTTTTTTCTTCTCTGTAATTGGATAAAAAGTGGTCCCCATAAAACAAAGAATAAAATAGTACTGAAAGCACAGAAATTTCACCCAAGAATGGGTCAGTCTTTTATCTGTGCAATCATCACTCTTCAGTACTTCAATTGAAAATGTCAATGATGGCAGCTGTATATAAGAAATCTCTATGGTCAAGTGTCAGGACCATTCTTTAAATTCAAAATACCAGTGTCTATATTGTTGCATGTAATACATACCGTAAAAACTGGTGTATAAGTCGAAAAATTTATACCTCAAAAACGATCGAGAAAAGCTACCCCGACTTATACACCAAAACTTATAAATGAAGCCCTGGATTGACCCTAAACTAAGACTTAGCTGTGTCACAATTTAAAAAATGGTGGACAATGGGAGATCCACGATATTCTGTTATTGTATTGTCTTTTTTAAATCCTATTAACAATATTATTATTAGCATTCAAATATTGATATCAACAACAACAAGAAAAAAAAAAGTTCAATCTTTTTATTTGTTCAAGTGACACTCAAGTCAAATTTAAACATTTCACTTACCTTCACGTTCTCAGTCGGAATGGTCTCAACCTGTCTCCTACATTTCTTGGCTAAAAATAATGTTTTCCCCATTTTTGATGCAAAAAATCCACCTCGTCTTAAACACTAGCTCGTCTAATACACCAGTTTTTACGGTACATTATATGCCTAATGAATGATATATATTTTCAAATTATATTTCATATACACACATATGGGTGTCCATAATACAGAAATGCCCATCATATATATATCAAAGCTTTGATTTTAATTTTTTTTTAACTTTGAGATATTTTTTTACCAGATAAACACATCCTTTTAGCAAACCTGTGAGTTTATGCATAGCGTTGTCGTCTGCTGTCCACTGTTCATTAACCCTTGCTATCTCAAAAACTGTCAGAGCTAGCATTGCCAAATTTTGTTGAAGAATCAGTCATTTGTCAAACTTTATTGAATTGAGCTTATTTGAGCTATCTGCATTGACTTAGATTTAATAGGGAAACAGCTA